>JAZKJV010001010.1:504428-1037447 GCA_037367405.1 Ottelia alismoides | reverse complement strand
TGTGGTTGATTTTTCTTGATATAACTTAGCCCGAGCGATTGAGGTCGCGACGACCATTTCTTTACCTTTACCTTAGTCGTTCGGGGCGGTTTATCAGAATGATATGGGGCTCCTAAATCTGGCCTCTTGGTAGGCAGATGGTTCTGGGAATAGCGTAACACGTGGCTTTTGTCAACACGTGAATCTCTGCGGTTTTGTTCCTCTTCTTCCTTCTGACTGTGGTTCTGTCTCTCAAGGATCGTTGAAGAAGAGGGATGTGTTGCAAAGCCTCATGGAGGGTCAGCTGGATGTGAAATCGGTCTATCATGCTCTGGCTGAACTCCTCCTGCTCTCTCTTTTTTGGATCTTTTTCTCTTTTCTTCCCCTTCCCCAACTCAAGGGCTCTAGGAAAGGGGATCATAGGGTCCTTCTCAGATGAAGGACTAGGAATAGGCCTAGACGGTTCAGATGACCGGATCCTCACATACCATCATTCACCATAGTGGGATCAGAAGAAACTAAACCTTTTCCTTTATTCAAAATAGAGTCCTGAGATACATTCATACGAGGAAAGACAACATCTCTATCAGAATGAATATTGGTGGCCTCAGTACCACCTCTAGTTGGCTCTACAACTAGACGTCTCGCGGCCTCAGTACCACGGGCTGGCTCGGCTCTGCTGGTGGCGTCAGTACCACCTCCTCGATATGGTGAAGCGGCGGCCTCAGTACCGCCGGTGGAATCAGCATCTCTGGTGGCATCAGTACCACCGTCATCATCATGTGCGGCTTCAGTACCGCTCTCCGCTTCCTCATCTGGCGCTCTAGATGGATCCTCGCGTTGTCGCTCAGATGAGGCGCCGCCTGCTGGTCTTCTACCGCTCCTAAGTGTGACAAAATCAACATCAAATAGATCCGACGATATATCATCAAATGAGTCACTAGGAGTGGTAGGCTCAGTGTGAACTACCTGCTCAGACTTCCTCTTCAAGTTATT
Organism: Ottelia alismoides; assembly: GCA_037367405.1. Taxonomy (NCBI): domain Eukaryota; kingdom Viridiplantae; phylum Streptophyta; class Magnoliopsida; order Alismatales; family Hydrocharitaceae; genus Ottelia; species Ottelia alismoides. The sequence goes on along the minus strand of JAZKJV010001010.1, from coordinate 1,036,472 downwards.
CGGATTAGGCTCGATCTGTGCAGGGATGGCGGCCTTCCCTCTCATTAGGTCCCGCATCTCCTGGCGGAACTCGTCCATCTCCCGTCTAAATGTAGCTTGCTGCTCTATGAAGATGCGGGCTAGGATCATCCATGGCGGGGCTCTCATGGGAGCCTGACGGGTTGCCTCTCTGGTAATGAGGCTGCTGGACCTGGTGCTGCTGCGGCTGAGAGGGGTAAGAGGAAGGATGCTGCTGCTGGTGAGCCTGTGCTCACGTCTCCAAGTCTGTCCCTGCTGCTGGTAGGGACGAGGTACGAAGGACGATGGCTGGTGTGGCTGGTATGCTGGGGGCTGCTGGTGATCTCTCTGCTGGGAGTACTGCCCTCCCTGACCGACTGGCTGCTGTTGGGACTGGTTGCCCCCATTCCCCCACCTGAATCCGGGATGGTCTCTTCGGATTCCAGGTTGAGGACGGTCATACCAAATCCCGTTGACATCCATCAACGGTTCCGCATCGTAAGGGGCTGGTGGGAGTACATCCAGAGGCTGATCCGACTGATATACCACCATCTGTAAGTCTGAAGATGGTGGTGACTGGTAAGAGGGCTGCTGCTGCTGGTACGGCTCCGCCTGTATAAGGTGAACTTGTCTAGGCTGCTGCAAGGAGCTGGAGCGCTGGGACGAGCTGCGGCTGCCGCCGGAATCGCCTCGCGACAGAAGACGGGGCTGAGAAGCCGTCTGTGCCTCCTGAAGACACAAGATATGGGTCTTCATGTCGCTCAGAGTTTGTGCCATTTGCTCCATCTGAGTTATGCCCTGGCACTGCTTCTTCTCTATTATTTCCATGCGGTCCAACTTCTCACTGATAATCCCCATGTCCGCAGCGGCCGATTCTGCCTGTGCGGCTGCAACTGTGGACGAACTGGATGGACCTGCATCAACCCGTGCTATCCGCTGGTACTGCACGGGTCCTGGCGGCTGTTGAGATCTCTGTGTGTATAACCGAGTCTGGGACATCACCATGTAATTTTCGGCCATCTCCTCGTAGATGGCCCAGACTTGGTTGTGGTCCTTGGCAAAGTAGGACCCGCCGCAAGAAGCATTCACCAGACCCTGAAGCTCTGGCGTCATCCCACTAAAGAAGCTCTGAACTAGGTTCGGCTTGGAAATGTCGTGGTGTGGGCATCTATCCAGAAGCTCTCTGAACCTCTCCCATGCCTCATGAAACTGCTCGTTAGGGAGCATGGAGAAGTTGTTGATCAGGGCCCTCGCTGCATTCGTCCGCCCGAGTGGATAGTACTTGTTCAAGTACTCGGTGCGGAGCTGCTCCCAGGTGTAAACAAACTTCCCTAAATGCTTCAGCCAGGCGGCTGCTCTATCTGCCAGTGAAAAAGGGAAGGCCATCATCCGAATCGTATCCTGGTCCACATGACGGTCGTGGACAGTGTTGCAGATCATCAAAAACTCATGGAGATGGAGGTGGGGCTCCTCGGTGGCAAGACCGTGAAAATGAGGAAGCATCTGCAGGGTATTCGGAGGGAACTTGAAATCCCCCACGATAGCAGGTACCACCACCCAATGGTGCATCAGTGTAGATCCGGGGTTGTGTAACTCCCGCATCGTTCTCGGTGGTCCTGCTCCGGCGGCGGCTGCCGCTGCGGCAGCCGCTGCTGCGGCTGCTGCGGCTGCTGCCTCTGCATCAGCATCAGGAATATCCTCAGGCTCGCTCTGATCTCTCTCTTCTCTGAGTCGCTCCAACTCCCTTCTCATCTCAATCATGAAAGCTCCCTGATCGCGTAGCTGCTTCTGTACTGTCTCTAATGATGCGATCAGGGTGGAGTTGATCGCTCCCTGGTCTAGTACAAAATGTTCGGGTTGTCGGGAGTCTGGATCTGAACTGCCGGCTCCGGCCATAGTGACGTCTGCAAAATCAGATGAGCCCAACTCAGGTTCTGTCAAATTAAATCGTCTTTCCTCGGGCTCATGTCTCTCAGTAGCAAAAGAAAGGGGATCGAGGGGGAACAGGGTGGAATCGAACTCGAGCCCGGAGAGCTGGTCTCGACTCTCACGGGCCAACCTAGATGGTGAAGTAGACGCGCCTGAAAGCGGTGCAGCCAGAGGCTGCCTAAGAGATCGTCTACCCATCATCTTGATCTGGCGAGTTGGGCGGATGGGATCTGGAGAAAATATGATCGCAAAGCGAACCCCCGGTTCACCAACGCAACACAATCTGAAGACCGTGAAAGCTCGGTCAATTTATCTTGTCAATTTTATTGGGTGAACACACAGAATATCAGAGCGATTACGTGACTTGCTGGGATACCCGATACTCTCTCAACCGACTGTCCCGCACAGAAGAGTCGGTAATCAGTCGAGATGAGCACCGGAGGGCTTTACCTAGTGTTCGGGTCACTCTCTCGCACAATCAAACCAAACAATGAGGGGGTTGCTCTCCCCAAGACAATTTTTTTTAGGTGAAGTGTCTTTTAGGGTCAATAGTGTTATCCAGTCCCAATTTTTTTTTTTGTTTTTCTTTTTAATTTTTTTTCAAAATAAATACAAGCGGCCTAACGAATTTTCCGATTCTCCTGATGATTAAGCCAAAAACAGAGGGAGAAGACGAAAAAGCCGATGCGCGAAGAAATCAATGATGCATGCAGAGAAAGAAATGCGTACCTTGTCTCCAGCACTCTACATGCAAGTGATCCGCGCAGAATTTAAAGACAGAATTAAACTACCTAAATGGTGCAGCGAGGAAAAACCGAGTCCTAGATGAGCAATTCCTAGCGCAGAACCGTCTAACTTAGTCACTCGCCCTTGATCCAAAGAGTCCGGTCTTGGCCCACCCCTCCTCTTCTCGACAGGTCGAGTTCAGGAGTAGCGCTTGCGGGGCAGGCTCGCGGCCCGTAGGTTCTCAGGAAAGCGACTAAGTTATTTTTATTATTTATTATTAGTAGGTCCAATTAACGATCTATAGGAACAGATAAGCAATTAAGTGTGGGGACCCTACTAATTATGGCACAAGCAAGAGAAATTCCTAAATCTAGGGGCTCGAGAAAAACCGCATAAACACCGGAAAAGGCAGCTAGCTATCAAAACCGCAGAAAAAGCCGCGAAAATCCAAATGGGTCCCCCGAGCACACCGGTACTCGGCGAAACAGACCCGCTAAGTTACAAGTGTCCACAAATGTCCAAGTTCTAAATTATTACAAACAATATTGTTCTCTCAAAATAAAATTCTTCTTCTTCCTCTCCCTGCTCTTCTTCCTATGCGGGTCCTCAAAAATAAACTCCAAGTTGTCCACGCAGTACCTCGCACAAAAATCAAAGAGAGAGAGTGTCAGAAAACAATGATAATATAGAGAGACAATATGGGGAAATGACTACAAAGCCGTGCTCCCCCGGCAACGGCGCCATTCTGATAACCGCCCGAACGACTAAGGTAAAGGTAAAGAAATGGTCGTCGCGACCTCAATCACTCGGGCTAAGTATATCAAGAAAAATCAACCACTCAGAACATGTAAAACTAATCGAGCACAAAAGAGAGCGGTCCTGCTATGAGATTAACCTGGTATAGCACCCAGGGTCGAACACAAGGAGCACAGATTGGCCTTGCGGCCTACGATGTAGTCAGAAATCTGAGAGAGTATTTTTTAGTGTTTTTAAGGGTTTTTATATTTTTTTAGGATTTTTGGAATATAAAGAAAACAGGAAAAGCACACAAACAATTAACTTGAACAATTTATTTAATGCATTAAAAAGCAAGCAAAAATTCAGACAAAAATATTTTTATGTGTTTTATATTTTTTTATGTTTTTGGTGAATTTTTGAGATTTTTCTGATGTTTATTTTATTTCCTAAAAATCAAACAGTGCGAAAAGCAAGGGGTACTGTCCAGCCAGGCCCAAAACCCAAAGATAAAATATCTAAGGATCTCAAAGGGACCTGGAGGTAATTTTCCTGTATATTAGATAAAACAAGGAAAATTTGAGCACCAAAATTATTGTTTTTGAGTTTTTAAATTATTTATTATGATTTTTAGGAGTTTTGAGGTATTGTTAAGTTTTTAGGGTTTTTACTCAATGAAAAATAGCCAAAATTGGCTAGAAAATCAAGGAACACAAAATAAACAGTAACTAATTTTTATGGAATTTTTAAAAGGGTTTTGATATTTTTTTGGGGTTTTTGACTCTAAACAGTAGCAAAAATAAGGGTTTTTGAATTTTTAAAAATAGCAAATGAAATCAAAAATGTCCTCAAAAATCTACAAAAATCCTACACCATGACAGGAGCCATGTGTCAAATTTTCGTTGGATTTGGAGGTGATTTGATATTTTATTCAAAAATCAAGAGGGGGCACTGTGCACAGGGACCAAAGTGCAAATACCCAAAGTTCTGGGGGTCCTGGTGCAAAATACCCAAGAAATCACGCGCGAGGCGCGTGTCTGGGGCACTCAGGGACCCAAATGTAAGAAAAATAAGTTCCGAGGGCTTATTGGTATCAAGTACCCAAAAGTCCAGGGGCTTATCTGCAAATAACCCAAAAAATATCGCACATGGGGAATTAAATCACGCACAGGGGCATAAATGCAAATAAAGAAAACTTTTTATCCAATTCGTAACATCCAGAACTACAGGGTTTATATTGCAAATAACCCAATAAAGTTCACGTGACGAAGCACGTGGTCCACGTAGACAGGGGTATAAGTGCAAATAAAGTAAGTACGAGGTCCTTAATGCAAATATCCCAGAAAATAAACAACTTAATTTAAAAATTACAGGACTAAAATGAAATGAAACAAACAGAGGGGCCTAAGATGAATTTACCCCTTTTATTATTATCGACGGCCTGATGTGCGCCACGTGGCTGATCGGACGGTGGAGAACGGGTGCGCCTTTAACTCTGGAAGGGCTGGCCTGATCGAACGGTGGAAAGTATTCCACGTAGCAGATCTGACGGTGACGAAGCGTGGTGGAGATACTCTTGGTGAATCGACGGCTGAGAGGAGGACGCGTGGCGAATCTGACGGTTGAGGCTAGCTGGTGCCTCTCTCTCTGCGCGAGTGGTCAAGATCGACCCTCGGGATGATCGGACGGTGGCAGTGCTCCGCAGAAGAATGGTTCAGATCGGATCTGGAGCGAGGAGGATGATCTGACGGTTCTGGAGAATCCTGGAAGAACTGGTCGCCGGCGAGATTCGCCGGGCTCGTGCGTGCGCTAGGGTCCTCTGGAGAGCCTTCTGGAGGTCGGAGAAGAATCGCGGAAGGCTCCCGCGTCTGCTGGTGGTCTCCGACGAGCACACCGAGCTCCGAGGAGCTCGAGCGAAGGCGGCGGAGCCGGGTCTCCTGGCTGGATGGCGAAGGGTCTCAGATGACCCTTGTCTTGACCTGAAAAGCGAACCAGAAGACTCACGGGTCGAGGGCAAATTGCCTCGACCCGGTTAGGCGGCGTGAAGGTGCATGGTGCGTCGGAATGGAGAGCTCCGGCGAAGGTGGTCGGCGGAGGAGCTCGATTCCCAGATCCTGTGCGATCTGGGTTGGGTGAATGGGTGAAGAAGATGCGGAGAGGTCTGGCGAAGATGATGGTCGGGTCGGAATGACAAATGGGGTATCGGAGGTGGCTGGCGACGGCGGCGGAGCTACGCTACCAGTAAGCTAAAAATCGAAACCTACGCTAATCTACGGCCTAAGTGATCTACCTGGGTGGTCGGAGAGACTGGGGAAGAGCAGGTGGTGCTCCTGGTCGTAGCCTCAAGGGTCGTCTCGGCCCGAGGCTCGGTGCTCACGCTGGTGGCGGAGCAACGGCGGCGAAGAACGCCGGATCAGTGGATTCGCCTCCTCGCCTCGCTGCAACAGGGGCGATCGCTTGCTGTCACTCTCGCGGTGCTTCTGGAGGTCACTGGGAAGAAGGAGAAGGTCCAAAGATGAGGCGCGGAGGCGGCGGAGGTCGGGATATATATGGAGACAGGGCCGATTAGGGTTGAGTGGAGGCAGCTATGGAAGGCGTGGATCCCACGGCGAAGGATCTGGCGAGGATGTCGGATGAACGGCGAAGAATCCGGGCGCGGGGTTCGCGGGGGCGACAGGCTGGAGACGCGTGGAGAAATCGACGAAGTCGGGTCGGGCGCGAGTCGACGCAAAAGGAAAGAGTCCGCGGGGGAGTTGACCGGGGTCAACAATCCCCCGTGGACCAATCAGGAGCTGCCACGTTTTTATTTTTTTGTTTATTTAATTTAAGGTAGAAAAAGGCCGAATTAAGAAAAACTCAAAACATGAAATATTTTTCTTTTATTTTTTTCTATTTTTTGGTGATTTTTAATTAATTTTTGGAAATAAAAATAGGGTAGCTATATATATATAGGTATATGTACACTATATAGATTTTAATTTTTGATTTTTTATTTCTTATTTTTATGTATTTTTATGCCCATTTTATATTTTATTTATTTACATCATAAAATAAAGAACAAAATGGTATTTTTATTTTATTTTAATTATTTATACACAAGGGTGAAATAAATAGTTGTATACATTTGTATACATGGTATCTATACAATGTATTTTTGTATTTTTAATTTTGAAATTTTTATTTGATTTTTGTTTTGTTTCTTGTTATTTTATGTATTTACAATATGTAAAATAGAATATTTACAAAAAGTTTAGAAAATAATTTTATTTATTTATAGGGTTAAATAAATAAAGGATGATGGTCTATGTACATGGTGAAAGGGCATTTTTGGAATTTTGATTTTTAAATTTTTATTTTGTTTTTAATAGTTTCTAAATGTATACAAGCATATTTTTGGGTGAGGAAAATATAATTTTATTTATTTACAAAAGTATGTACACATGAGCTCCTATCTCCCTCTACTTTGGCTTTTATGCGGTCAGGCCCATGCTGAGCCCTCCCTTGGGTTAGGTTGCTCAATATTTATTCTAAATATTTCCCTCTTTTTCTTTTTACTCTTTATTCTTTTATTTTTGCACAAAAACATGCTAATTATATCTTTTTACACAATGCATGCTTTTTGGTAATTATTTGTATTTACACATATTTACATGTATTTGCAAAGGTTTTTGTAGCTAAAATAGAAGAATAAAGAGTGATGAATGGGTATTGATCAATGGTGAACACGGTAAACGGGAGAAGCGGGTGCAGTCACGGCGGGTATCCTTATCTTAGATACCTTCTCAGTCAACTCCTCCATCTATTTTGGATGTCTGGAGACGCTCTGGTCTAACTCATCAATCCTCCTGTCGATCTTCTCTACTATTGTTAGCTTGTCTGCAAGGAGTCCCATGCTAGGAATCACGTCCTGAGAGAGATCGACAACAACTGATTTTCCCCCTCTAAGTGAGAGTGAACCGGGGGACGATGTATAGGCCCTGTTGGCCATCTGTGAGCGGCTAATTTCAGCCATCTGCTCGAATACCTTCCAGACGGTATCCGATCCTCGTGATGTATAGACGCCTCTACATACATCGCTCACTAAACTCTGCATCTTAGGGTTGAGACCAGTGAAGAACGACTGGACCAAGATATTATCATCTAGTCCATGACAGGGACACTTCTGCAGAATGTCCTTGAATCTTTCCCAAGCATCACAGAAGGCTTCTTGGGGTAATTGGGAAAAACGTGTAATGCGCGTCCTCATCATGTTAGTTCTACTCAATGCATTGAACTTTTTCAGAAATAGGTCCTTGAACTAGGAATAAGTGGTGACTGTAACTCCCAAGTTTTTTACCCAATAGTCAGCTTTGCCACCCAAGGCAAATGGAAGGGCTGTAAGCCTAATAAAATCCTAACTAACATTAGGATGTCTAAGGTTAGAGCAGATGAGCTCGAAGTCCCTTAGGAATGCATATGGCTCCTCAGAAGCATTCTCATCAAAGTGTGGCAGCATGTTCAGAAAATGCGGCTTCAATTCAAAATCAACAGTGGGTTCGACCTGATTCAAGTAGTTCTGAATTATGTACTGTCCGGGGTTATACGCCGCATCCATTGGTGGTTCGACCCCAACATTTAGCTGTCCTAACCGAGCTCGGAGAAGTGTGTGTTGCTGCTCAGATGCAGCTAATCTGGCTAGTACCATTCTCATTGGATCTTTGAGGTGTTCTTCTTCCTCTTCTTTCATCTTTGGAGGCATTTTACTTGAATTTTCTTTTTGGACTACATCAGCAATGTGGTCTTGATTAGAAGAGGATTTATGAATCAAGATATTCCAACTGAGGCGAAGGTCTTCCTCGGTGAGGTGGGAAGAGAGAAAGGGAATGGTTTGAGAGTAACCATCCCGAGAGTGGGTGATCCTGGGCTCAAGAGGGTCATGAGTCCAGGTTGGTCCAAGTTGCACTCAGACCTTTGAAGACGTACTTATTGGAGGGTTCAACGAGAGATTCGCTAAGTCCGAATAAATATCCCCCTAATCGGTCATCTTCGATGTCAAAAGAGTCGATTAGAACACGATATTCAATGAGGCGCTAGTTCTAAGTGCACGTAAATGTGCAGAGTAAACTCACACAATACAAATGCAATTCCAACCCTCAATTTCACCAACTCTACACGTGATGGCCGTAAGGGTTCAACTGAATTATCTTGTCAATTTTAGTTGGTGATAAATACAATCTTGAAAAGATTAACGAGCTGTTAGGTGCCCGTATTTTCCTAGAGACTGTCCCGGTTCTTATGATTAGTTTGACCTACTTTCAGCCAGTATAGGAGTAAGTACGGACCACAGAAATACGGCTACCCGTTCCTTGCGGATTAAGGCGCCCTCTAAACATCCCACTCTGCTAAGGAAGTCCGGACCGTATAAATACGACTACCCATATTCCTCACTGAAAAGTAGCTGATTGCCTAAAAATAAAGAACTAGTAGTATGTTAGAAAACCTGGCTTGTCTCTATCCTAGGATCGTCTCTCTCTCTCTCACTTGCAAGTAAATCAAACAATGAGGGCTTTATGCACCCGCAAACAAGGTTTTTTTATTCCAATTTTTTTAATCGACCTGCTCAATTCAATCCCAATTTTACAGTTAGGTTATCACTTTCAAAATTAATCTGAACACACAAACACGTCTACCGTTCAGTCTCAATTTCCTTTTTAACCTTAAGTTATAAAAGAAGAGGGAAATCAGAAATCAGAATGCAAACGAGAAACTATGATGCATGCTCAGAAGAAGGTATACTTACAGTGAATCTCAATACTCTCCATGCGTTATACAAAACTGAATTTGTAAACTTTTACACTAAATGCATGCAAATCGAGAAAATCGCACCTAAACAATATACTATTAGCGGGGAAGAATTTATTTAATTTGAGCTACGTAGTACGTGTCTATGTGCATCTCATTATGAATCTTATAACATATGTGAATATTCTCAGATATGTGCGGCTTAAATTACAATGGGCACAAAAAAATTTGATGATAAACTATCGTGTGCCTAATCCTTAAATTCACCACTCAAGTCAAGCCCTACCCTCACCGGAGAGTGAAACATGTCTTGACACACCACAAAATAATGTCCAAGTCTTTTTTACACGCGTGAGCTCTCAAATAAGAGCCGCTATAAAGAAGAAAATTACCTAAATAATTACAACAAAATAATTACAAAAATTCTCTCGAAAATAAATTAATTATCCTCGCTCTTCAGTATTTAGTGCGCGTCACGTCCGTCGACCTCCGATGTACTCCATGTCTACTGGGCCCTCGCAAGGAAAATAAGATTTATATTAGAGAGATCAAAAATAAAATTTATACAAAAATATGAACAGAAAAGTAATTGCAAAAAAATGGAGTAACTACAAGTGGCTCGGGGGTCAAACTACCTGAGTAAATGAGAATCTAAATCAAAAATTTTAAAGTAATCCCTAAGTCATTTGCCTCTCCGGTAATGACGCCATCTGACGAAGTCACTGAGCATGTGTTTTAATTTGTGTTCGTTGTAGTATGTGTACTTAGCGAATCAGTCAGAATAGAGAGATCTCTGTGAAGAGTGTCTCGACATTAATTTATATCCCGGACAAGTCTGGGATCGAACATAGGAGGCAAAGGAACAACTTGAGGTTAATTCAAAAATTTAGATATAGGTATCGAAATGCGGTTTTTTATATTTTTTTATGCAAAAAGAATGCAAATGCAAGTGAATTAAGTTACTAAGAAATCACACAACTTAGCCAAATTAATTTGAATAGAAAATAAGTCCAGTTTATCCAAATTATATTTTTTCTAGATCCTTATCCAGTGATGAATGCAAGATATATATTTTTGGAATTTTAGGAATTAAAATGAAACAATAAAAAATGCATACTTTTTATGGGTTTTTTCACAATATTTCATACAAACAGTAAGAAAAAATTATGGAAATTTTACTGGAATATAAATGTGATGCAAGGATACTACAGTTATTTTTTTTGGAATATTCCGACAAAATATAAATTTTTTTATAGATTTTTTAATGGAAAAAGAGTAACAATAAGTAATTAATTCCTAATAAATCCACATTAGCAATTTATCCAGAGTGCGAATTATGTCCAAATGATATTTATAAAAGGAATCTAGGAGAGTTGAAATTTAAAAAAATATAATGTGTGGATTTAACTAAAAATCATTTACTAAAATCACTCTACGATATATTTCAGGCACAAAACAACTTTATTTTAGATGAAATTTGGAAAGTAATTCAAACACAATTTAAGGCATCATTTCTGATTTTTTTGGAATTTTGGAGCAACTGCGAGTGAGATATGAATTTAATAGCACTGATTGAGTAAAATACACAAAAATTCACTTGAATAATTTTAATTAATTCATCAGAACTCACAAAAATATAAAGAAATATTCAGACGACAAAGAATGAGTTGCTCAACATAATGTTATTTTTCTTTGAATTAATTTTAACACAGAGATATCCATGCAAAACAGAAATAAACACAAACTATATACAAGGACGCATTTGTAATTACATAAACATTGCAGGACATATACGCAATTTGTACAAAATAAAAAAATATAAAATAAAAAATTGAAAAGAACCTTTCTTCTTCTTCGTTTGCAGGCGACACAGGGGGATGAGGTCAGCACCGGCGGCGCCGTGCGCGCAGCCAACGCGCGGCAGAGAGACAGAGGAGGGCAGAGCACCGCCTATGGAGGTGCGTCTGCAACTACAGGCGGCATGGTGGTACGGAGGAGCGATTACGGCGTAGCTCGGGCAGTAGGGACCGGGAGAGGTGGAAGGCGGCTCGGCCGCTGCTGGCGAGCGGGCGACCGCGCTTGGAAGTGGTGGCAGCGACGGCCGGCCGTAGGAGGGAGGTGGCGGCCTTGGACGGAGGCGGTGATGCCGTGGAAGAAGGGGGGGCGGAGCCGCTGCTGCTCCCTCCATTTTTTTAATTTATTTTTAAATTTTTTGAATGTTTTTTTACTATTGTTTCCTTTTTAATTTATTTTTTTTTGTTTTTTTAAAAAGGAAATAGAAGAAAACAAAACTAAAGATTACGATGAGGTGATGTGATAAATTAAAACAAATGGAGGAGGGTGGTGAATAAGATGTGCTAAAAAAATTGCAAAGATAAAAATGATGAAAAGATGAAAATTGAAATTACCTACGGAGGAAGACGGTCGCCTATGATGTGCTCACAAGAGTAGGTCTTCGCTCGAATCACCGGCGAGCGATGAGCTCGAGCAGCGCACGGATGCGACTGCGATATTGGCTGAGAAGCCAACGGATCTTAATGGAGAGAGGGCTATCGTTGCTCGACCGCGGTTGCGTCGCTATCACCGATTCAACTCTGGAAACTAGGCTCTACTCACATAAAGATGGATCAAGTGAAAAATGAGGAGGATGAGATGTATATAAAGAGAAGATATGAGAAGTTATTAAAGTGGTGGAGTTGAATGGGAGGTTGTATTACCAATGGAGTTGAATGGGAGGTTATTAAAAAAATTGTGGATTTGAATGGATGTTGGTTGTAGAAGAGAAGTTATTGTAGAGGATATGAAATAAAATAATAATAAATAAATAAAATAGGCTACTGAAATACAATAAAAATAAAGAGAAGAAAAAGAGTGGAGAATTTACAAAAGAGGACAAACAACATGCACAGTTTTTTGTTTGCTTTTCTAATTTATATTTTTTATCTTTTTGATAAGAGTTATTTACAATAAAAAATAAAATAAAATACTAGAATCAAAATACAACACAATAATGATTTTTTGTATTTTTTAGTAACTAAGAAAGATAAAATAAAAATGAAGAAAGAATGAATATATACATAATATACAATGTATAACTAGGTCCCAAAACCCAACTTTTGCAAATGAGCTCCGATTTTAATGAAACTATTTCCGTTGGATAGTTAATTTTCTAACTTGAAGTTTAAAAGTGAGTTGGTGAATTTGGAGTTCATAAGAAGTGGGAATTTGGCCGAGAAGTTGGACTTTACGGTCTTTTCTCTTTGAGATCTAGGAGCATTTATTTGAGTTGAAATTTGTTTTGTATTTTTGTATTTTTATGAACAAGTTAGGGAAAGAATTAGCCAAAAATGAGTTGAAATGAAATTGCTAAAAATAAATAAAGTTTTGGGCTATTTACATGTGAAAACTCCTTTAATTTTTGCGGTTTTTTATTGTTAATTTATTTTATACAATCTAATATATAATAATTAGTGTGTTTTATTTACATGAGTCATTTTGATAATTTATTGATTTTATGGACATTTATTTGAGATTTTACTCAGGGATTTTGCTAAGATCAAGATATTGAGATGATGAATTGCCGATTCATCAGGTACACCTCACGTGAGGGGGCTTTCACTCTTCTTCTTCGTTGGAACTGAAGATGTCACTACCAATGCACCTCCGTGCGGGTGGTGCGACGGAACGCCCCCCGACAGGTGTTGCTATGCTGGTAAGTGGGCGTATAACCGTGGCGAGGAATAAACGACGAGGGACCTCCTGGGCAGTGCGGTCTGGAGTCGAGGGAGAAGAGGCTCTCGCACGACTAGGTAGGAGGCCGCAGTTGGCTGCAGATGGATGATGGTGGCGAGTCATAATGAGGCCTATGACTGAGCTCTACGGAGGGGCTTTGTTCTAAAGGTGATGCATACGACCGTCTCAGCTGTAGATGGTCGCATGTATGCATTGCGAACAGAGGTGCTAGGTAACAATAGTGGTGGAGATGAAGCTGGTCGATTGTAATGAAGAGAGTGCATGGGGGGTTGAAATGATGATGAAGGCGAGTTGTTGGCGAAGTTGGTGAAGGGAGATAGGGAGAACTGAGGAACTTGATGAAAACAAGGGAAGTTAATTTGGGGGTGTGTTGTCGTGAGGGGGCGATTAAAAGAACAGAGGATTACGGTAAATACAGGGGAAGAAGATGACAGGTGTAGATTCGCCTGGAAATTGAGGAAGTTCATGGGGATGAATGGAAGAGAAAGCAGAGGGGGAGAGAAGAAGAAGGATTAGAGGAACTACCTGAAAAGTCGCCTAGGGCGTTGCTCGTTAAAGCAGCTTTCAGGTCGTCGCCTCTACTCGAGCCAGTGATGAGCTCGAGGAAGCTCATGCGGCAAGATCACCTTATCGCAGCAAGGTCCTGGATCAAGACTTGAATCACGCCTTGAGGAGAAGGGATCGTCCTTCCACTCGGTCCAAGTTCCGTTGTCACCGAATTAAATCAAGGAGCGCTCTCTCTCTCTCTCTCGTTGGAGTTGGCGGACCTCGAGGCATGGGGGTTGAGGATAGATTTTATAGGAGGCTAAGGAGGATATAACGGAGAGGTGACCTTGACAGTTGCGGGTTTCGTGCAAGGGTGGTTGTTAGGCCGGCGACGAGAAAAGGGGGTGGAGGTTGGGTACGAAGAAGACCGAGGCTTCGTGGAGAAGACAGGTGTGAGGAAGAAGGGCGTTGACCAGAAGGGAGAAAGGACCAAAAGATTTTTTTAGAGCAACGAAATAAAAAGATTTAAAAAAACAAGTGACATGTGGTGGCTCCAGGAGCTGCCACGTGTCAGCTCCAGAAAATTCGGAAAGCAAAAATAAAAGAAAAATTTAGAAGAAATAACAAACAACCTCGGATCGAAAAGTGCTCAACACAAAAATTACTCGTCTCGATGAGATTTACAACTTCTATGAAGAAACCAAGATCAAAGGAGGTCATCTGTGTAAAATGGTTTTTTTGGGGTACTCTATGTATATAAAATACCTTGATTTTTGGGTTTTGTAATTTGTTTATAATTTGTAATGAAGAGAAAAATAAAAAAATGATCAAATAAAGATACATATTTACATAATAATCTAATTTTTTGGATTTTTAGGAAATAAGAAAATAGGGAAATAAAATAAAGAAGAAAAAGTGAGAAGTTTGTACATACTCACAAAGGATACTCGGATTCAGTCAGTTTCTTTAATGTCAGTCTTGATTTGAATTTGTATTTTATGGTTTTTCTTAAAAATGTCATCAAAGAATGTAAATGAAAAAGAAATAAGAGAAAAAAGTTAATTATGTACAAAAAATATCAAGTCAAAATAAGGGGAAACTCAAAACGTGCCAAAGAGGCCCAAAACCCAACTTTCGCACTCGAGCTCCGATTTTTATGAAATTGGTCTTGTTTTGAAGGTCTTTGAATATATATTAATTTAAAAGTGAGTAGACCTAAATCATATGCTTTTATAAGAAATATATGAGCATTTTAGTCTGTCTGGTCTGAAATTGGAGTTTTGTCTCATGGGCTAATTATTTCAGTTATTAACTTTTTGTATTTTCCCTTTAATCTTGTTAGTAGTATATACATAATGGAAGTAGTTTAAGGTTAATTGGAGTTAGCATGAATTAGTGAAAATTGCATGAAGTTGGGTGCAAATCTGAAGATGATTATGACTGCAATCATGAGTGCTAAAATGCAAATATTAATTTTAAATGCATATGGTAAAAATGCAGAATAAATGATGAAATGCAGATAATTACTCGAGAATGAAGCTCTATTTTCATATTTTAATATGGTGAATCGTGGATTCATCAGCTTCCTTCACGCTTCGCAAATATCTTCATAGTTGTTCATTCTGGGATGCCCAACCTATCAGATCTGACTCTCGAGCCTAGACTGCTATCGTCAAGATTAGAGACCGCATTCAGGGAGCCATCAGCGACGACCCCCCCCCCCTCCCCCTCCCCTTTGTATGGACAAACACCCCTCCTAGATACTTCTTCTCTACTTCTTTCCAAATCGTTCGACATAGGGGCGCAACCACCCCTAGGGCTCCACGTGTCTGGGTGAAGGGCACTCCCCCCAAGTTTTCCTACACCCCTACTGTGAAACTCCACTTTTTTTCTTTATCCTAAAATCTAGATTATTTCTAACATCCAAAAAAATTAAATAATCAATCCATTTCGTAGATCTCGCCGAGGTCTTTCCAACGAGCTCAAGAATGTCCAATTCTGACATTCCTAGCTCAAGTTATCGTTGTTTTAGGTATCATAGTCGGGATCCATATATGGATCCGAGCCGGATCCAATTTTACCTCTCCTTCTATAAATAGGCGATATTAGGCTAATCTCTCGTAGCCCTAGCCACCACCTTCCTTCCCTCTCATTGAAGCAGCATCACCTTGGCTAGTTTAGTTGTCGGAGGATCGACGTCGACGTCGGAGAAGGTCCTCCAATCAAAGATCCACGACCACCGTCGTGTAGGATAGCTTGAGGTCATCGTGGTGCATGCCTTCGCACTGCAATCAAGCGACGGAAATGTCGTTTCCATGCGAGAGGAGATCATGCGGGAACATCCTTGGAGGTAACGATAAATATCTTCCTCTTGTTGTTGGGTTCCACATATTTTTGTTCCCATATGCTTGAACCTACTTAGAGCCTTGATTATTCTTATTATGTGATTTCTATACTAATAGTGATGTCTCATACTCTTCTTCTTGTTGGTTTCATATGATCCTATTCTGCCTATGTGCTTGATCTACTGTGTAGAGCTTAAGAACTTTTAAATATCATGAGATGAACTATGATTGAGTATTATTCCGCGTTGTTTCCAGCAATGTTGATGGTTTATGCCTACGTTGTCATATCTTTTTTATCATATATATTCAACAGAGATTATCATGAGAATTTTTTTTATCGTATGAAGATTCCATTGACGTAGTTTCCTTAATCATTGATGAAATCGAAACTCACATACTCATGTTCATACTATATTGGGAGTTATTGTTATAATTGCATTGTTTTAAACGTTGATTAATACGTATGTTGGTTGACATCTTCCCATCAAGAAAATCATAGATACACATCTCACCTGCATAGAAATTTTCAAATTCGTGGAGATCACGTAACCAAATCAAATAAGGACCATATAGTTTGAACTGTATCTAAATATAGGCCCGTGAGATCTTGTTCCTTCTCCGCGTGTCATTTGCAGTAGAAAACGTTATGGACTCCATGAAAAATGGACGTTGGTATTTCAAAAGTTTTGAGCATAACTTGTTAACGGTTATGCTAATACCTTTAGGAAACTTATTGGATGATTTCCAATAACTCCTTGATGTTAGGAAAAAAAGTAATTACAACCTTGTTATAAATGGATATTAGATGTTAGGAAATGAAAGAAAACACTTCCACCTTTTCCGTTACTTCTGATTTCATGTTTCATAATTATTATTGTATCGATATCTAGATGTAATGACTTCTTTTCTTATCAATCAAAGATGCGTATGGTGCAGTAATATGGAAATTATATCATGCATATGTTTGTTTATTTCTTGTTACTCACAAATCAAAGGTTGTAAGATTATATTATGATTTTCATGTAACAAGTTCTATCAAAGGTTCTAAGGGTCGGATTACAATTACGAATGTGAATTGCCATCATTATACAGACTTTGTTAGTTGTGTAAACCAATCGTATTCAGATAGAGCTCATCCTATATACGTGAAATTTACACATCTTATAACAAAATAAGGATGGAAATGTAATAGTTGGATTAAAGTTAACCCTTTTATTAATTAGAAATATTGATACCATTTCTATAAAACCCGAACTTTGTTGAGAGATTCACGTGATATGTTTTTCTTTACATATAAAGAATAGCATTTCTAGACTAATTAATTATTGAGCGTTGCTAATGTTAAAAAGCTATTCGTATGCCTTACTGATTAGATGTGTGGCCGAAAGGTTAGATGGTATAATCAATAGCAGTAGCATTGATTATAGTGGTAGTTTATTACTATTATTTCATGGATGAGAGTTCATGGTAATCTGGTAGATGGAGATGGGTGCTTTAAGTGATTGTGCATGCACTCTTGGACCCCAGGTATATGTCGTGAAGGCTGCAACCCCAATGGACGAGTTGGATGGCGTGGCACCTAGCAGACCGATTGTATCTGTAGTCGCTCGACGGAGTTTGCAGGTGACACGGTTGATGTTCTTAGGTTCACACTTATACACGATATTAGGACTCGAAGTAGAATTGTGTGTGGTTGCATCACATTCTAATTCGAGTAATATTATGTTGAGAGGTGTTCCAGGATGTGGTTTGAAGTTGGAGAATTTGAGATTTAGATCTTCCTGCTCTGGTTGAACAAGGGTTCTTTAGGGTTTAATCAAGATGACTAAGAAGTTCCCGCATAGCGGAGGCCTGCGAGTCGAGTACTTGCGTGTGCTCAAACTAATATGAGAAATGTGTCATGATCGAATATCAAAAATATGCATTTGTGTATCATTGTGAATTCTAATTAACGGATAGAAGTATCAAGATCAACGTGGTAGTGCTCAAATAATTATTATATTAATAAATGAAATTTGCGATCATGTAACTACTTGTAAGTTAGAATAATACGATAGATTTTAGTTTCTAAAATATATACAAAAAGTCATTAGATAAAATCAAATTCACATGCCTTACTACTTCTGCCTTAGTTATTATAGCGTTTATCTTGTTACTAGGCAATTTCTGATAATGTTACCCTCGTGTGAACCCAACAGGTGTACCTGAGCAGCAACGTCAACAATAGCGGCCTTTGAGGAGATCAGACTTCCTACGTCGTACTTGCACCAGAAAGGGTGAGCCCTATTTAGAGTATTTTATTTATTCCTGTATTATTTCATATTTCATTTGAGAGATATTGTAATGGGATATTGGAGAGCTTCTTCTACAAATTTATAATTGTATGATTTATCTCATTTTATGGACATGAACTTGATGATTATTGTTATCAATGAGAATGGATGCTACTCTTTACCTTCCATTTTATATTTATTCTCTGGTTGTTTTATATATTTCAAATGTTGATCTAATGTGCATAAGATAGTTTGCTGAGTATCATAGATCGTTGGTGTATTTGGAACGTAGGTCCGACGCTTCTGTTCCATCGGTTAAGGTACCGGAGGGGCGGGGCGTAACAGATGGTATCAGAGCCTGATACACCATTCTATCTTTTGCATATTAGAATATCAATAAGATTTGAAATATAAATATAGCGACAAAGACTTCTGACTTTGGAATTAATTAAGGAGAATAATTCAAGTCTTGTTTAATGTGTCCATTGTCTCTCTAGTCATGGGAATAATTTCTAATATAATGATTCTACTGGGAATCATGCCTCCTCATGTTGACCCTGATGTTGCACAACAATCGGTCTTACTAGTTTAGGCTGTGCAGGGTATACAACAACGTTAGGAGGTATTGGAGAAAAGGCTCCTTCAGCAGGACGACTCCTTGTATCAGCCCTCTTGTGAGTAGGAGGACAATGTTCATCCGTCGATGTCTCTGGAGACGGAAGGATCAGAGGACCTAGAGGCATTACAAAAATATCAGACGACCTACACAACCTATCAGAGGTCTAAGGTGTCACAATTCTTTGGTACCAACAAACCAGATGAGGCTAAACCGTGGATGGATCATGTATCCAAGGTTTTAGGGATGATCCACACTCCTGAAGAGTATTGGCTTACATTCGTGGAATTTTCACTAGTAGGTTATGCTGAACATTTGTGGTACGCCGCCAGGGAACATTTGGAGGATCTTATAACATGAGAAATATTTCTTGATGAGTTCTGCGTCTAGTTTTATCCTGATCACTGGGTTGAAGATAAGAAGAGGTTGTTTGTTGAGCTGAAGCAGGGTTCAATGACCGCCCAAGAATATCTCATTCGCTATAGTGAACTCTCCCTCCACTCACCAACTGCTGCTTTTCCTAAGGAGAATTTACAGAAGTTTATCCGGAGAATGCTTGATGATGTCCAACACCAACTGTCTACTTTGGATTTCACTTCCATCAAGGAAGTAGCTGCTAAGGCTACCAAGATGGACGCAAATGAGAGTCGGCTTTAAGGGAATCCATCATATTTCTAGCCACATCATCTAGGGAGATCTACTCGTCGAAATTTCTACAGAGCTCGTAGGGAGCATCGTTTCCACCCAGTGGCAACCTCTCCTACCATTAGCAGGTTTGCCCCTACACCTACTTTGGGGCAGGGCCTGATGAGTCGCGGTACTACTTCCCTCTGCTCTTCTACACACTCCCAGAGTCGCAAGACGGGAGGTACTAGCCTTATCTTAGGAGGCTTCTTTTATCATCCAGGAGATCGTAGGTGTTTCCAATGCCAGTAGATGGATCATTTCAAGGCCAAGTGCCCCTTACTTGCCACCAGTTTGGATGGCCATCAATCAAATGTACGACCAACTTTCTCATCTGCATGGTCACATGGATCAGCTTCCTGTCGTGGAGGTCGAGGCTTTCAACGTCCTCCACCACGACCATCCCTCTATGCTGCAGGTTCTAACGCCCTACCACAGCCTCAGGAACAATTGAATGCAATCACGCATGAGCAGGCCCACACCTCAGGAGCTGTAGTGCGAGGTATGATTTCAGTGCATGGTATATCTTTACATGCCTTATTCGATGGAGCTACACACTCTTTTCTAGCACATCGAATAGTACCCAAGTTAGATAAAATCTAGTATGTGTTTTATCCTCTTACTACATCAAGGGCCCAGGGGGGAAATTATTCATAATGCGACAAGTAGTGGAGAATGTTGTAGTGCAGATTGGTGGGATCCTAATGCCCATATATCCTTTACTCATTTAGTTAGAAGATTTTGATGTCATCTTTGGTATGGATTGGCTTGACCAGCATCACACGTGCCTTGATTGCTTCTAAAAGATGGTGGTGTTCCGTCTACCAAGCATACCTACATTTTGGTTTGATGGATGTACCCTAGATAGTGAGGTCTTATATATGTCTGCATTGAAGGCCCAACAGTTTCTTAATCAGGGTTGTATAGGTTTTCTCGCCTATGTTGTGGAGTTATCTGCCAAAGATTGTGTGATTGAAGATGTCTGAAGTGTACGACATTTTCCTAACGTATTTCCAGAGGAATTACCTGGACTACTGCCAGAGAGGGAGATCGAGTTCGAGATTACTTTGATACCCGACACACAATTGATCGCCATACCTCCATATCGAATGGCACCAGCTAAGCTCAGAGAGCTCAAGGTACAAATGCATGAGCTGTTGGAAAAGGGATTAATCCGTCCTAGTACATCACCTTGGGAAGCATCGGTCTTCTTCGTAAATAAGAAGGACGGGTCTATGCGATTGTGCATCGATTACATACAATTGAATAAGAGGATGGTAAAGAACTGTTATCTACTCCCGTGAATAGATGATCTTTTCGATCAATTGCAGGTCCCAACGGTATTCTCAAAGATTGACCTACGATGGAGTTATCATCAATTGAGGATTAAGAGTACTGATTTGCTCAAATCTGCTTTTCGCACAAGATACAACCACTATGAGTTTGTGGTCATACCTTTTGGACTCACGAATGCACCTACCGCATTTATGTACATGATGATTAGAATTTTTTTCCCGTACTTGGATCGTTTATTGGTGGTGTTCATTGATGATATCTTGATCTACTCGCATGATGAGCACGAGCATGAGCAACATCTTCATACTATTCTTGAGACACAGAGAGAACACAAGTTGTACGCAAAGTACAGTAAGTGTGAGTTTTATCTTACCGAGGTAGCTTTCCTCGATCATGTAATTTCGGGAGCAAGTGTGACAGCTGATTTAGCAAAGATAAAGGCACTAATGTCTTGGGAGTATCCCAAGATAGTTACCGAGATACGTAGTTTCTTAGGCCTCGCTGGCTACTACAGATATTTTGTTACGAGCGTCTCACAGCTAGCCCTACTACTTTCTTGTCTAATATAGAAAGATGTCCCCCTCGTTTGGAGCGACAAGTGCGAGCTGAGATTTCACACATTGAAGGAGAGACTGACCACTGCTCCGATTCTCGCCCTTCCTTCAGGCACCTTAAACTTTACAATGTATACTGATACATCAAAGGAGGGTTTATGAGCAGTGTTGATGCAATGTGGGCATGTTGTGACATATGTATCACGACAACTAAAGAACCATGAATGGAACTACGGTGCTGATGACTTGGAGTTGGCAGCTATAGTCTTTGCGTTGAAGATATGACATCACTATTTATATGGGGTCACGTTTGAGATTTTTACAGATCACAAGAGTCTCAAATATAGATGGTGGATGGAGTTGTTGAAAGATTATGACTGCACTATCTCTTACCACATAGGTAAGAGGAATGCAATAGCAGATGCTTTAAGCATGAGAACACATATCGAGGGCACCACAACATGGCTACAAACTAGAGATATGCTCACGACACTCGGTGAGTGGCACCCATTTGATAGTACTACAGATGCTGTAACTGTATCTACTAAGTGCAGTGGATTATGGGATAGGATTGTGCATAATCAGCAGACATATCAGAAATTACAAGACTTGTACCATCGATGTTTGGAGGAGGAGTTTGATGGATTCGGAGTTTGTGAGTCCATCTTATGGAAGGGAGACCGTATATGTATCCCTGATGATGATGAGTTGAGGAGAGACAATGTAAATGAAGCTCATTGTTCCAGACTATCTATCTACCTAGGAAGCACCAAGATGTATAGACCTCTGTCAGCATTTCTGATGGGAGGGGATGAAGAGAGATGTTGTAGAACATGTTAGTCATTGCCTTACTTGTCAATTGGTAAAGGCAGAATACCAGCATCCTCCTGGCTTATTACAATCACTTCCTATCCCGTTGTGGAAATGGGACAGTATCTCTATGGATTCCATGACATCCTTACCACGTACAGTAGGTGGATATGATGCTATTTAGGTTGTTGTGGATCGGTTGACCAAGTCCGCACATTCATTGCTATGAACATGACATGCACTCCGACAGCCAAGCTATATATTCAACATGTTATTCGCTTGCATGGGAGTCCAACGGAGGTTGTATCTGATAGATATGCTCGTTTTACATCACATTATTGGGGAAAATTCATGAGTGCTTTTAAAACTGAATTACGTCTTAACTCAACCTATCATTTACAGACGGATGGGCAATCAGAGAGGACAATTCAGACCCTTGAGGACCTAATCCGAGCATATGTCATTGAGTGGCAAGGTTCTTGGAAGGATCATCTTCCTTTGATGTTCACTTATAGCAACATCTACCATTCTAGTATTGACAAGAAACCTTTCGAGGAATTGTATGGACGAAGATGTACCACTCCCTTGTGTTGGAAGGAAGTGGGTGACGAAGATATTTATTCCACTTAGATAATCGAGGATACAACAAGAGTAGTAGAAATGGCTAGAAAGAAATTATTGACTGCGTAGAGCCGCTAGAAGAGATACGCTGATAAGAGATGTCACGATCTTGAATTTGAGGTCGGAGACATTGTATTCTTGAAAGTATCTCCAATGAGGGGTATTCAAAGATTTGGTGTCAAGGGCGAGCGGGCACCACGGTTCATTGGTCCTTTCAAGATTTTGTCCTGTATTGGGAAGGTAGCATATCGAGTAGCACTTCTCCCTCACTTGGTAAGTGTGCATGATATATTCCATGTGTCAAACCTCCGAAAAATATATTCGAGACCCTCGGTATGTGATTAGTTATGAGGTTCTCGAAGTTGAACCAAATTTATCTTTTCCTGAGGCACCCGTGCAGATTTTAGATCGGGCAATCAAAAAGTTACGATGGAAAAACATCCTTTTGGTCAAGGGATTGTGGCAAAGTCAGAATGTTGAGGAGGCCACATGGGATGCTAAGGCAGATATGCGATAGAATTACCCTTATCTTTTTGATGGTATAATCACGAAACCTTTTTTTCAATTCTCTTTAAGTTTTTTATGGGTTTTGTTCTCCTTTATGATTTTTATGCCTAAATTTATGTCGCATTCAAAACATATATGTTAAATCCTACGTCTCAGGATGAGACTTCCTTTAAGATTTTTATGATGTGAAACTCCATATTTTTTTCCTAAAATCTAGATTATTGCTGACATCCAAAAATTCGAATAATCAAGCCATTTTGTAGATCTCGTCGAGATCATTCCAACGATCCCAAGAACATTCAATTCCAACATACCTAACTCAAGTTATCGTTGTTTTAAGTATTATAGTCAGGACCCATATATCGATTCTAACCGGATCCGATTTGGATCCAATTTCACCTCTCCTTCTTTATACATGAGATGATATGCTACTCTCTCAAAGACCTAACCACCACCTCCCTTCCCTCTCATTGGAGCACCATCACCTTGGCTAGTTTAGTCGTGGGAGAGTCGACGCCGACGTTGGAGAAGATTCTCCGATCGAAGATCCATGATCACCATCACGTAGGAGAGCTTGAGGTCATCGTGGTGCACGCCTTCGCACAGCAATCAAGGGACGGAAATGGCGTTTCCATGCGAGAGGAGATCCCGAGGGAACATCTTTGGAGGTAATTATAAATATCTTCTTCTTGCTGTTGGGTTCCACATATTTTTGTTCTCATCTGCTTGAACCTACTTAGAGCCTTGATTATTCTTATCATGTGATTTCTATACTAATAGTGATGTCCCATACTCTTCTTGTTGTTGGTTTCACGTGATTCTATTATGCCTATGTGCTTGATCAATCGTGTAGAGCTTAAGAAATTTTAAATTTCATGAGATGAACTATATAGTTGAGTATTATTTTGCCTCGTTTCCAGCATTGTTGATGGTTTATGCCTTCGTTGTCATATCTTTTTGTTATCATATACATTCAGAGGAGATTATCATGAGAATTTTTTATCGTATGAAAATGCCATTGACGTGGTTTCTTTAATCATTGATGAAATAGAAACTCACATACTCATGTTCATACTGTCTTGGGAAGTTTTTGTTATAATTGTATTGTTTTAAACGTTGATTAATAAGTATGTTGGTTGACATCTTCCCACCAAGAAATCTTAGATACACATCTCACCTTCACGAAAATTTTCAAATTCGTGGACATCACGTAACCAAATCAAATAAGGACCATATAGTTTGAACTATACCTAAATATAGGTTCGTGAGATCTTGTTCCTCTTCCACATGTCATTTGCAAGGAAACATTATGGACTCCACGAAAAATGGACGTTGGTATTCCAAAAGTTTTGAGCATAATTTGTTAACGATTATGCTATTACCTTTACGAAACTTATTGGATGATTTCTGATAACTCCACGATGTTAGGAAAAAAAGTAATTGCAACCTTGTTTTAAAAGGATATTAGACGTTAGGAAATGAAACAAAAGAGACTTCCACCATTTCTGTTACTTTTGATTTCATATTTCATAATTATTCTTGTATCGAGATCTGACTACTTTTCTTATCAATCAAAGATACGTATGGTGCACTAATGTGAAAATTATATCATGCATATGTTTGTTTATTCTTGTTACTCACAAATCAAAGGTTGTAAGATTATATTATGATTTTCAAGTAACAAGTTGTACCAAAGGTTGTAAGAGTCATATTACAATTACGAATGTGAATTACCATCATTATATAGACTTTGTTAGTTGTGTAAGCCAATCGTATTCAGATAGAGCTCATCTTATATATGTGACAAGTATACAGCTTATAACCAAATAAGGATGGAAATGTAATATTTGGGTTAAAGTTAACCGTTTCATTACTTAGAAATATTGATACCATTTCTATAAAACCCGAACTTTGTTGAGAGATTCACGTGATACATTTTTTTATAAAAAGAAAAGCATTTCTATACTAATTAGTTATTGGGCATTACTAATGTTAAAGAGCTGTTCGTATACCTTGCCTATTAGATGTGTGGCCGAAAGGTTTGATGGTATAATCAATAGTAGTAGCATTGATTTTAGAGGTGGTTTATTACTATTATTTCATGGATGAGAGTTCATGGTAATCTGGTAGAAGGAGATATGTGCTTTAAGGGATTGTGCATGCATCCTTGGGCCCCGAGTAGATGCTATGAAGGCCGCGACCTCGATGGACAAGTTGGGTGACGTTGCACCTAGCAGCTCGGTTGTATCCGGGGTCTCTCGACGGAGTTGGCAGGTGACACATTTGGTGTTCTTGGTTTCACACTTATACACGATATTAGGACTCGGAGTAGAATTGGTTGTGGCCGCATCACATTCTAATTCGAGTAATATTATGGTGAGAGGTGTTCCGAGATGTAGTTTGAAGTTGGAGAATTTGAGGTTTAGATCTTTCCTACTCTGGCTGAACAAGGGTTCTTGAAGGTTTACTCAAGATGACTAAGAAATTCCCGCATAGCGGAGGTCTGTGGGTCGAGTACTTGCGTGTGCTAAAATTAATATCAGGAATGTGTCATGATTGAATATTAAAAATATGCATTTGTATACCGTCGTGAATTCTAATTATCAGATAGAAATATCAAGACCATCGTAGTAGTCCTCAAACCATTATTATATTAATAAACAAAATATGCGCCCATGTAATCCCTTGTAAGTTAGAATAATATGGTAGGTTTTAATTTATACAATATACGCTAAAAGTCATTAGATAGAATTAAATTCACATGTCTTACTACTTCTGCATTAGTTATTATATTGTTTATCTCGTTACTGGACAACTACTCATAACGTTACCCTCGTGTGAACCCAACATGTGTACATGAGTAGCAGCCGCAACCGTAGCGGCCTTTGAGGAGATCAGACTTCCTACGTTGTTCTTACACCAGACAAGGTGTGCCCTACTTAGAGTATTTTATTTATTCCTGCATTATTTCTTATTCTACTTGAGAGACAATGTAATGGGATATTGGAGAGCTTCTTCTACAAAATGATAATTGTATGATGTATCTCATTTTATGGACATGTACTTAATGATTATTGTTATCAATAAGAATGGATGCTGCTCTTTACTTTCCATTTTATATTATTCTCCTGTTGTTATATATATTTCAAATGTTGATCTAATGTGCATAATATAGTTTGCTGAGTACCATAGATCGTGGGCCTATTTGGACCGTAGGTCCGACTCTTCCGTTCTATCGGTTACAGTTATCGGAGGGGCGATGCATCAAACCTACAGGGCTGTCCTAGAGCGCCTCCCCACAATGGATAGGCTTGCCAAATTCAGCCTCTGTGTGACATCTCCTTGCTACCCCTGCTTGGTAGCCGAGGAGTTCCACGCCCACCTGCTTTTCAATTGTCCACTCTCCTTTGCCTGACTGGAGAGTGCCTGCTCTGCTTTGTGCCTGCCCTTGCCACCTCTGCTTACGTTACAAGATACTCTCTCCTTGATTAACATGCGGCATGATGTGTCGTCCCATGACAAATTTTGCGGCGTTCTTGCTACTGTTATGTGGTTTATCTGGAATGAAAGGAACAATCCATGGTCTGCCGAATGCTACCGTACTTTCGAAACAACCAATTTGACGTGGGGAAAAACTGAGCTCTTGACTACTCGATTAACACCCCCCAACCCCAACAACACCCATCCACAAAATACTTTCTGATCAACACATTGTAGATGGCTGGGTGGGCTTTTTTTTGGTTTGAGTCCAGTAACTACTTCTTTTAAGAAAGGAATACATGATATACTTAAAAAAAGTTGAGATGGTAAGATAAAGTTTTACTGTCAACTTTGCAAATCAAGATATTTTGTACGGCGCTGATACTAAGAATTATTTTTGTCTGGTTTCGCATCCTATTGTATATCTATACGTGTAACGGAACGGATCGTGATGACTTGCGGAAGCATGCAACTTGAATTCGCACGACCGAACCGTTACCGATTCATGCATGGTAATCATTGAGCATACGAAAAACCATTCTCAAAAAGATCCATAAAATCTAATTCAACCGAGAGTTCCATTATTACAACATCTAAAAAGGGTATACTTGCAAAAGAAACTAAACAATTTCACAACATGGGTCCCTATTCCAGTGGGCATACAAATATCCACCATAAACCATGCAATATCCGTACCGCACTAAATGTCTTATTTTTGTCTCATGAACTTGAATGCTTGATCAAACTTGTTCTTCACCTGAAATAAATAAACAGAATTTGCATGAGCCTAATGCCCAGTATGTATCGGGGTCCATGCATGGGAATTCTAGCAGCCTTTTAACATGTTATGAGTCATGTACTTAACTCTCAATGGAATAACATCATTACGTGCCTAATTGTCCCATGCATGTCTAAGTCCGTTCCCTAACAAGTTGCATATTGAATTCGACATGAATATACATGTTCAATACACATAAAAATATATAAGCTATCGTTTTTCATCATAAGGGGTATGTTTCTGAAATTCATGATATGTTTACGCATCCTTTATCATTAAGATCATTCTTTGGGATTAACCCCCTTAAAATAGCTTTTGCATGACTTGTGACGGTCTATTATTCTTAAAACATTTCTCTTCTACCATAAAATGATTTATCTTTGATTAAATCGTTTCCTTGCATAACATGTAATGGCTTACCATTATAAACCATTTCTTTCACAACATGTAATGGTTTACCTTTCTAAACCATTTCTTTCATAGCATGTAATGGTTCACCATTATCAACCATTTTTTTCATAACATGTAATGGCTTGCCTTTCTAAACCATTTCCTTCATAACTTGTAATGGTTTATTCTTTCTTTAAATCATTTTCTTGCATGACATTTTAGTACATAAGTACATATACTTTAACATAGCATAAATGTACATATACCCATGACATTAATATGATTGCACATATTCTAACTTAATTTCACATATGCCCATAACATTCTCAATGTTTAGGGTTGTCTTAATTGTTAGATTCTTAGGCGGCTTTGATGGCTTTGCTGGCTTTACCGCTGGCACTAGCGGTCCATAACATAATATGACAGTGTAGCTACAACTGTAGAGGACTTAGCTTTTGCCTCTGTGGTTCCTTGCAACCATACGCCCCTTACGGCGTTGCCCCTTGGACGTACGATAATTGGACTCTAGAGGTGGCTCCCACCATTAGGTGTAGCACTTAGCTCCACTTATCGTCATCATGCCATTATTTATCTTAAGTAAATGCACATTTCTTTTATTAGCATTTCCTTTAACATCTAACAATGCTTTATGTGACCATTGTTATTCAATATTTTATTGTCAACTTTTACGATTATGTGCCTTAAATCTTGATATGAACTTTGATGACTTCATTGCCTCGGTAGTCATTATTTGGTATCATTATCTTTATAAATACATCATATTAGTGGTGTACAACCAATACTAAAATTTATCAGTATTCTTGATGGTGAATTTGTTAAGAATCATACATTTACTTTCATAACTGGTATATCTTGATCCGTGGTTCATATATAAGTAGTTTGGTGAATAAGCATGAAATTCCAGGGTATGATATGCTATGCAATAATACATTAATATAGTCTTATCATATTTTGTCATATAATTAATGAAGATCCCAAGCATATAACCACACTAACAATATATAATTATGACATACAGTTTAAACACGTTAGGACATCATGTTAATAGAGAGATGTATTTCAGGGTTATACTTATATTACACAATGCCTATGCTTAGACATATGTCGACACTCTATATATTAATGACTGTATCATCAATGACATGTTCATTATATTATTTATGGAAAAAGGATGGTGCATTATTAAAATGAGGAAGATGCTATACGTAAATAGAACTTAATACTGAATTACTAAGCCCCTATAAATACGTACAATAAGAATACGTGATATTATGGACGAGTTAACCTCTGTCATATTTATCGATTTAGCTTGTGGTTGGATAATGACCTGCATATACACCCTAATGTATATGACTAACTTTAGTTATATAAAGGAGGTTTCATAAGTAACAAAAAAATTGTACCTACGTAGTCAACAATTTTCCCATCATGCTTTCTTCTTTTTATTATTACAATTTTAGAGAAAACATCATGCAATCCTCGTTGTTCTATCTTATCTGAATCACTAAAATTATGACTATTCCGTATATGCTAAGGTTAGAGTGTGAATATCATACAAGGAGGTATATATCTAGAGTTATATGCGTCATCAAATGGTGGTTATACGCAATCTAGGGGTCCATTATTCCCAATTGATTTCATGCACAACTCTTTAAGTGTTGTAACCAAAACTATCGTCAAAGATTAGTCAAACCCTTCCATTATATCCGAGGAACCATCGATTATGCATATCTAATAATAAAATCAACTCGTGATAACATAGATACAAATCATTGTGTATCCTTAAATTGGAATTTTCCAGTGGTATGGAACCGACATACTATTTCAAATATGATCGATATTCATAAGATTTATACTATGAATCCGACACATGCATTCTGATCTTATACTTATTATCTCTCGAATCCAATATATACATTTAGAGATTTGCCCATTCGAAATCCTAAACCGACACATACGAGAGATCGATTTTAATGTAATCAATAATTATACGAAAACCTAGACCGATACATACCTCAAATCCGAATCAAACACCTTTAAACCGCAGTTGCTCGATCGTGACTCCGACCACTCCATTAGCCTCCCCGCTCCATCGATCTTTCATCGTCATCTCCTACGATGAAGGACTCGCGATCATATCTCTCCCTCTCTAACTCTCTTCCTCCTCTCTCTCTCTCTCTCAAGATGCAATGGAAAAGGGATGGTGTGCAATTGACATTGGTTTTGGGAGAGGGCTTTTTATGGTTATCAAAGAGAGGGATTTAATGGAATATTAACTCCCATTCAATGTGGTATAAAGAATGGTAATAATAGGTCATTGAAGGGGATTTTTTTTCTAATTCTATAATGTTCTTGGCCGTTACAATCTACCATCCTTAAAGAAAATTTCGTCCTCGAAATTTGTTCGTAATGAGACATACTATAGATCATGGGTTCCTTTTGCATCTCTATTTTTATGAACACTTTTTATTGGTATGGACTAACTTTTGATCCCGTCATAGGTGCTCATCCCCATCATGCTAACGAACGCGTGATCTAGAAGATCTGTTATAAATGCTTCTCGAAGCTATCATGTTACACGAATGATAACCTTGTATTCTAAGCAATCTCTTCTATATGAAGATGCCTATCCGTACTGCGTACATAATTATAGGTACATTCTCCCAAATTATGTAATCTCTAGATTATCCTATCTGATTGATCATAAGTTTTCAAGTAAAAAGGAAAGTAACTTAAATCAAGTATCTATAACCTCATGAAAAATTTTCCATGACTAAGTTGTATATCTCCTGTCCTAATCTCACATAATTGATGTTGGGATATCATCTAGGCTAAAAATCTCATTTCCATCCAGTTATATCAGACTCTTCGTTGATTGATCCAGGTGAATTGGTAAGAGGTGAGTTGACATGATCGATCAGTAATAATAAAATCCATCATGGATATGCTTGCAAACCCATCTTCTTGTCTCCAAAGGATGTACATATGTACATGGCTGACATATTTCTGATGTTCAATTTAGAATCGCAAGAGACAAGGAATAAATTCAGCAAAGTCTTTCTTCATCCTCTAGCACCATAAATTTCATATAGACCTTTATGCATTTTTGTATGCTTGGGTGAATGGTATTTTATGAGCTTCATCTAAGGCCTCATACCTTAACTTATTATCATCAAGAATCCAAAATATGTAAGGGTATCTCACATTGCCCATCGATTTAATTTATAAAATAAAATTCTTCTTTCTTGGGCGTTTCAATTTTTTAAAAGATCGGCATCTTTTTCTGCTACCTTGAACTTTTATATTATCTCAATATTTTTAATTGTCTCGATAATCTCGCCAATCAAAGAAAAATAATACCTACTAACTACAAGTCAATAGAGATTTCATCTTGATTAAGATCAATTCCAATATCGTCAATAATGTGACATGACTAGAAAAATGATTTTGTCCAACAAAAGTTATAATCAGATATAAAGCTGGTGTTGGAGTAGGGTCTCAAATACAATATTGAGATGTACTTGGTGGTTCTCCCTATCACAGGAGTATATAGCATTATCATCCACAATTATGATCGTAAAGTCATCCAAGTATTCTGAAAATATCTTATTCATGGCTCGATTTAATTTATATGCCTAATTATCTTTGAATAGACATCTCATCCCATAATTGGTTGGCTAAATCATTGGTCCAAAGCAGTAAACCAATGATCCAAAGTAGTAACTACTCATCCCATACCTTATCACATTTCAACAATGAAGGTGACGACTGTGAATTATCATTCTTTTCTCAAAGAGCATAAATGCCTCCTTATGGAGAAATATCGTGAAAAAAACTTCCTTGTATAGTCGCTATTGTAACAAATTCTTTAATCTTTTAATTCCATGATATGTATGAGGAGCTTCTGAAATCAATGTAATTTTTGGAACAACATCAGTGAATAATTCCACTTATCAATAAGAAGGTAATCTCAAATAATCATCCGAAAATATATATAGAAAAAAATCCCACAACAACTAATTCTCAATATATAATTGAGATGATTGTGTATCAACCACGAACCAAATATGTTATGTACTTGCTTCTAATTTGCACATATCCTCTTTCCATACTACTCCAACTTTATAACTTGATCGCATACCCATTGACCATCTCATTATAATGTTAAGGTTTGAAGAATTCCAACCTCTTGTATGCATTTATTAACCTCAACCATCTCTTGTATCTAATGCTCGATTTTCTCCATATCATGTTCATACTTCAAGATAAAGGGTCGTCGTTGTGAATAAAGATCTTCGTAATAAATAAATCAAAGTTCTTATAATGGCGCTATTGCCATTTAGTCATCACTGTTCATCAACTTAAGTAATTTTTTTCTTGTGTCTCCATGACAACCTCCTTTTTTGATGACTCGTGGTTCTTGTTTGCCTTAATTCAACAATGAAAGGCTATCTAATTTAGAAAACCCAAAGGGTCAACTAGGTTTATATAGTGCCTAGGTCTTAACCTATTCATCCAAGTATAGGGTCACTATCAATTGTGGATATCTTATGCCCAGAGGAACTCTAGCTCTGATACCATTTGTAACGGAACGGATCGTGATGACTTGCGGAAGCATGCAACTTGAATTCGCACGACCGAACCGTTACCGATTCATGCATGGTAATCATTGAGCATACGAAAAACCATTCTCAAAAAGATCCATAAAATCTAATTCAACCGAGAGTTCCATTATTACAACATCTAAAAAGGGTATACTTGCAAAAGAAACTAAACAATTTCACAACATGGGTCCCTATTCCAGTGGGCATACAAATATCCACCATAAACCATGCAATATCTGTACCGCACTAAATGTCTTATTTTTGTCGCATGAACTTGAATGCTTGATCAAACTTGTTCTTCACCTGAAATAAATAAACAGAATTTGCATGAGCCTAATGCCCAGTATGTATCGGGGTCCATGCATGGGAATTCTAGCAGCCTTTTAACATGTTATGAGTCATGTACTTAACTCTCAATGGAATAACATCATTACGTGCCTAATTGTCCCATGCATGTCTAAGTCCGTTCCCTAACAAGTTGCATATTGAATTCGACATGAATATACATGTTCAATACACATAAAAATATATACGCTATCGTTTTTCATCATAAGGGGTATGTTTCTGAAATTCATGATATGTTTACGCATCCTTTATCATTAAGATCATTCTTTGGGATTAATCCCCTTAAAATAGCTTTTGCATGACTTGTGACGGTCTATTATTCTTAAAACATTTCTCTTCTACCATAAAATGATTTATCTTTGATTAAATCGTTTCCTTGCATAACCTGTAATGGCTTACCATTATAAACCATTTCTTTCACAACATGTAGTGGTTTACCTTTCTAAACCATTTCTTTCATAGCATGTAATGGTTCACCATTATCAACCATTTCTTTCATAACATGTAATGGCTTGCCTTTCTAAACCATTTCCTTCATAACTTGTAATGGTTTATTCTTTCTTTAAATCATTTTCTTGCATGACATTTTAGTACATAAGTACATATACTTTAACATTAGCATAAATGTACATATACCCATGACATTAATATGATTGCACATATTCTAACTTAATTTCACATATGCCCATAACATTCTCAATGTTTAGGGTTGTCTTAATTGTTAGATTCTTAGGCGGCTTTGATGGCTTTGCTGGCTTTACCGCTGGCACTAGCGGTCCATAACATAATATGACAGTGTAGCTACAACTGTAGAGGACTTAGCTTTTGCCTCTGTGGTTCCTTGCAACCATACGCCCCTTACGGCGTTGCCCCTTGGACGTACGATAATTGGACTCTAGAGGTGGCTCCCACCATTAGGTGTAGCACTTAGCTCCACTTATCGTCATCATGCCATTATTTATCTTAAGTAAATGCACATTTCTTTTATTAGCATTTCCTTTAACATCTAACAATGCTTTATGTGACCATTGTTATTCAATATTTTATTGTCAACTTTTACGATTATGTGCCTTAAATCTTGATATGAACTTTGATGACTTCATTGCCTCGGTAGTCATTATTTGGTATCATTATCTTTATAAATACATCATATTAGTGGTGTACAACCAATACTAAAATTTATCAGTATTCTTGATGGTGAATTTGTTAAGAATCATACATTTACTTTCATAACTGGTATATCTTGATCCGTGGTTCATATATAAGTAATTTGGTGAATAAGCATGAAATTCCAGGGTATGATATGCTATGCAATAATACATTAATATAGTCTTATCATATTTTGTCATATAATTAATGAAGATCCCAAGCATATAACCACACTAACAATATATAATTATGACATACAGTTTAAACACGTTAGGACATCATGTTAATAGAGAGATGTATTTCAGGGTTATACTTATATTACACAATGCCTATGCTTAGACATATGTCGACACTCTATATATTAATGACTGTATCATCAATGACATGTTCATTATATTATTTATGGAAAAAGGATGGTGCATTATTAAAATGAGGAAGATGCTATACGTAAATAGAACTTAATACTGAATTACTAAGCCCCTATAAATACGTACAATAAGAATACGTGATATTATGGACGAGTTAACCTCTGTCATATTTATCGATTTAGCTTGTGGTTGGATAATGACCTGCATATACACCCTAATGTATATGACTAACTTTAGTTATATAAAGGAGGTTTCATAAGTAACAAAAAAATTGTACCTACGTAGTCAACAATTTTCCCATCATGCTTTCTTCTTTTTATTATTACAATTTTAGAGAAAACATCATGCAATCCTCGTTGTTCTATCTTATCTGAATCACTAAAATTATGACTATTCCGTATATGTTAAGGTTAGAGTGTGAATATCATACAAGGAGGTATATATCTAGAGTTAAATGCGTCATCAAATGGTGGTTATACGCAATCTAGGGGTCCATTATTCCCAATTGATTTCATGCACAACTCTTTAAGTGTTGTAACCAAAACTATCGTCAAAGATTAGTCAAACCCTTCCATTATATCCGAGGAACCATCGATTATGCATATCTAATAATAAAATCAACTCGTGATAACATAGATACAAATCATTGTGTATCCTTAAATTGGAATTTTCCAGTGGTATGGAACCGACATACTATTTCAAATATGATCGATATTCATAAGATTTATACTATGAATCCGACACATGCATTCTGATCTTATACTTATTATCTCTCGAATCCAATATATACATTTAGAGATTTGCCCATTCGAAATCCTAAACCGACACATACGAGAGATCGATTTTAATGTAATCAATAATTATACGAAAACCTAGACCGATACATACCTCGAATCCGAAGCAAACACCTTTAAACCGCAGTTGCTCGATCGTGACTCCGACCACTCCATTAGCCTCCCCGCTCCATCGATCTTTCATCGTCATCTCCTACGATGAAGGACTCGCGATCATATCTCTCCCTCTCTAACTCTCTTCCTCCTCTCTCTCTCTCTCTCTCAAGATGCAATGGAAAAGGGATGGTGTGCAATTGACATTGGTTTTGGGAGAGGGCTTTTTATGGTTATCAAAGAGAGGGATTTAATGGAATATTAACTCCCATTCAATGTGGTATAAAGAATGGTAATAATAGGTCATTGAAGGGGATTTTTTTTCTAATTCTATAATGTTCTTGGCCGCTACAATACGTATACGAGGAAAGGGAGCTTACTTTGTGAAGTAGGTAACTTACCTATTTCACATTTTATTTTTTGCAGATTTTTTTATTTTTTTCAAAAATGCCACCATAGGTTTTCGTAATTACATCCCTCTAATATGTCATTCAAATTTCGTCAGAAACAGAGATTCCTATGACCTCCATGCAGACAATCATTTTTTAACGGTCACAGATTTGCTGTATTTTACATGTTCTGGATGAAGGCCGTAGGAGTCTCTGTTTCTGATGAAATTTGAATGACATATTAGAGGGATATAATTATGAAAATCTACGGCGGCATTTTTCAAAAAAAATAAAAAATTTTAAAAAATTGGATGTGAAGTAGGTAAGGTTACCTACTTTACAAAGTAGGCTCCCTTTCCTCTATGTATATATCGACGTACAATTAGCAAATTTTTAAAAACCATGCAACTGTTTTATCACTAAACAACAAATTCGAAAAGCGAAGCGTATTTGTGTGTAGGTATAATCGTTTTTATGAGAGTACTTTTTTCTAAACAATAAATTTGCACAAGAAATCCGATTCCTCTATCTAGACAGAATCATGGGATTATATTTGTATAATGTGCAACATTTAATAACAATATATTCTGCTTTAATAACCATATATGCCGTTTGTATTTCTTCAAGAAACAAATTTGGATTTTTATTATTGTGGGGGTGGGGGAGGGGGGCGAGGAGGTGTACATGCCCCCAAATTTAACGGAAAAAAATAAATTCCATCTCACATGTTAAGGGAAAAATGTTTAACTAATAAATTCTCTTTATCTCAATTTTCCTCTCAACTGAAGTTGTATTCTAAATACAGAATTCGAGTGCCTTCACTCTCTCTCTCTCCCACTCCATAGTGCGACTCATCTATTCATCTCTCTCCCCCTTTTATTGCTCTTCCCAAAGTTTTAAAAATATGATCGGATGTTTCACCTCTCGGTTTGGTTCATTCAAGTCGGATCGTCAGTTCAAACTGGTTGGACTAGTGATGATGTTAACATGACATCATCATTTCTTTTGACTTGAAAAAATCATATCAGACTTAATTTACTAGTCAGATCGATCAAATCAAGATTTTGAACCGATAAACCAGATACATATACGTAAGTATGTGTGTATATCAATGAAAAAATCATTTAAAATGTCAAATCTTTTAATCGAATAACATGATTGTCTATTTCGAGCAAAACTCTAAAAAATTAGCCATCTTTTCTAACATTATATATTCATTACTATATATTATAATCTTTTATTTATAATTGCTTCTAGAATCTACTTTAAGAAGGTAGGGTCACAATCGATATTTATTAAAAAAAGGAGGGGCATTAATGATATTGCAGAAGTTAAGAATGATATGAATAATAAAAACATATAATTTAACTCTTTAGACCTTTATTGTTCGGAAAATTTTACCAAACCATCAAAACCAGATCAATCCGATGAGACTAATGATATGACCCGATTTATTTTTTTTATATTTTTTTTAAAAATTAGTTACATAAAATCAATTGAATCAATTGAGTATGGACCTGTTCCTGATCTGACCGACCGATCCAGTCAAGTTTTTTAAACCATGATTCTTCCTTTCTCAAACTCTAAAGATAAATATGGACGGACGTACGGTTGCCTCCAAGATCGAAAAGTAAGTTATTTTATTGCATAATTTTTTGTTAACATAGCAATTCAGTTTTTTTATATAATAGGAAGAGTTTAAGGACGAGAACAAACCTTGATACAACAAAATTTATATAGTAAATTATTTTGAGGAAAGGGAAGTTGCTCCATGGAGCAGTTAAGCTAAGCTGGCTGCTCCACGGAGCAATTTCCCTGCCTTTTTTTTTAATTTTCTTCATGTATATTCATCTATATATCCCTCTTATATATCATTCAAATTTCGTCAGAAACATAGACTCATATGCCCTCCATCTAGAACAAGTAATTTTAACGGTCTCAAATTTGTTGTAATCGACATGTTCTGGATAGAGGGCATAGGAGTCTAGTTCTTATGAAATTTGAATGACATATAGAAGGGATATATAGATGAATATATATTGAAGAAAATTTCAAAAAAATAAAAAAGGTGGGGAAATTGCTCCGTGGAGCAACCATCTTAGCTGCTCCATTTTCCTCTTCCTCAATTAATTTTATTTCATAGTTTTTTTGTTAACATAGAATTTTAGTTTGTTTTTTTATATAATAGGAAGATTTTAAATATGGCGAGAACAAACTATTGATACAACAAAACTCATATATAATGAATTTTATTTATTGATGCGCTGCAAGTAGGGATGAAAACCATCAGATACGGATGCGAAGGCAGTATAATTACATCCTTACCCATTTTAAAATATGAATACGAATGCGAATACAGATATTGAAGGATATGAAAAATGTGTTATCATATCCTTAAAAATGAATACAATTATAAACCGAATACGAATCAGATACGAAGAAAAACAGAAATATTTAATAAACTTAAATATTCATGTTTAGGATGGTTTACATATAAAATAGATATACCTTATATATTCATTTCATAACTTGTATCAACAATGGTAAATGCACTCATAAAATATTATTATGCACCGGTATATATAAATCTACTACTATACTTATGTACGAAAACGTACAAACGAATGCACAAATGAATATTGATGAATGTCAAAGTGATATCATATCTGCTACAATTTTAAAATGAATATGAATACAAGTGTCAAAATACGTATAAAACAAATATGAGAGGATCAAATACGGATATTTTCATATTCATTTTCATCTTTAGCTGGTAGGCAACAAGAAATACGTGGATTTAACAAATGGAAAAATATTTGATAAGTTGGATGCATTTGGATTCTTTAAATACTAACATATCTAAAGTCTACTTTTTGTTCATAAAAAATAGAAATGAACACTATCCTAGAAATCAAAGATGCTACATTATTGTTGTTTAGGAGGGAGAGAGCTCAAAAATTAAGAACGATTTTTCCAACTATCACCAGCCATAAATATATTTGGTCTATACCACACAACTAGAATATTTTAAATCTCAATAATTGTCGTATAAAAAGCTTTATTTTTGTTCTTGTCCAACATAATTTGACTACTCATCAAAAGGAAATATATATAATTGATTCTTAGCCTAAAATAGGGAATCAAATTTATGCAAATATGTAAATACGAAATAATGGGCTAAGAAACTTACAATATACAATGTACGTTTTAGACGGTGATTTTTTGTATTAAATTTTGCTTTTTATTTATACATTTTTAAGAATGTTGGAAATATTAACCATATTTTCATACAAATTTTACATTTGCTTTTATTTTTATTAAAATATATGGCTCTATTTTCAATGCATATAACTGTAGAAGAAGGTACAATATGTAAATGTTAAATTGCCATTTTTTTATTTGATCAAGATTTATAAAGTTAAGCAACCAACTTCATATCATTTTTTTTGATAGAACACCCGTAGAAGTTTTTTCTAAGCCATAAGGAGTTGCAAAATCTTACACTATTGGTTGAGAAGAAAAAAATATATCAAATTAACCTTTATTTTACCTTTTGCAACAACTGATATGCAATGAACCAAATACAAAATTATCTTCGAAATGAGATGGGGAACAACACTTGAACGATAGTTTAGTTACTTACATTGAAAACGATATATTTACAATGTCAGAAATGAAATTTTTATTCAACGATTTCAATACATGAAATCTTTCGACGCTTTAATGATGTTTTGTTCATCAGTGAGAATGAAGTGGTCTAGTATATTGTATAATTTTGTATAGTAATGCTCATTTTTGTGTGATGGTGCTTAAGTCATATATTTTGGTTAGTATAGTAAGTGGGAAGAAGAGTTCTTGTATGGTTAATTCAAAATTTGTGTAATGATGCAAACTTCTGTATTTTAAACAATTTTTTACTAGTATGCTTTCGCTTACTAATGTAGTTATGGGCGCATTTTTCTTAGGGATATGCATGGAATAAAGAAGAGTATTTATGGGTGATTCAACTTTTCTATGATAGTGAAAACTTTTATATTATAATGAATTTATTTTTATGCATGTGCTTATTGTTGTAGATTTGTTAGCGATTGTCCTAGGAATATGTGTTGTCTAATATGGTTAGTGGTAAGGAGAGCTTTTATGTGGCCATTTGAAGTTTATATGATAGTAAATACTTTTGTATTTTAACGAATTTATTTGTATGCCTTTGCTTACTATTATAGCTTTGAGCATTTTTTTAGAAATGTGTAATAAGTATGGACAGTAAAAATAAAAGTTTTTTAGGAATACGTGTCACTATAAAAATCAAAGTAAAACCACACAAAAGTCCCTGAACTATTCACACGATTTCAATGCCGTATCTAAACTTTAAAAGGTACAATACGGTACTTGATCTTTAAGTTTTGTCTCAATGCGATTTTGAATATTGTGATTAAGGTTAGAAATATTGAATAATCAACTAAATTTCAATAGTCGAAGATCACATTGAGAGAAATCTTAAAGATCAAGTACCGCATTCTTGGCTTTTAAAGTTTAGTTACAACATTGAAATCCGGGGTATAGTTCGGGGAGTTTTGTGTAATTTACTTTAAAAATTATGTTGGTATTAATTTGTTTAATGTTCTACAACATTACAAGAAAATTGACCTATGGCAAGCAATAATTTAATATTCATTATCATATCTTCCATAGTTAAACATCTAACAACAAATATTATTTATCGCTTGTTTCTTTAAATTCACAACGAATAATTGTATTTGTTTCCATATTCCTTTGAACGAATCATGTAATAATAGTGATTTGTTGAATTTTTCTTCTAATTGTTGATAAATTTAGCAAAGATTAGTACAAACTTTAACAAATAAGTCAACAGAAAATCGTCGTTATATAATCCTTTGACAATGAATATGACATCCATTGCTACTTATAAATACAAAAGATGATTTGGCTACTAGCTATTATATCTTTAATATCAGAAGATATGGCAATGAATATCATAATTATTCATCCTAGGCCTAATTTCTTGCAGTGCAATAATATATGTTTAAATATTATGGTAGATATTACTTACCACTTTTCTATGTCTTTGGAGACTCTTGTAAGACTACATGCTTTGTAGTTTCGAGCAAGATTTTGAAAACCTACCTGAACCGGCTGGTTCAACTAGTTAAACCAAGAATCGGAAGAAAAATAGTCCAACTATCCGGTTCAAAAAAATAAAAATCAGTCAAATTTCGGTTGGACCACATTATCCCATTTGATAAAGACTGAATTAAATATGATACATGCAAGTTTTTTATCTTTTTAATTTGAAGGATGACAATACGATAGTTCACAAAATTGAATACATAACACGCAATGTATAGTAAAAGAATGCTATTGCATTTCTTTTAAAAATGAATTTAATATTAATAAATTCCACAAGAAAATCTATCATAGATACATTTGGGGGGGGGGGGGATTTTACTTTTATTTACCCTAGAAATTTCAAATAAGTATTTCAAAGATTAATTTCCACAAAGCTTGATCTTTAATGAATTTTAATATATGAGATGGAAGAAGTTTCCTCGCATCATAAGCTTTACAATGATTTTTTCATAAATTTTAGAAATATATATGATTTTAAAATGAATAAACAATCTCATAGTCAATGTTATACTCCATTCATAGATAACCCAATTCTTATCCAATAATGCTGTATTATATGTTATACGTAAGAAAACGAAAGGGGCTACAAAATAAAGCAAAAAAGTCACAATTTTTTGATAAGTGGTTTGCAAGATACATGCTAATATGTCCAAGGGAATATGCAAATAAAATGAATCATTGAAACCTCAAAACTTAACTTGGAGGGGTCTTTGTGATATGGCAGAACCGGTTGGATGTTTGTGCAAATGATCTAGACACAGACCTTTGTTGTAATAGCCAAAAGTATCTGGGGCAGGTTTCCAATTGAACCAAGTCACCTACTACTGGGCACGTTACCTCAGTTATGAGACGAGCGATCGAGACATCCCCGAGTACTCTAATCATGGGCTCAGGATGACGCCACATGGAGCTTTGGATGAATGGTAGATCTGATCAGACAACTAATGGCAGACATAGACTCAATAGTGGATGGTTGATCTGATCAAAGATCAGATAGTGGTGAACACATCTCTATGGAAAAATAGGCTATTTTGTAATAGTTTTGTTGTAATAATTGTCAGAAAATCTTACAATTGTTCGAGGATCCTTGAATGCATTATTTTAGATATTAAGAAAAATCAATTCTCATTTCAACCATAACCTATCTTTGGATTTGACCTTTCAACGGTACGGATCAATGGAGACCCCTAATCCGATAGTAAGGAGGAACTAATGCCTCGACGCCCGGAGTTGAAGTAAATTGCTTGACCGTGCGGTCATTGTATAGTCCCCTTCTCTCTTATCTTATGCGGGCACAAGGCGAACCTTTAAGCTTCGACATAGGCTATTCTAATGTTGGTGAGGCTCTAGTGAAACGATAAGGCCCCAATGAAGGTATCAGTGCTCTACCACAGTTCAATAGGTAGTCCTTCATTACCATATCTTCGGTAATGATCTCCTACTCTGGTGCCATTCCAATGCTTCGAACATGCTACCTGCAAGTGAAAGAGGTGTGCTCGAGTGTTCGACTTGGCGTTGGATTTCAATGTGAGGTATTGAGATGGAGACATATATAACGTAATATGTTAGTTTTGATCTAGTTGAGATATAGATAAGGAGGTGTGATTGTTGGAGAATGAATAAAGTGGGGGATTGTTTGGTTTATTGCGAAAAAATGGTTTGTTTGCAGTTGGGTTGGATTTGATCTTCAGTATTTTCTCTTTGATTTTCTGCAAATAACAAATGCATTATAAAATTAAATAAAATTATACTCACTTATTTTTATAAGACAATATTTTTTGAGATTATTATTTATTAATAAAAAAGATATATATTAGAAATTAGAATTATTTACATGTGAATAAGTTAGTACATGCCATGTTATTTTTGATCTTTTTCCTGAGATTTCTGGGTTTTTTTATTTTTTATGTAGTTAGTTAAAACACAATTCAAATATAGGAAACACAAAAAAAATAAAAAAAGTCATAAAAATGATTTAAAGTTAGTCGATTTTGTACATTGTAAATTAGATCTCAAAACCCAATTTTCATAAAATAAAATAATTTTAACAAAATAAATAAAGTGAACTTTGATTCCTTTTAATATTATTTTAAAGATAACTTAATATTATTTAATTCAAAGGCAAAATAGAGTTTTACAAGGAACTTATATGTGGGTGATATTTAACTTTTTAATTTCCAGTTCTCAAAATTAGGACTTGGGTTACTTTGCAATTTTACAGTTATAATTTTTTTAGATTTTTTTGTGGGTTGAGGTTAATAGTATTATTTACAATTGAAGTTGGTTTCAAGTCATTTAGAACCTCTCCCCACGTCGCCCAAGATTTCTGCCCCTCACCCATGATGGAAGGCGACCCAAGATTTTTGTAATTGTGACTGCAAAAAAATGTCATCATGAGTCTCTACTTGAATTCTCATCAACTTGGTGCTTTGCTTTACAAAATCTCTACTTACACAAAATCAACACCTCTTTATTACCCACATGTACACACATATCAACATAGACTATCTGTCATCCTCAACTTCAAGATGCCTACACTATGAAATGATTCCCACAAGCCATTGGTGCGGAAGAGTCCATTGTGGACTTGTTGCTTTCCTCCTCTATCGTGTCTCCGAGCATGTAACTGTGATTAGGGGTGCAAATGGATTGAATATAATCTGTAATCTGATCCAATCTGATGTAATCAGATTGGATTGATTTTATCATTCTAATGGATCTGATCAGATTAGTTTTTTTTGAAATTCATTAAAGTATGGATTGGATCAGATCTTTACAAACATACGATCCGATCCTATCTGTTAATCCGTTAACACGTGCATGCATGTAGGTACATACATACATATTATCTATGTGCACCTATTTTGAATTCAATGTAAGGACATAATCAATATCATTCTTGTCATTTTTTCCATATCGATCTTGGATATAAGTCCTCTTGATATCACTCTTTCTTCTCTCTTGAAAGATAACTATTAAATATGTAAAATAATAAAGTATGACTATAACTTGTAAAATTAAAAATCCATATTTGTCTATTCATCTTCACTATTGGCTGCCAAAATCCCTCCTGATTCCTCTCAGTTCATTTCAATGACGCCTCCCTATTGAATAATGTTATTCCCCTCCAACACAATTTTACTATCGCCCCTTCCCACGATTCCGGCGTCCGTCTCAGACAACATAATCCCTTCCCACGTGATACCATTTGGCCTACGTATGCAACAATTCTTATGATCTTCATTAAAGGAAAATAAATTTGGGATAGTTGCTTGATGCATTTGTTAAATATTTTTGATCCCTTTGCTTCTTACATTTTACTTTCTCTAGATTGCAAACTCATTTTAGTGATTGACGAGCCATGTTTCTGCTTCTCTAATATCATCGTCTTAGCAGTAACACATGAGGTAAAAATGGGCGGATCATTAAAGACCACCCTTTCGAATAGGTGGAGAATTTGTTTTACTTGGTAAGTGTACCAAGGTCAAACTC
Source organism: Ottelia alismoides (assembly GCA_037367405.1). Taxonomy (NCBI): domain Eukaryota; kingdom Viridiplantae; phylum Streptophyta; class Magnoliopsida; order Alismatales; family Hydrocharitaceae; genus Ottelia; species Ottelia alismoides. The sequence goes on along the minus strand of JAZKJV010001010.1, from coordinate 992,308 downwards.
AGGGATATGAGCCTCATAAGTGATTATTCATACTCTTAATCCTCAGATCAAGTGATTAAGTACTAACTAATTGGTCACCACAAAAAGAAAAATGATGCAATCGATGAAGACACATGATGCATGAACAGAAGAACCTTCTTCTATTTTTTTAATTCAACATGATACAAGTGTAACGATTGGTAAATATGCTCCACATAAATAAAATCATTGAGCAATAAATGTGTAATCAATTTCAGGATAAATTCATGAAACTTAATTGATAAATTAACAAATGACATTAAACATCATTAAATAGATGCCACTATATAAATAGGATTTAGCATTTTGATTCAAGTGTTAAAACATGAAATAAACCATGCCAATGGATAGAAATGAAACATGCTTCAAAATAAAACTGAAATCAACTTAAATGGAGATCATATGCTTAATATATATGCAACAGAGTCCAGGGGCATAAACATAAAAAAACCATGAAAATAATTATAAAATCCTTGCAAACAGGTCCCTGGAAGGGCATGCGTGTAAGTAAAATAAACTGCAAGTCCTTCCCTATAAATTTCCCATGCACGTGGGGGATATATTGTGATTATTAAAATCTGGATGGGCTAGTTTGCAAATAACCATTGCACATGCTTGGAAGGACCTGTATGCAATATGAAGAAGAAGGTGGGGCACCACTACAAATTACCCAGTCCCCACATGACCAGAGCACGTGAGGGCTAGGCTCATAAGGATGCTCGGGCTTGGTGCTTGGCTCGATGTCACTAGCTGGAGGCTCGGGCCACATAGCGTCTACTAGTGCTCTAGCTTGGATCGGACACCCTGAGCCTGGAGGCTAGATGCAAAGGCTCGGACTTGACACATGGCTTCATGAGGGTCGTCCGATCATGAGGATTGAACGACATAAGTACACCGTCTTCTTTGGCTCCACCGCCTCCTGCAGCGGAATTGGTTGGTCTCCGGCAACGGGCTAAAAGCTCTGCCTACTCCCTGTAGGTGTCTTGAAGGTAGAGGAGTAATCCTAGACCCTTGGAAATAGAGATGGTGGAGTGAAAGAGGAGCATAACCTTTTGAAATGGACAAACCATTGAAGCTTGCCTGAAGATCTGTTCTTGAACGGACCAAGAAATGAAGCTCTGGCCATTAAAGGAAGGGGTACCTGCAAATGTCAGTGCATAGCCGAAGCGTGCAAGTTTGTGCGAAGGTGGAGTGAAGTGAGATGGGAGCCTTTGCGGGTGGAGAAGCGGAGATTCATCAGGTTCCTTTGCCAGGAAGGCAGAGAAAACGGGCGACGTAGTTGTAGGTTATGGAGGATAGAGAAGGTGGTTAAAGGGTATGGTGAAGATGAGCGAGGTGACGCAGAGCTAGTAAAGTGATCAAATTAAGGTGAAAGTACATGCAAGCGCCTAGTTAATTCAAAGAAACAAGGAGGAAAAGCAGAGGAGATTTACTTGGAGATCGAAGGGGGGATGGCTTGGACTGACCACCTAGGAGTGCTCCGATCTTCGTTGGACCCTTCCAGCCATGAAGACAAACTCGGTCGTGATTAGGGCCGGAACATGGCCTACCATGTCCAAGGGTCGACACCGGAGCTGACGATCATCGTCGCTCCCCAATTCGTCCCCTCTCTATCTCAGAGGGAGGAGGGGCACTGGGCCTTGGCCCGCGTAAAGGTGGACAAGGTGAACGAGGGCACATGTGGCATATTTGAAGGGGGTTGGGTAGAGGTGCAAGTGGTGGAAATCATGGGTTTGGAGGCTTGCGCTGAGCGGAAGAAGAAGAAGAAGAAGGGATTAAGGCCGAGTGGCTCGTGAAGGTAGTGGTAGTTAGGGCTTGGATCTGGTCTGGTCAGGGGAACAAGGGTGATGTCGAGAAGGTGTTGGAAATGGGAAGGGGGTGAGTGGTTTGATGTAGAGAACGTGGGAAAGAGGGATGGTTGGAGGTGGGAGATGAAGTTGTGGCGGTTGGATCTTGCAATCCAACGATCGGGATGGGGGAATGATGGAGAGGCCCTGATCAATCGATCAGGTCACATCGTGCAGTTGTGAAAGAGGCTTAGATGGGCATTGGATCTAATGATCCAACATTTGAGGAGAGTGCAAGAGAGGACGCTCCAGATGAGATCTGGGGGCTCGATCGAAGGGTAGAGAACGAAAGGGAACATACGGCTGAGATGAAGGAGCCAGAAGATGATCGGATGACCTGGAAAGGAGGCAAATGGTGCGAGGGGAGGTGGGCCGCGTGGCTCAACCAGAATGAGCCACATGGCCCAATGAGATTTATTTAAATGATAAGATAAAAGAAAAATAAAAAAGAAATACAAACAGATGAATTAGAAATAACCCAAAATATGAAAGTTGTAGATCTTGATGAGATCTACCAGTTTCATGTTGACTAAAAACTCAAAATAAGTCAAAAAAGGGGAGAATAATTTTTAGGAGCATTTTTAAGGGAAAAACACTGCAATTTTTCGTTTTGCATTTTTTTGTTTTTTTATTTTATTTTAAAACCAAGATATATACAATATTTACTCATGTTTTTATTGACATTTTAAATCTAGGTTACTAATATATGGATTTTAACATGATGGAACTGAGGTTCATTATCCCCCTATACTTAAAGTATGCTCGTCATCGAGCATCTAAAGAATGAATAAATTGGATTAACCCCTGATTGTGTACGTGAATACAAGACTTGATCCGTTCAATAACTCTGAATTTTAGAGACCTAAAAATTCGAAGATGAAACAAGCTCTAATCAAAAGGTGTCCAATTTCCCTAATTATTAGACTCTCACTGTATAATTTTAAGATAAGGGTATGACATTAAATGTGGACTGCAGTCACAAGAGTAGAGTCACAACTTCACCCAAGGTTCCAGTCCAAGAGACTCTCCTAAGAACCCAACCCTCAACACCAGGGAATACACCATTTCTTGCACCCAATCCCCTTTCTCTTTTGTTATCCGACTCAAAAGTGTAGATGGAAAGTCAGTTGATATAGGGAATAGGACCGTGTCGTTTCTTCTCTCCCTCTCATTGGAACAAGGATCCTCTTGAGTGCCTTATTAACTCAACACATGTAATTTTTTGGTTGCTAATCAGTGTGTCCGTTAGAAGAAGTTGGAGTCATCTGTACTTGTTTTCTTGGGACTACACCGGAGTATGCCTTTTTTGAGTATCTAATATACCTTCTACACCCAGACTTGTAGCATTTACGATGCAGAGGCCTTTTTGGTGCTAGCTCGACTCCTGGTCCTAATAGCGGTGGTCCAATTGGAGACATTGAAATGGTTGGGAGCGCTCGCCTTTAGTGGAAGCTCTTGGATATTTGACTTTATAGAGTGAGATCTTTTCTTTCAACATCACTTTCTTTTCTTTTCTTTGTTTTTTGGCTAGCTCCATTGCTTTTACCAAGAGTTGGCGTACACTGATCAACCACTTTTAGATTTCATCACACCCAGGCACGTAGGTAAATGTCAAGAGATAGTATAAGAACCATGTTCTCATACTAGCTAGAGATGCTGGCACTCAGACTTCATGAAGCCTTCATTGATTTTATCCCATCCTCGAGCATCATCAAATAAAACCCAAACTCAAATCCCTCATCCCAGCCCCTCAAGTGAAATTTCAACTCATCTCATCATAACTGCAGTCGTGTAAGTGAGGTGCTAATCATATTCTTAATGTAGAGACTAAGCATGTGATATAGCCCACAAATCTTTCAAACTGGGAAATGTGAATAATTAAGTCAAAAACCCTAATGATTAAGATTGGTTAAATCAAAATCCCAAGACCTCATAAAGGGATTGTTTTTGAACTTCAGTAATCCTGTGTGAATGTGAAAGTACCAGGGATTAAGCCAACTCCTTCATTCATTTTTTTTCATTTTTTTCATAAATGTAATATTTACAAACACAAGTTAGTCTCATTTATACCCTCCTTTTTGAACAGTTAATTGAAAAAAATTTCCAGAATGGATCACATTTATATAAATATTTTTCAAACATTTTTCAAGTGGTTTTTCAAAACAAGTAAAATCCATTTTTCAAACCATTTTCAAAATATTTTTTCAAAATAATGTAACATAGTTGAGAAAAATTTTCAAACTTTGAAAATATTTCATCAAACTTAGTTCAATAAAATATATATTCTAGCCCAAAATAGTTTTAAATTTTCTAATTTTTCAAAATAAGAGCTATGACTAAAGTATATATATGGTATATACGGTATACCCCCTATACTTAACTTATGCTATGTCCTCATAGCACTAAGTAGTACAAAGCCATATCTCAAGTTAAGATAGGAAGAGATATTGGAACTTAGGAGGGCATCCCCTATACTTAGGTTAAGTTTTTTAGAATATAAAATAAAATATACATTAGAAATCATTTTTTTGGAATTTTATTGAATTTTTATTAAGTTTTATAAGTTTTAAGATTTTATAATTTTTAGTTTTTTCTTTTATTTTTTGTGATTTTTGGTCTGGAGGTATAATATATACTATATATACTTTTTGGATTTTCAAAAGTGGGTTTCTATTTTTTTTATTTTTACATGTTAACAGGGAATATTTAGCTCATGTTTGGTTTTTAATAAATGGAAAAATGCAAAAATACATGATAAAAAATATGAGCATGCATAAGCATAGTTCAATGCATTTATAGAAATTTTCCGAAAAATTTAGTGCATAGAAGTTAATTAATAAAAATTAAAAGACCAAAAATAAAATTCAATGCTAGCATGGGTATTTTTGTAATAAAAATGAACTACAAGCATCTTCATGCAAATATCGCCAAAATATTACACTATAGTTAAAATTTTAAAGACTAAAAAAATAACAAAACTCACTGTGGTCAATATGCAAAATAGTTAGGTCCTTGACGTGGGTGGCCACGTGAGATGACTTGGTAAGGGACTGGAATGTAATATACATGTAATTCAGGGTTCCTTTGCAAATACATAAAAATTAAACTAAAGTGAATATTTATAGTACTAAATCGTAATTAAAAAAAGAGTGGGGCTACCAAGATGTTTACCAAATATAGCGCACTATCCAACGATGCTAATGAAATCACTTTGACACATGGTGCATAGTGGACGACTGATACCTCTTCATGGACTAACGATAGAGACTAAATCCTGATGGGATCTAACAGTGATGGCCAGCCTCGGTCTGACAGTCATTGCTCGCATGTAGGAATTGTTCTGGATCGAACAACTATGTGAGACTAATGAAGAATGGCTAAAGAATAAGTTCCTGGGTAGCTTGGATATGCTCCCTCTCACAACTCCTACGATATCCTTGGCTTTGGAGATATGCTCGATGGACTCTTGGGGACTTTTCACGACTAATTGTGGCTAACAATCGATCTGGGACCCATTTATAGGTTCCTGGAGAAGCGTGGTAAAGCAGGACACCTGGAACTTCTATGCCAAAATATTTGTCTTCCAGATGAAGCTCTTGAAGTTTCTTCCAACACACGGAAGTCAGGTGACTAGTGCAATGTGTATGCCCTTTATTGAGGTGGAATGGTTGAAAATGAGGTTAAATGGCATCTCTCTAGCGTGTGGCAGAGGAAGGAGAGTGGCGGCTTGATTCGATGGGAGTCAAAGTGGTCTGGGTGGACAAGGAAGCTAGCAGAGAAGGTGAGTGGTGCTCAGCGGAGTTGGAACGAGTGGCTCACAAGGGTTAACACTAGTCAGAGCTACAAAGATCCAACGCATATCAAACTAAACATTCATGCTAAGACATGACTCAAATGCAAGAAATAAAGACACAAATAAACTATTGGGAACAAAATCTGCCTAAAAATACCAGGAAAATGACAGCTCGTACCTGGAGACAAGGGAGCATAAACTTCACCAGAGGTGCTCTTGTGAAGTGTGGATCACTCTGATGACACCCCTAGCATGCCGCAAATCCAATAGGGAGTGAGCTATCACAAATATCAGACTATTTGAGAAGGGATCTGATGGTTCAAGGTGCAAACAAGGACCAAAAAATCAAAAGTGGTCAGCTGGGTTTATTTATTTTTTTTGAAAACTATTGATTTTATTTATGCATAGAGAATGGGTGATTTGTAAGAGGAGATGATGTGTGGGAGGAAGAAGATTGCTAGATGCTAGAGGTCTGGTGAGGTTAGGGATTTTGGCATATCATAGTGGGAGGAACTTGATGTCCGAATCATCATGGAGGAATATCAAGAAATTGGAGAAAAATGGGTGCTTGTCAGCCTCTGACAAAGCAGGCAACTGGACAATGATAGTTGACCTAGAATCAACTTTCCTCGTGCCCTAGTTGGTCCACATGGACCAACCAGAAAATAGGGGCGTAAAAATACCTTATTAATTGGATAAAAATATTAAAAATTTTATTTAAATTTTTGATAAAAATGTTTATTACTTTGTGTAATATTATATGTTGTTTTATTTATTTTTTTCAAAGTTATTTATTAGATGTTAGTTTTTACATGTATTTACATAGGTAAATATACTGGTATTTGAGGTATTTTTGTTTTTATTTGTATTTTATTAGTATATAAACATATTTTCTATATTTATAGCTTATTTATTTACACATTTACATATTTTTAGTTTATTTTAACAATTTTATTTATTTACTTAAATAAACATGTACTAATATTACATAGATATATGTTACCTATATATTTTTGTATTACTTATTTTAATGTGTTTTCATTCATTTATTCTATGTTTATTATTGAAATTTACATCAAATAATATATTTACAAGTATATAAAAATACAAAAAGAATAAAAATATAAAAAATGGATATATTAACTATTATATACAAGTATGCAACATAAGAGAGACTTAAAAGCTAACTTTTGTTTCTCAACTCCTAATTAAAAGAAACCACATTCATTAAATAGATAATTTAATTACGGGAACAATAAAGATGATTTTGGTTAATTTTGATTCTGTACGGAGGAGATACAAGTCTGGGAAGTTTTCTTTGCTCCCTTTTGTTTCGAGTGTCCCAGGTGCACTGTATATTATTTTACGTGAAATAAATATTGCATTAATCTTTGTATTTTTTTGTAAAAAAATTCATATTGATGGTTTTATTATTGAGGTGTAAAAACAAGAAATTAAGTTAGGGATCAAAAGACCATTTATTGAGTAAAAGAATTAGGATTTTTAGTGTTTTCTGTACAGTTTCTCTGTCATCTCCGCCTACTTTATTACATGTCGACCAAGTCATCATGATGACTGGGTCTTAGGGTCTGTGGCCATTCATTGTCTTTGACACTTCATTACTTTTATTTTATTTCCTTTATTATTTTATTTTTGGATTATATATATTCATATATATTTATATTTATATAATATTTATTAGTAAATATGTGGATGTTAATTTGCATAAATAATTGCTATATACATGCATTTAGCTAGATATTTAAGTACAAAATGAAAGAATAACCAAGATGAAATGGAGATTCATCACACCCCTATACTTTCTTTTGCTAGTCCCTAGCAAACACTTATGTTGACAAGTGTAGAAAAAATAAAGAAAAGAAATGGAATAAATTTGATAGATTTTAACTTTTAAACTTGTCTTCATAAAATCAAAGTTTGGAGCTTAGTTGGATCTTTTGGAATTTAAGTCTGGTCAGAACCTTATTGGAAATTAGACTTTAAACTCAACGACCTCTAAGAACAACAAAATTTTGTCCAAGTCTCCTTAAAATTCAGGTCTGAACAAGTCTATATCATTCGCAGTCCCTTATAACTATGAGTCTATCTTGTACTTTGTGAGTGATATGCAGCTCCTCTCGGTTGAAGCAGTAAAGAGACGTCTTCTCCAATATGGTGACCCTAATTCCCCAATCCAACAACTCTTTACTCTAGAAACAAGGTATTCCCTTCTAAGTTTAAGAACAACTGGCTCAAGGCGAGGAGGTGGAGAAGAAAATAGATAGTAGCTAGTGTATCTACCTATCCTAGGATGCTTGACCAGTGTAGCCAAGTCGTCCAGATACATAATCACATGTATCTTTGACTTTTAAGTACAAGCTTGCTTATTTCATATATATATATATATATATATATATATATATATATATATATAAACATACATACTCCGACATGACTTGGTTTTTCTTTGATTTTCGCCCGTCTATTCTTTTTGGAGTTTTTTAAATACTATTTACAACATCATTTACATAAGGACTTTTCATCTCGAGTCAGTAGACTATCCCTATTTTGAAGCATTATTGCAACCCAATGCCTCCTATCCTTAGACCTCATCGCTATTAGATTTGGTTGGGTTACAATGGCCACAGATTGTAACTTTGTATATTTCCATTCGCTTGAGTCTCATGATAAAAAATCCATCCCTCTACCGCATCAACTTAGTGGAGATAAGTGTAAGGTGTAGGTGTCCAAGTTAGGTCACTATCAACAAGACTCATGTGTGTGTTTCAAAATATTCTACTTAGGCTATCAAGACAACATCTAAACCAAGTCTTGTGGTCTCAAGGAATTTAGTCTAGCTGACCTGAAGTACCTCAATTCTAGTTCTTATAAGGTTCATGTTATTAAGTGAATTAAGGTCCAACAAACCTCCAATCTTCGGATTCTACATAAATCAGATCAATTGTCATTATCAATCCAAAAAACGCAAATACAATGTAATGAAAAGAAAATCTTTTTGTGAAGTTATTTCTGTATTAACTTGTTATGGATTTTTGAATATGTTTTGAAACTTTTAACGCAGGTTTCTGAAATCATTTTGCAAATTTTTATAATTTTTTGAAAACTTTGAAATTTTAAGGGGTTTTCAATAAGGGTTAGTAAAAGAAGTATGTGCAAATATTTACTTAGGAGTGCATGCTTATTTACAAGAATTAGGTTGAAGAATTAACATTGGGAGTTTATATAGAGTTAGTTGTTATTTATAGACTTTATACGAGGGATATATATAATTTTATTTGATAATTATATATATATATATGGTTCTCAAAATAGTTTGAAAATATTTTTGTAAACATTTTGAAAACTTTATTTGAAAATAACTTTTACAAAAAATTTACAAACAATTGAAAATTTTGAATATCATTTTGTAAAGTTTTTTCAAAGGTATAAATGGACTATTCAAAATATTTTGCAACCATTTTCGAAATCATCTTCAAACTGATTTTTCAAATATTTTATTCAAATAAATGAAATATTTTTTTTGCAAGTAAATACAAAATATTTTTATGAAGGTTGGAAAATATTTTACAAGTATATATTCAAACTATTATCAAAGGATTTTGCAAGATATTTTACAATCATTTTACAAATCATTTTGCAAAATATTTTTAAACTGATTTAGTAATGATATATACATGGAATTCTTAAAAATTTTTATACATATTTATTGTGTACTCTTTACATTTGATTTCTTGTATATCCTAATGCATATAGTATATTAGCATTGCTATTAAAAAATACGAAAGTATGAATCATGGCCAAGGTATATACAACGTACATACGTGATGACATGGATTTTGCGAGGATATAAGAATTGTCCTCACTGAAAAGCGAAGACAAATGTTGCCGTGGCAACCACTCATGGATTTTGTCCTTATATTTTTTTGATTTTCGATTTTATAATTTTTAGTATGATTTTATGATTTCAATTTTCTTTTATAAATGTAATATAAATAACTATATATAAATATATATAATATAGGGTAATATGATAATAAATATAATAAAATAACCTAAATTTACATAATAAAATATTTTTATGCTTTCATATTGTTTGGATTTTTAGGATATTTTTGCATTTTTTTGGTATTTTTAAAATCAGAAATAGTAAAAAAATGATTAATTAAATAAGGTGAATTGTTTTGGAATATAAAAATATCGAGAAGCCTCAAACTTTTCTATAACTATTTTTAATATGTAATACATATAATAGACAAAAAATGGCTAAAGAATTTTTTTTGAATTTTCAAAATATTTTTTTATACTTTTTTTAGGGATTTAAAGGTTTTTTAGTGATTTTCTTTTAATTTTAGGGATTTATGGTTTGGAGGTAAAAAATACAATAATAAATAAACAAATTTTTGGGATTTTTTAAAATATTTTATATCTTTTGTATTTGTAATAGATAAACATGGAATGAAATCTCTACTTTTTATTTTTTTATAAATAGAAAAAAATCCATAAATACGTAAAGGAAAATATGGATGATACATATAGATATGAAGTATTTATGGGAATTTTTTATGATTAAAGTCTTCGATCTTTTTTAACAAGGCAAATTCAACATAAAGAAAATGCAACCTGATAGGGACCTAAATTTAATTTAGAAAAAATATTCTTCTATTCCAGAACACCTTAAATAACTCTAGGGTTAATCATGCAAAATCCCGTAATATATTCTATTTATTACACTGGGTGGGGTATAATTACAATATACAAAATGGGCATGGTCCTATTTACAAAGCATTAAAAAATATAACGTATGAATTTAAAATTACATGACTGCTTCAAAATAATCCTTGGGGCCCTTATGCAAAATGCCCTCACCTCATACACTCGGTAAACCTCGGGGCCCATTTGGCAAAAATTAGAGAAAATATATACTATTTAAAAATATTACACGACTAAATAAAAATAACCAAAGAGGTGGGGTTGGATGTGCTAATTTACCCCCTATGTACGTTGGATCGAGTGGTACGAATGACTTCACTTGATGCGTAGCGCGCTCTCCTTACACGATGATGGTTAAGACTTGGATGTTTGAGATTAGATCCCTAGGAGGATATGAATGGTTAGGGCTTCATTCGATCGAACAACACATGTGCCTCCTAGAGATGGGATCTAGATCTTACGGTTGGAAGGAATCTTGGAAGAACTTGCAAGAACAACTAGTCTTCCTTGATTCGGATCGATGTATCCAATGCCTTAGACCTCCAAACCTGCCGCTGATTGGCTCAAAATGATCGTGGATGGCTGGTCATCACCTCAAAGAAGTCCAAATCTCAACAGTGGAGCTCTAGCATGTGTAGGAACATGGAGGCTTTGTTCAGCAACAAAATTGCCTCTTGCGAGAATCCTGGACCTTCTAACCTTTGTGGTTAGCTTAGATGAAAGGAGGCGAAGGTCTTGGTGGTGTTGACAGGTGAAATGAATGGTTGTGGAGCGAAGCAGCAGATCTCCGGCAGTACGATGGAGAGGGAGATCTATTGTCTTAATCTGATCAATATCAAGGGGAGCCGAAGTGCTTGGGATGTTTAGAAGACAAGGGGAAGACGATGGTGGTGCGGAGCAACCGGAGGTTTGTCGTAGTGATCAGAAATATAGGGCAGATCTGAAGCTGTGTCAATCAAATATTGTAGAATTTTCACTAAACCATACAGAATAAATACTGCTGCTCCTAGGAAAAAAGAACATGAAAGGACGAAGCTCTACTTGACCTGGACTGACCAGAAGCAATCTCACAATGGAGGAAGTGGCTGAGCGGGATCAATCTCAATTCGACGATGCACACACGTATTGAACCTTCCTTGAGAACCATGTTGTCACCAGGAAACTCCAAATGCTTGAAGATTAAGGTATTGGTAGAACAAGAGGGATCAAAGTTCAAATGGAGCTCGATTGGGAGTATACGTAGAAGGGTTCCTTTGACCGAGTGCCCCAACCACGACAATGATTCATTGATCAGAAAATCAAAGGGGTGTGGAAGTGGATTGATTGAGGAGCAGAAGGTGTGAAGGAAGCGATCGATATAGATGCAAGCATTGGGCGCATAAATTTGGAAAAGTCGAGATCAAAGCCTCTGATAGACGACTTGGCTACATGGATTAGGGAGTTGACCCGGGTTAAACAAGACCATGCTCCCATTAGTCCACATAGGGTCACTAGATGACAAAATTGTCTAAAAATGATAAATAATTGAGAATAAAAAATAAATGAATTAATTGAATTAAAATTATAATAATAAAAATCTTTATTATATTTTGTAGTGTTTAATATGATTTTTATTTATTTTTATGAGTATTATAGGTTTATTTTTACAAGTGCAAATATATGTATATTTATCTATATATTTTATTTTATTTTTATTTTCTATTTTAAACATTATTGTTTTCTATACATAATTTGTATATTTATAGCTTATTTAAATACATATAAATATATTTTTATTGTTTTTTTTAATTTACGTATACACTCAATTAAATATAGATATTAGTTATATAGATGTATGTATAGTATATTCATCTATGTATTTTTGTATATTTATGTATTTTAGTGTATTTTTAATTGTTTTATTTCATTATATATATATGTAGATATACTATAAAGAATATTTACAAAATTAAAAGAATGTAAAAGGGTGAAAATATAAAGAATAGGGTTTTTATCAATTATGCTCTTCTGAGATATTGCAATATCAATCATGACCCTCCCTTTTTTGGAATATATGTTCTGCCCCTTCTTTCTTACAAAATTCACAAGTCTCCCTTTTGTAATATCAGTTATGCACTTACTTTACCTTAACAGAATGACAGAACTATGAATTTTGCAAGAAGGTCGGAGCATAACTAATATTCCAAAAAAGGGAGAGACACAACTGATATTGCAATATCTCAGAGGGGAACAACTGATAAAAAATCCTAAAGATTAAATAAATTGAATATTTTATTTAGGTATATTGTACAATAGGGGTCCAAAAAACAACTTTTGCATCTTAACTCTAAATTTAGTGAAGTCACCTTCATTAAATAACTAATAAGTAGTTATATACAAATAAAGTGATTTTGATGCATTTTGAGTTCATATGGAGAAGATATGGGTTCGAGAAATTTGGGGTTTGGAAGTTTACTTTGAATGTAGAATATACACTACATATTATTTTAATGTGAAATCAATTTATATTTTTCTCTATATTTTTATTTACAACTTTCATGAGAAAGTTTCTTTATCTTAAGTACAAATAATAGAGAATAAAATAGGTCCCAGATGTGAATTATCGAAGAATATAAATGAGGGTTTTTATTGTGTATTTGGCTCTTATTTCTCCCTACTTTATTCCTTGTTAACCCAGTAATCATGATGCCTAGGGCTCGAGGTTTAGGATCATAAAATACCTTTGGCATTTTATTTCTTTTCTTTTCTTTTCTTTTCTTTATTCTTTTATTTTGGCTTTAAATATAGTCTTCTATGCAATATTTATATCATAAATAATATGTGTTAATTTATGAAAAATAATGCTATTTACATGCATTTAGCTAAGTTTTAAAAGTTAAAATGAAAGAATAAATGTGATGAAATGGAGATTCATCACCCTTTTATACTTACCTTTGCTAGTCCCTAGCAAACACCTATGCCTACAAGTGCAGAAAATAAAATAAAGAAAATAAAGAGAAAGAACTTGGATTGATTTTGATTTTCAAACTTATCCTCACAAAATCAAAGTTTGGATCTCAGTCGGACATTTGGAGGATAAGTTTGGTCGGAACCTTACTGGGAAACGGATTTGAAACACAATGCCTTTAAGAAACACAAAACTATGCTCAAGTCTCCTCAATGGCCTGGTCAGAATAAGCCAAGTCTTTCACATACCCTTATGATTATGAACCTATCTTGGACAATGTGTCTGATATGTAGATCTCCACGACTGAAGTGGTAGAAGTCAGTCTTCTCCAACATGGTGACTTTAGTTCCCCAATCTTAAAACTCTTTCTTCGAAAAGCGAGGTATTCCCTTCTATGTTCTAGTAAAAATTGCTCAAGAAGAAGAGGCAGAGAGAATAATGGATGGTAGCTAGTGTATCTACCCATTTTAGGATGATAGACGAGTGTAGCCATGTCATACGGCTGCAGTCTTACATACATATGAGTTTGAAGCTAAAGCTTGCTTATTGGATATATATATCCTCCGACGGGAATTATTTTTTCTTAGAATTTTTCCTATCTATTCATTTTGGAGTTTTTTTTATTTTTTTTTCATTTTTTGAATACTATATACAACAATATTTATATAAGGACTTTTTCCTCTTGAGACAGTGGACTATCCCTTTTTGAAACATTATTTCAACCCAGACCTCATGGCTACTAGACCAGGTTAGGGTACGATGACTACAAACGTGTGCCTTCCGAAGTTTCCATTGGCTTGTGTCTTATACCAGCAAATCTGGCACTCTTCGACTTCAACTGAGGCAAGCAAAGTGTAAGGTGCAGGTGTTCAAGCTAGGTCATTATCAACTAGAGTAATGCATGTGTTCTGAAATATTCTACTTAGGCAGTTAAGACGATAATGAACTAAGTCTCATGGTCTCAAAGAATTAAGTCTAGCTAACCTAAAGCATCTCAACTCCAGTTCCTATAAAGGTTCATGTGATTAAGTGGATTAAGATCCAACCTAGCTCCAATCGTCAGATTTTACTTAGACTAGTTCAAATATCAGCATCAATATGAAAAATGCAAATGCTTTGTACAATGTAAGGGAAATATTTTTCAACAATTTTATGATTGTGAACTTTTTATGGAGTTTTGAAATGTTTTGCAATTTTTTTATGAAAGTATTTGAAAACATTTTGAAGCTTTTTTTATGGATGTTTAATTCTTTTTTTTTAAATTTTAGATATTTATCAAAAACAAAAGATTTTTGTCAAACAATTATATGCAGAAATTTACAGCGAGTGCATCTCGTTATTTACAAGAATTGTTTTTGGATTTTACAGTTGGTATATACAGGTTGGATATATATACAGTTTGTAAAGAATCTTTATTACTTGAATATTATGCATGTTTCTCAAAATAATTTGCACAAATTTTTATAAACATTTTGAAAACTTTATTTTAAAAATAATTTAGCAAATAGATTTGGCAAAAATATACAAAATTAGAAAACCATTTTACAAAGATTTTTCAAACATTATATATAGACATTTCAAACTAATTTTGCAACCATTTTCCAAACCAATTGCAAATATATTTTCAAAACAATTTATTCAAATTAATGAAATAAATTTTTACAAACAAAACATTTGTACAAAGGTTGAACACATTTTACAAACAGTTTTCAAAAAATTTTTCACAAAGATTTTCAACTATTTTTCAAACATTTTGCAAAACATTTTGAACGATTCACTAACTGTAATTACAAAGGATTTTGTGTGTTTTAATTCCTATTAATTAGACATAATATTTGAAAATGCAAAAGTTCTAGTTATAGCTAAAGTATATACAAAGTATATACGATACCCTGGACTTGGCTTGGGCTATGTCCTCATAGACCAGGGAGAAAAAAGAGGATACATAAGTCATCTAAATAAACAAAAGTCCATACTACAACGATTAAAGAATGAACAATTGAGAAGTTAACCATTCCCCTTTACTTAGGATGAAATAATCCTAAGTACAACAGGTTGTACACAAGGTAAGGAGGGTCAAGGGAGGGAATATACAAATCATTAACCCGACCTATACCCCCTATATTTAGGTGAAAATATCCCTAAGTATAGACAGAAAAGATGAGGGGACATGTAAGAGATCAAATAATTAATGACTCGGGGTGATCACTGATGAATCTACGATTGGTCATCATTATTCATTTATTTTATCTTAAAATCCCTTACAAAACCCCTGCATATAACACTAATTCCATATTCTTACTAACTTGCATTTGTGTTTAAACATTGTACACTTCTTACTAATTTTAACCTAAAATAAATAAAGAAAGAAAGGAAGGAAAAATAAAGAAAAGAAAATAAAAAAAGAGAAAGGAAGATTGTATACAGGCTGACCCGAACCCCGAGAGAAGGTCAAGACTTGACCTGATCGACCAGGAATAAAGTAGGGGGAGATAAGAGCCCTTAAGCAAAAAATAAAAAAATGTGTGTGTTGTTGTAAATATTTCTCACTTATTTTGTGTATATCTGTATAAAATTAACACTAGTTTATTTGTGCATTAATTGACCTCAAATCGAATAACTTTCAAAACCAAAGTTGCAAATAAAAATGTGTCCTAATTAATAAAAATGATAGCACAATTAAATCATGTACAGAATAAAAGAAGCCACACTTGGAAAAAAGCCACTAAGCACTAATTGAAAGATCAATTCTGACTCTATATGATCTCAAATTGAACCAATATCACTTCCATTGAATTCTAAATTAAATTATCTTCAAAATGGCTGTGATTTCATAATTTTTGGAGTTACGGTTGAAAAGTCAGTTTTTTGGGGTGGTTTGTGCAATTTCTACATGTATTTTGTGCATATTGTATTTGTATATATTTGTGAATATTTTTACTAATTATTTAAAATAAAAATAAAAATAATAAAATAATAAAATTTTTAAAACAAATAAGGCTAATTTCCTCATTTACCCTTGTATATAATGTCATATATGTATCTAGTATATGTATATAGTGGCTATTTTTCATTAACCATCATAAAAAAATAAAAAAATAACATTTTTTAATTCAAATAATAAAGTGACGAAAATTAAAAAAAATAGATAATTTTGTAAATAATTTTATCTCTTTTACTTTATCTGATGTCATCTCTTCCACAAAAAATTCAAAAATTCATTTCAATTGTCATCTCTTATCTCTTTATCCAAAAAAAAATCAAAAATTAAATTTCATTCCATCTTTTCCATTTATATGGCTCCTTCTCCCTCATTCCAACGAGATCAATCTATAGAGAGAGGATCCCGATCTCCGAGAGTCTTCTTGTCGAGAAAAGGTGTCTAGCCTCCGAGCCGTCCAGTGACAGTGATTCGGCCTTCGTCGAGGCGATCACGATGCTTTTTCGCTCCTAAGGTGAGATCCACATTTTTCTTATTTTTATTTAGGTTAATTGAAGTTTATGCATTTTTTTATCTCGTTGTCATTTTTAGTTCTCTAGATCTTAAAAAATCCACCACGATTTATTCCGCCACCGACTTGAGTTTTCATCTCACTTTCTCGATCTCTACGCGTTCTATTTCTATCGTCCACGATCTCTCAACTCCGGTCGCGTACAGTGGCCGGAGATCGGATTCGAATCCCTCATCTCCGTCGAATTTCCATTCATTTTTCCGATTTGTAAATAAAAAAAATTTGTTTCGTCATCCTCTAACGTTTGTTTTGCAGGGTCATATAAAAAATAAATAAATAAAAATTTAAAAATTATTTATCCTATTTTTTCTTATTTCTCAGATTTACAAAAAAATAAAAATATATTTTTTTTCTTTTATTCACTATTTACAATAAACAATAAAAAATTAAAAAAAGAGGTAGGGGACGGCCGCCCTCCTGGCGCCCCCCCCCCCTCGTGGACCTCCTGGCCAACCACTTTCCGCCCCCGCACCTGTCGAGCATCGCCGAGCCCAGCGGCCCAGTCCTCCAGCCTTAAGCGCTCCCTCCTCTGTCATCATGCATCGCCATCACTTCCGCGAGGGGTGGCATATCTCCACCGAACTCCGCAGGGCGGCAGAGTCTCCCGTGGCCACTAGCGCCAATCTTCCTTCGACGCCGCGACTCCCGCACGTCCCTGCCACGGTGACCCGCCAATCGTCGAGTGCCGCTCGTCCATCAACTGCCCACCGAAGTCCACACCGACCCGCCTCCTTCAAGGTCGCGCCGCCCGCGAGCCCGCCTCCAGCATCTTCCATCGCCGACCTCCTCAGCCGACGCGCGAGACCGCGCGAACCTACCATCCAGGCGTCCCCCTCATCGCCCCAGGCCGAACTCCCGTGCCACCTCGTTTCCAGCCCGTGCGGCATGGCCGCGCCATCTGCGACCCCTCCTCCTCTGCGTGGGAGCGCAACCACCGCCTGAGCCCCCGTCCAGAGCCGCCATCACCTTGGAAGAGAAGAGAGAGGGGCGACGCCCCCTCTTGCCCCTTGTAATTGAAGTCAAAGAACGAAACCCTCTGGGTTCATTTTTTAATTAGAAACATTATGAGTCAGCTCCCAAAAGTTGTTGAAATTACACCAGCAGCCCTGCCAGAGCAAATCATTGGGTAAAGTACAAAGTCTCTCCAGCATCTATTTATTGTTATATTCTGATACTTAAACTTGAAAGATTTAAATTTTAGACTTTGAATTGCAGAACAAGAATTTGCTTGTTCTTTTTGAATAAAATAAATGATATTTGTGATCCAAAAAATTTGCAAAAATTGTGCTATGCTCCTAATGTAGTTATCTTATTAGCATAAATATTTTGTTGCATTTTGCCTTCATTTATTATTATTAAAAAATCAAAAACAGTGTCATTTTGTCTTCTTGAAATTCCAAAATTCATAAAAATTCAAATATTATTCCAAAAATTCAAAAAAATTAGAGTAGTTGTATTTCATTATTTTTTAATTTCTGATCAGTTTTCACGCATCGATTATTTATAAAACCCAAAAAAATTGAAAAACATCAAAAATCTTATAAAAATCACATAAAATTCTCCAAAAATCCAAAAAAATTGATTTAGTTCTTGTTTGTAGATATTTGCATCTAGTGTGTCTAAAAATAATTACCGGGAGTTTTAGGCACTTAAAGTATTTTTAAGTTGCAAACTACTCTCAGCTGTGCACATTTTCGCATTTTCTCACTGTTTGATTTTTAGAAAAATACAAAAACATCTGAAAATTCCAAAAAAATTCTCAAAAAATATTTCAAAACTTTTAAAACCCAAAAATATTTTTCTAGATTTTTTTTGCGTATTTTTGACAAATTGAAAAATTACAAAAAGAGTTGGTGTGCGTACTTTTGATCTTGTGAATATTACTTCGTGTAATTTTTGAAAATAAAAAAAATGCAAAATCAGAATCATTAAAATTTGAAAATCTTTGAAAATAAAAAAATTAAAACATAAAAAATTCACAAAAATCAAGAATAGTTGTCCTTTGAGATTCTTGTTTTCTCTTAATTAGATTTGATTAATTGAATAACCCTCAGGAATTGTAGCCTCCTTGAGTTTGACCTTGTCCACTATACAGGTTAATAAGTAGCAAAAAATTAAAAAACTATTTTTATTGTCACGAGATTCTGGGGACACCAATGACTTATTTTACCACCTTTAATTTCCATCACACAAATTTTCCTGTCAACAAAATGGCGCCGTTGCTGGGGAGGCATGGTGAGGGTAGTTAGGTTTCTCTTTTGACCTGCTATTCTTGGTTGTAAATATCTGTTTATGATTTGCGACATTATTCCATTGTTCATATCTACTGCATTCATTTCATCATTTTCTCATATTTGATAATTGTGTTTCTTACACATTCTCTTTTCTTTTTCTTGCGAGGGTCCGCGGAGCGAAGGAGGTGATCCTAGGAGAGCCGAAGCATCCAAGCGACGTGGAGGCAGCTTGATTCTTCACCAAGCTGCAGGATAGCGTGAGAAGAGGAGAAGAAGAATTGAAAGAGATTAAAAAGAGAGAGAGAGAGAGAGAGAGAGAAAGAAAGAAAGAAAGAAAGAAAAGAGAGAGTTTTTTCTAGCATTTGAACTTTGTAAACGGACATTCATTTGTTGCGGGGTCTGTTTCGCCAAGTGCCGGTGCACTTGGTGTTGGACATGTGAGCCCGCGGCGAGCCATTATGCAATAAATGTTATTGCAAATATCATTCCCTGATCTAAAATGAAGAATAAATAATTTGCATAATAGGTCCCTCTGTACAATTAGGGTTATGTACCATGGCTATCTTAATGATCATACAGCTGTTGATTTAATCATTGAACCATAGAGGCTGGTGCTTGGATGAATATCTAAAGAGTTAGATTGAGGACTCATCAAACACCGTCAAATGATTGTTAAGATGTGATCTCCAGCCTGAGTAGGAGATGGCAATCCTTTCTCACATAGGCTGATATCTGACCGACCTCTTGATGCAGGTCCTCTACATAGGAATAGAGATTCGGAGGTGTCAGATTAGTTAGGTCAAAGAGTTGACTCAACGAGATCGAGATAACCAAAGTCCTATGTTGAATACTGTCACAGCATAGGAACGCATCCTCTGACCGGAGATAGATGTGTTACTATATGTCTGAGTGTGTACATTTGGCAGACCAATAGGTTGATGACCTAACCAAGGTCTATACACCGGCGTGCTGGTGTGCATGTAAGGGCATATGATTAATATGATCTCTCAAAGGGATCATACAGGTTCATTACTGAACCGGAAGACATGAGCTCACTAATGAGATATTGGAAAGAATCAAATTCCGTGCACGGTCGTCTCGCTTTGGAAGCTTGACTGAATTTGTAGGTTTGATATATACTTTTGGAAAGTATATGATCAAGACCTAGATATGATATATGCTTTTGGAAAGTATATGGTCGATACCAAATCCCAATGATCAAATGAGAAACTTAGCGATCAAACCCTGAAGAAGACAGTGTAAAATAGATCTTGATCTTTGGGTTGACCATGGGTCTTCCAGTATGCAGGATGTACAGGTATTGGGAATACTTGAGGGTGATGTGATCATAAACGATTGTATATCCATGACGCTTCCATTCCGAGGGAGTGATGAAACAAGTCTGGATTTTAGTGACTCCTTCCAGTAGAGAAGCAATCTGATCTTAGTCCAAGTGTTGGACATTGATCTGAATGAGATTCAGATTCAATGAGAAGATTAGATTTGCGGTCTTGGTTTAATCAAGCATCTGTGGGAGGTCCGTAAGATCTAGATTTGAGATGAGATCTCAACATCCAAGTCACTATACGTGGAACAATACAATCGCCCTGTCCTTATCTCCAAGTATCTGCGGAGAAAGCACATTATTCTTGAAAGGGTTCAAAAATAATTCATTTGATGAAATGCATATCCAAGCAAGAAGGACTTGATGATTAAATGAGATTTAATTATCAAGCATAATATGAATGAGATTCATATTAAGAGAATGATTATCTAAGATAATTAAATGGGATTTAATTATCAAGGAATAGAGAATGTGGATAATACTATACACACTATTTGTGTATTATAAATATGATTTATAATATACATATATTAAAGAGAGAGAATTTATGTAAATAGCATTTGTTAATTAATAGTGAGGATTGGATTCACATTAATTAATTAATTGGAAATGTAATTTATAAATTAGTTTGGGTTGTGAATTTGATTCACATAATTTTCAATGGCATAATTGAAATATTCACAAATTAATTTGGAATTAATTTGGTGGATATTTTTGTGATAATTGAGAGATAATGTAATATAATAAAAAGGAGAAATAAAGGCACCATTGTTTTTAGGAGGCAATATTATCTCCATTTTATTATGATGATTAATCTCTCAACTAACTTATTTATGTTAAATTAAAAATGTGTTGATAATGTTGCAACATATATTTAATTTAATCATAAATAAATGTTGTTGGTTTTAACCAACAATAATTATAGCCATTGATTTTACATGGACCAAGCCTGGCCGTTGGATCCATGTGTCCCATGTATTGAGATCTAATGGATCCTAAACTAATATAAAAGGAGGGCTAGGGTAGCCTTCCAAGGTACATTATTAAGAGTTGTACAAGGTTACAACTCTCTTTCTCTCTCATATTCTCACCCCCTCTCTTTCTCTCCTCCAAAAGATGGTCGTCCATCTTGTGTTGAGAAAGGAGAGACTCTCGGCTTCTTCTTCGACGACTCGAGGATCTCCTTCTCCTTTGGAGTTGCTTACTCTAAAGGAAGACGATGGATTTCGTTTGACGAAATCGGGGGACCCATCACTTGGATCTTCATCGAGGATTGCGGGAAGGACGCGACTCATCATTGTGCCCGCAAGTGCGTTCTTCGTGGATCGGACTTGAGACAGGAGGATCTCTACTTTGGGATCCCGCGATCACAACCACGCTCCAAGAGGTATTCCTTATACTTTTTGGATAGATGAAACGATCCGAGAAGTGTTCTCGTGATTATATGGTTTCATCTTAGATTTAAAATTTTAATTTCCGTTGCATCTAGCATCTAGTGCGACTAGTTGCTGCGATTGCATATGATGCGATCAACACGCTTCCGTGATGCGCTTAAAGATTCTCAATATCCTTCAAGTGGTAGCAGAGCCATAGGTCGAAAAAGATTTTGGATATGATCCATAGACCTTAGATGATTTGGTTCTTGAAAGGGTTGCGAAATTTTTACTGCATTTCAATTTTCGCACCTCTATCTAATTGATTTTTTTGGCACTGTTTAAAAAGTTTAAACACGAAATTTTCAATTAGATTTTGTTCCTCATTAAACAAGGAAACCATAGGACTTGAGTTTACTAAATTTGGACTTCATTTGCTCAAGATATGGCCTTTTGAATATGACTATATTCACTGTTGCGGGAACTGCGGATCTGAACGTGATTAATGAGATAATTAAGGTTTTGATCCTCTTCGAAATGCGTGAATTATCACTTGGGTTTTTTAATAAATCAAATAAGAAATCTTTGGAAACTGAGTTTGCATTTTTTGGATTAAAATGATCAAGATAAGTTAATTTTAGTGATTGGGGGTCACTGCTGGAAATTAACATTTTTTTGATCATGAACCTTGTGATAAGTCATTCAATCATCATGATGGAAATTAATTATTAATTTTCTGGAATAATTAGTGATAAATATTTGTGAAATATTTAAAAAGATAATTATTTCATTGAATGACATTTGCCTAAACCACAATGACGAGATATTAGATCTTGATCATTGGTTCATCAACAAACATTGATTTCATGAAAAACCATAGTTTATCCTACAATAGTTGTAGGACAACATTTACATGAAAATCCCTCTTGCTTGAATAGGATTGGGGATTTGTATAGCAAATCTCCTTATAATATAATCAAAATTGTTCTGATGTATATTATATGGTATAATTTCGGTTGAAAAACCGATGAGCATCTCAAAGTACATGATAATCTATCTGATACTATCCTTTCTCGAGGCGGATATGGTGCCTAGTCGGAGAGCGTTGGGGTCGCGGGTTGCAACGTATGTGGTCCGTCCCACTCTCGTCGGTACTGACCATGACAGCGGGTAGGGACTGTATAATGCCGGAGAAAGTCAATGTGTATTTTTCTAATTATTAAAATTCGAATAATACGTACTTTGAGAATATGCCTACTATTCAAGTAAAAGACATGTTTGTTGATTGATGATTGGATTGATGATTAATTTAATGTGATTAGATTTATTATATTCAATAAACACTCTATTATGAATAGATGTGTATTTCCCTTGGAAGAATTAATTATGTGAATATGATTCACGATAATTAATTACAATTTGAATATGAGGTGGAGGATCACATAAGTGAAATCCATGGTCTCCCGTCAAAGCGAAGGGTTCCGTCGCCAGGGATTGTATGTAGGAGACGCCTGTCCGAAGTGACAGATCCTATATGCAAGCGCATCTGGATCGGGCTCTTTGCTTCTCGAAAGAGTAAGGCTGTATGCGTAGTAACCCCAATATCGAGTCCTCATATTATTGGGGCGATATTGGACTGCGCATAGAGAGTTCTAATCCTTTTGACGGTTAGTTCAATTAGCAACAGGTCAACATCATCTTAAGGGTGGTGGGCCCGGGTGTTAAAGACCGAATTGGGAATGCAAGTTGGACTTGCAAGGCGGAATGAGTTCCCGCTTCTTTTTATCGGAGTTGTAAGTTCTCATATTATTGGGATGCGACAAAGATAGGAAAGGAGATCCCAGATCTTGCTAGAGATATAATGGTAAGAATATCTCTTACATTGAAAGTGATTAAGGGTATGAACTTTCAGTGTTGACAAGGCAAGACAACTTTGATATAAAAATTCCTAAATCAAAGTAAAACATGTATATATAATATATATACACTTATGCAAATTTCTTATTTCAGACAATCCTTCATTAAACCCACTCAATTTTATACTCAATAATAACCATTAAAATATCTTAGATTGGACTCATGATCCAGATATTGTACTTGCAATTGGACACATAATGTATGTGGTTGCAATGTGCAAGTTTCCTCAACATAATGAG
Organism: Ottelia alismoides; assembly: GCA_037367405.1. Lineage (NCBI taxonomy): Eukaryota > Viridiplantae > Streptophyta > Magnoliopsida > Alismatales > Hydrocharitaceae > Ottelia > Ottelia alismoides. The sequence goes on along the minus strand of JAZKJV010001010.1, from coordinate 968,352 downwards.
GAATGACAATTAAATAAGACAATAAGACATCACCTTAGGGTTTGTATGTCTCTATGTTCTTGATCTTTCATCGAGTGTACTTTAGAAGTCACATGTCGATGGTGATCGTAATTGTCAAATAATCCCTATAAAATCTAAGAAGATGTTCTGGCATACATATGTGCTCAAGACATTTAATCATGAATGACATGGTTCTCTGCATTATGCAGAATGGTAGCTCGAAAGAGATGATATATTCAAAATGTTTGAATACCTACCTAAACCTAACTCTCTAAAAGTTAAGATGTATGTAGATATGATGAGTGTCATCATTCTACTATCTATACTCAAGTCATTCATGAAGCTTCACAATAATCATTTTGAATGAATTTAATGAAGCATGTATAAATGTTGAAATGCTCTTGTATTGAAATCCTTTGAATTCAACATAAGAGATTCTTTGTCTTGAACAATGGTTGTTTACAGATGAAGAGAGCGCATTGGAAGCATGGGTCAGACCCGAGTAAGAAGGAAAGTCATAGAGTTGACCTACTTCTGTGACTTCCATATGACATCCAAAGAGTTGGATGAATGCCAATAATGCAATAAGTTGATGTGTTGATAGTATGACTATAAAATCTGTCTAAAATCCTTAGTGAAGGACTCAGATAGAGCATCAGAATAATCTACATATAATCATTGACTCTGACTTTCTTATTTCATAAGATAAAGTCTGACAATTGTATCCCAATCTTCTAATGACATTTGCAATTGGTTGCATATATATTAGAAGATTAGAAATTTGATCTTAAGGTTTAGTAGTCATCTACCTAGATATTGATGTAATTGTTGCAGCAATCTCTGTTGGATAGATGGACTTCATATTCTCAGTGGGAGAGCCCTTAGTCTTAGAGAATGTCTCTATGACCGAGATATTAGAATACCCTCATTGTTTGTTTCTAAATGTTGGAAATAAACATGAATTCTGAGATAGAACTATCATAAAGAGTTATGATGGAAATATTTCAGATAGTAATCTAACATCTAGTGGACTCCAAAAAATTAGAAAATTAATTAATGGTTCATTAAGATTTCTAATACTGAAAATCAATCCTGATAAGATCAATAGGAGGATGAAGATCATTTGACAATGATCTGGCATCAAGTCTTGGACATATGTCTATGGATATGATCAATAGAGTAGTAAGAGATGAAACTTTAGAATGTCTAAAAATTTCAAATCTTACATACTTGTGAATATTGTATTCGAAGAATGTTCAATACACCCTTCTCTTAGGAAAGGTGCAAGATGTCAAGGTATTCGGGATCTCATACATGTTGATGTATGTGGATCATCTATATCATAGTAATCGTTATGGATATCTGATATCTATTGATGATTATTTATGATATGAGATTTCTTCTCTTCACCTGAGAGACCTTCGAAATGTTCAAAGATTTCACAATTTTGGTTTAGAACCAAAGTTTGAAGGAAGATTAAATGAATTAGATCTAATCAAGGTAGCAAGTACCTATTAGATGAATTCAAAGAATACCTTATGAAGATATGAATATCATTTCTATCTCAATCCTCCTAACACGCCTAAACTCAATAGAGTTGTAGGGAGATACAATTGGATCATGTGTGACATGATTTGATCAATGATGAATTTTAGCGTAATTATCCTCTTAGTTTCCTGTTATATATGTATGGTAGAGACTACAATATATATCCTTAATAAGATTCCATGCAAGTAAGCTGGAATTAAGCACTACAGAGTACTACTTCATTAGGAAAATAAAGGATGGTATGGGATACCTACTTTATGACCTTGAGATTCTTAAAGTATCTCATCTCTGAGAATGTGATTCTTAGAGATTGAGACTCTTAAGAATCAAGATGAAAATGAAGTGAAGGAACTCATTTAATCTTGAGATGACAATGAGGCTCCTGAAATCGGAAACTAAAAGGATAAATAAAGATGAAACATTAATACCTCTTCAAATGAGTTTGAAGATGTATTCCATGTGTCAGTTAAGTCTGAGAGTGATCGGACTTCATGTGATGAAGCTACTAAGGATCATGACATGGAAAGATGGATATTAGCAATAAAGTCTAAAGTAGACTTCATATACAAGTGTTGTATATGGACCCTCGAGGATCCACCTATATGGGTAAGACCCATAAAGGTGTAAATGGATCTTCAAGAGAAGAGGAAACCTGATGAGAAGGTAGAGACCTTCAAAGCTCGGTTCGTAGCCATAAGCTACACATCGGAAGAGAAGACATTGCTTGCGATGGGACTTGCTCTTCGGTAACCATGCTTAAAATCATCAGAATATTGCTAACCTTAGCTACGCAACTTGACTATTGCATCTTCAGGATGTAATTCAAGATTGCATTCCTTTGAAGAATACCTCTCTGAGGATATTCACATAAAGTAGCCCTAGGGCTTCATGTTGGGGAAAGTAAGGTGTGAAAGCTAAAGAAATCCATATATGGACTCAAATAAGCTTCTTGTAGTTGGAACATAAGATTTGATGAAATTATAAATGTTATCATTTCAGATAGAATCTTGATGTACCATGTGAAGCTTAGTGGGAGTGCCATTGTGTTCATCGTGCTAAATGTAGATAATATCCTAATCATTTGGAATGATATAAGGATGATAATAAGTGTTTTATAGATTGGCTATTCCATATCTTGAGATATTATCTCAAGAATACATCTTAGATCTTAGTTCTAAAGTTGTTCAGAAGCAAAGAAAAGAGGGTATTGTGATTGTCACATTTGTAGTACACCTTGGACATATTCCATTCTTGGAAATTCCAAGAAAGGCTTCCTTCCCTTGAGATTTGGTATTGACCTATCTAAAGGGATAGCACCTCAAAGAGTTGAGGAAGTGAATTCTAGAACTGCTTGCACTTGTGCATCAGTTACGAGAAGCTAAGTGTATGCTAGATGTGTACAAAAACCAGATATCTGCCATGCAGTGGGAGTAGTAAAGTGTTGCTAATCCTACTATGGAGAGAAAACACTTGATTGCACTAATAACAAAATCTTCACAGATGACAAGATTTTTGAGATAGTGATCTCAAAGTCATATCTTCAAAAGCTTAAGACTTTATAGATAGAGATCTAAAAGGTCTTAACCGTGGATAGAGAGATAGTGATCTTCAGGAATAAGGGTATTCTAATAAGGATTATGGAAATACTGGTTATAATAACTGAGCAATAGTGTCAAGGACACTATAACTGCTTTGACTAGATTAAGTATTGGTTGCATAAGATGCAACATTCGCATTGGATGCGAACACTGTTACTGGGGATATGCAAGTGTCGTAAAAGGACTTGGTGTAGTCTCGCAGGAACATAGTGACTGATCAGCTTACCTAGCTATTTTTCTAAATAGCCTATGGTTGTCAAATGAGTGTGGCTTTAAATGATTAGCCCATTAATGGCTCTTTGGGCTTGTAGGAGATTGTGGGACATGTGAGCCCACGGCGAGCCATTATGCAATAAATGTTATTGCAAATATCATTCCCTGATCTGAAATGAAGAATAAATAATTTGCATAGGTCCCTCTGTACAATTAGGGTTATGTACTATGGCTATCTTAATGATCATACAGCTGTTGATTCAATCATTGAACCATAGAGGCTGGTGCTTGGATGAATATCTAAAGAGCTAGATTGAGGACTCATCCAGCACCGTCAAATGATTGTTAAGATGCGATCTCCAGCCTGAGTAGGAGATGGAAATCCTTTCTCACATAGGCTGATATCTGACCGACCACTTGATGCAGGTCCTCTGCATAGGAATAGATATTCGGAGGTGTCAGATTAGTTAGGTCAAAGAGTTGACTCAATGAGATCGAGATAACCAAAGTCCTATGTTGAATACTGTCACAGCATAGGCACGCATCCTCTGACCGGAGACAGATGTGTTACTATATGTCTAAGTGTGTACATTTGGCAGACCAATAGGTTGATGACCTAACCAAGGTCTATACACCGGCGCTGGTGTGCATGTAAGGGCATATGAGTAATACGATCTCTCAAAGGGATCATACAGGTTCATTACTGAACCGGAAGACATAAGCTCACTCATGAGATATTGGGAAGAATCAAATTCCGTACACAGTCGTCTCGCTTTGGAAGCTTGACTGATTTTGTAGGTTTGATATATACTTTTGGAAAGTATATGATCAAGACCTAGATACGATATATGCTTTTGGAAAGTATATGATCGATACCAAATCCCAATGATCAAATGAGAAACTTAGTGATCAAACCCTGAAGAAGACAGTGTAATATAGATCTTGATCTTCGGGTTGACCATGGGTCTTCCAGTATGCAGGATGTACAGGTATTGGGAATACCTGAGGATGATGTGATCATAAACGATTGTATATCCATGACGCTTCCATTCCGAGGGAGTGATGAAACAGGTCTGGATTTTAGTGACTCCTTCCAGTAGAGAAGCAATCTGATCTTAGTCCAAGTGTTGGACATTGGTCTGAATGAGATTCAGATTCAATGAGAAGATTAGATTTGCGGTCTTGGTTTAATCAAGCATCTGTGGGAGGTCCGTAAGATCTAGATTTGAGATGAGATCTCAACATCCAAGTCCCTATATGTGGAACAATACAATCGCCCTGTCCTTATCTCCAAGTATCTGCGGAGAAAGCACATTATTCTTGAAAGGGTTCAAGAATAATTCATTTGATGAAATGCATATCCAAGCAAGAAGGACTTGATGATTAAATGAGATTTAATTATCAAGCATAATATGAATGAGATTCATATTGTGAGAATGATTATCTAAGATAATTAAATGGGATTTAATTATCAAGGATTAGAGAATGTGGATAATACTATCCACACGATTTGTGTATTATAAATATGATTTATAATATACATATATTAAAGAGAGAGAATTTATGTAAATAGCATTTGTTAATTAATAGTGTGGATTGGATTCACATTAATTAATTAATTGGAAATGTAACTTACAAATTAGTTTGGGTTGTGAATTTGATTCACATAATTTTCAATGGCATAATTGAAATATTCACAAATTAATTTGGAATTAATTTGGTGGATATTTTTGTGATAATTGAGAGATAATGTAATATAAAAAAAAGGAGAAATAAAGCCACCATTGTTTTTAGGAGGCAATATTATCTCCATTTTATTATAAAAATTAATCTCTCAACTAACTTATTTATGTTAAATTAAAAATGTGTTGATAATGTTGCAACATATATTTAATTTAATCATAAATAAATGTTGTTGGTTTTAACCAACAATAATTATAGCCATTTATTTTACATGGACCAAGCCTGGCCGTTGGATCCATGTGTCCCACGGATTGAGATCCATTGGATCCTAAACTAATATAAAAGGAGGGCTAGGGTAGCCTTCCATGGTACATTATTAAGAGTTGTACAAGGTTACAACTCTCTCTCTCTCATATTCTCACCCTCTCTCTTTCTCTCCTCCAAAAGATGGCCATCCATCTTGTGTTGAGAAAGGAGAGACTCTCGGCTTCTTCTTCGACGACTCTAGGATCTCCTTCTCCTTTGGAGTTGCTTACTCTAAAGGAAGACGATGGATTTCGTTTGACGAAATCGGAGGACCCATCGCTTGGATCTTCATCGAGGATTGTGGGAAGGACGCGACTCATCATCGTGCCCGCAAGTGCGTTCTTCATGGATCGGACTTGAGACAGGAGGATCTCTACTTTGGGATCTCGTGATCACAACCACGCTCCAAGAGGTATTCCTTATACTTTTTGGTTAGATGAAACGATCCGAGAAGTGTTCTCGTGATCATGTGGTTTCATCTTAGATTTAAAAATTTAATTTCCGCCGCATCTAGCATCTAGTGCGACTAGTTGCTGCGATTGCATACGATGCGATCAACACGCTTCCGTGATGTGCTTAAGGATTCTCAATCCTTCACTTGGGGGACCTCACCGATTTTGTTCTCATCGCTTTTATTTTTCTTTATTATCCGTGAATTTTGAGAACCCCCTATTGATTGCTTTCGTTAATTTGCTTGAGTGAGGTAATTAATTAGGTCCAAACACCCTAAACAAGAATTTCTATGCCTATAGAATAGAGCGTAATTTGGACTTAGTCAAATTAACTTATTCTCGCCCATTAATAGAAGTTATTATCTGGGATAGTTTACTGATGAATCCACGTTTCATCATCTTTATTCTATCATTTTGGCATCAAAAACCCTGGCAAATGCGTGTAAATACCCTTAATTCCACCATCTTAGCATCCATGCATGTGTATGTAAATAGTGTATAAAACACTGTAATTAAAGCCAAAATTATAGAATAAATAAAAGAAAAGGAAAAGAATAAAATATTGTAAATATTTTATGACCCGAAACCCGAGACCTAGGCATCTCGATGACTAGGTTGACAAGGAATAAAGTAGGGGGAGATAAGGGCCAAAATACAATAAAAACACCATTTATTTAATTTATTCTTTATTCATTTTGGGACCTATTTTTGGTTCCACTTTTTATACTCCAAATAAAGAAACTTCGTACATGAAAGTTTTAGATAATTGAATAAAGAAAAATACAAAATTGATTTCACTGAAAAATGATGTACATATAAAAAGATATGATCTGCATAAGATTCCAGAACTCCAACTTCCCAGACCTGTATCTTGCAAATAAAAACTCGAAATGTACCAAACTCACCTTTTATTGTATATAGTTTAAAATAAGCTATTTAATGGCAGTGGTTTCGTATTTTTCGGAGTTACAGTTTGAAAGTTGAGTTTTGGACCCATGTTGTATACTTGTACAGATTAAAATATTCATTTTATTATTTATTCATTATTTTCATAATTTTATATTTTTGTAATTTTGTAAATATTACTTATAATATATATGTACATTAAAATCAGAATAAAAACATAAAAGAAACATAAAATAAAATACCTGTAGATAATACATAGGTATAAGACCTATAAGTATACCTATATAAACCATACTTTTATTTTATTAAGTGTACAAAATACTTCAGAAAAATAAAATAAAAATAATTTTAAGTGTATAAAAATACTTTATAAATATATAACATAATAAAAAAATAATAAAATTAAATTCACAAAATAAAAATAAAATAATAAAATATGTAGTTTTATATACCTATATAGCCTATAAAAGGCAACTCTTATTTTTACGCCTCCTAAAAATAATTAAAAATCAGATTAAAATACCTTATAAAATAATAAACATTTTTTTATTAAATAATATAAAATTAAATAAATCGTTTTCTATTTTTAATTGATTTTACAAAAGATTTTCCAAGGATTTTTCCTAGTTGGTCCACGTAGACCAACTAGGCGTAAACCCTAGTTGACCCCGGTCAACTAGTCGTCTCTCCCCATGTGCGCCGTGTCAGACCTCGTTCTTGACCCCATGTTCTTCCAAGTCTTTCACCCATTCGTGATGCTTCCTTCTGCAAACTTGTTCCTCGACCGTCTCTCATCCGCGCCCAGCGATTTCCTCGAGGATTGGATCACTGTGGCGCGCCTGCCTCGTCGATCTTTGAGCTTCTTCACCATCGGGTCAAACTCCATATAACACACCTCCGACCTTCGATTCAAATTTTGAACCCCTCATTCCATAGGTTAGCTCCCGTTCTTGCGCCCAACCACTTGAGGAAGGTGACAGCTTCCTCTCGAGCACATCAGGCTGGTCGAGCGACACCTGAGGCGGCTCCGCCACCTCCGTCTTTCGCTGGCGTCGAAGTACTTCTTCCCTCCAGTTTCCACCATTGTGGCAGCCCCTTCTCCCCTTTATTTCTTTTGCATTTTCTTCCCCTTAGTCTTAGGAACAAATCCCCCCACAAATCTTCCATTCTCGTCCACTGGATCGCATCTCACATCCACCTCGCCAGAGCGCATCTCCGGCCAACCACCTTTGCGCTACTCCTCGCCGCCATGCAGCCTCCGCAAAGTCCAGGCATTATGCCCTGGACTCTCTCATTTTTTTCTTGCAGGTACTTGGACCTTAACGGACACCTGGGGGCCATTTTGATCTTCGCCGGAGACCCCCGAAGCACCTCCAGCTCCGTCGTCGTCTCCAGCAAACCTCAGCCATCACCGAGGCTTTTTGGACCAGCCAGCATCTAGAGGAAGCTCCCACGAGCTTGCATCCCCATTTTGAGATTTCTAGATCACCGGAGCACGGAGATCAGGCTCGGGGAAGTTCGCCTCGTCGGCGTTCTTCCCCGTTCTTCCTCCGCGCTTCTCCACCGTTGGATCAGGCCGCAGCTCCAGGCGTACGTCCACCATCAGATCGCCCTCACCTTCAGCCGTTGATCTTTTCCTGACGATCTGATCGTAGCCGTTCGTGCGAAGCATCATCGGGCGCCCAGACGCCGCCACGTGGATAAGTAGAGGTGCCACTGCCGTCGGATCGCGCATAAGGGGTATTTTGCATCTTAACCCCGCGCCATTTTTGTATTTTTTTAGTCCTTAAACTTTTATTTGCAGTTTAAATACTTTGTAATATTTGCATCCAGACCCTTGAACTTTAGTTAACTGCATTTAGGTCCTCGACCACGTCACCTCACGTGACCAGTTCACGTGAGGAGCGAGGTATTTTGCAAGGACCCCCTCACAGGTTTGCGTATTTCATTTCAGTCTAGGATTTTTGGCATTAAGAGTAATATTTTTGGGTAAATTGCATAGCAGCCCCTGGGAGTTTTGTATTTTGCAATTAATTCCTTCCCAAGCGCGTGCTAGTCACGCGCGAGGGTGGGTATTTTGCAGGTGTGCCCTTGCGGCTTTGAATATTTGTAATCAGTCCTGGAAAGTCATTTATTAGTTATATATTTTGTGTAAAAATTGCACTTTGGCCCCTGGATGTTTGCTTATTTGTACTTATGCCCTTGCCAGTAATGTAGTTTCTTGATGTTGTATCTATTTATTTCATGCATCTATAATTTGCTAAAAATCACCAAAGAATTTGTTTAAACTCTTGTTTGCTTTCTCATTCACGCCATATTTTTGTATTATATTTTTATTGCATTTATATATTTATTTAAAATCAAAAACATGCATTTTCAGCACTGTTTGCATTAAAAAATCCATAAAAATTATAAAAAAAAGTTTTGAAAAATTCCAAAAAAAATATATTTTGTGTGTTTTATCATCTTTTAGTGTCATTCCAAAAATCATTAAAAATTTCAAAACAAAAACCTTAAAAATTAGAAAACCCCTAAAAACTTCATAAAAATCTAAAAAATCCTAGAAAAATCTTAAAAATGCAAATTCAGATTCTATAGTTTCCTTATTTTAATTCCTTCATTTTAAAATTAATTTGAGGAATTTTGTATACTGTTTGATAATTTTTATCCTTATTTTAGTCTCGGCCAGTAGCATAGTTCATTGTTTTCTTGTATTTTCACTTTTAAAAATACCAAAAACATTCAGAAAAAACTCCAAAAATCATAAAAATATCTTAAAAATATAAAAAACGAAAAACATTTTATTTCCTGATTTTTGATCACTTTTCCCTATTTTTTTAAATACTCTATCCCTCTCTTACTTATATTGTATATATATTCTCTTATAGAAAAAAAGAAAATATAAAAATATAAAATCCAAAAAGATAATAAAAAATATATAATTAAAACCCACAAAAAATTGCATCTTTGTAGGCACTTAATCACATTCACATCGTTGCACTTGCTTGATCTATCCTGTGTGCTCCATGTGTTCGACACTCTACACATACTTGCACTATACATACTTTATGTAGAGTTAATAATAAATTTTAACTCCACTTTTGCTTGTCGTTGCTTGATTTCATATTGTGGGTTAATTATTGATTAAATCCGAATTTCTGAGAGGTCAACACATCGATTATGTTCCCGCCTTGTGTGGAATACACGACCGCTCGATTCTCGGGTTTATCAAATGGCGCCATTGCCGGGGAGCAACAGTGTTTAGATCTTTGTTTGATTGTGATTGTGATTTATTTTTTTTACCATTTCTTTATTTGATCTCTCATTTTTGATATCTATTGTTGAGCTATCTGACCACTTTCTTTCTTGTCTTCTTGCGAGGGACCGTGGCTCGAGGAGGATCTCCTAGGAGATCCAGTGCATCCTTGGGGGCGGAGTCAGCTATTCTAGCCTAGCCGGCAGGAGAGAGCAGGAGGATTTGAGAGAGAGAGAGAGAGGCTAGATAGTGATTTATTTTTGCGAGAGAGAGAGAGAGTCCATTATTAATTTGTAATAATACAGGTACTTGGACACTTCGGACACTCGGGCCTAATTTCCAAGTGATTGTTCACTTGGGGGCTCACTGCGGTTTTCATCACATTTTCCCGCTGTCATTTTCTGGTTTTGTTTTATTTTTCCTTTCCTTTGTGGAATGAGCCCTTAGCTTTTAGGCTTGCTTGATCGAGTAAATTAGGTCCAAACACCCCTAATAAACATTGTATGTACCTATAGTGCATTTTGGACTTAGTTTAAATTAAACAGTCGCCTCATCATCTTCAAGCCTACGTGCCGCAAGCCCACCCTGTCGAGCGCTGCTCCTGAACTCGATGTGTCGAGAAGAGGAGGGGTGATCATAGACCGAACTCCTGGATTGAAGATCGGTAACCGACTTGTGGTGCTTCACGCTAGCAATTGCCTGCTTAGGACGATTTCCATGTGCATATCGGCATTTAGTATAGGTTAAAAATTCCTGTTTTGCATCCTGCATGGAGAGAGCTGGGAGTCACTGTAAGTCTTCTATCTTAGCATCCATCATCTAGTCACTAAGGTGAGATTTCCATCTTAGTGCCAACTTGCATTGGCTTTTTCGACTCTTCTCCCTCTGTTTTTGGAACAAATAGGAATCAAAGAAAATACAAAAACGTTAGGCGCTTGTGCTGAATTGACTCAAAACAAGTGATAACACCAAAAAAATAAAAAAGGGACTGCTAAAGAAAACTTGACCTAAATAAAATTGGTTAATTGGATTCATTGCTTGGGGTGAGTAATACCCTCACTTGTATTCAGGTTGCATGGGAAGGTCTCCTTTCAAGTGAGAGAGCGGCTTCGTAAGGATTAGAGCCCAAAACCCAGTCTGTGGCTGCCTTGTGTATCGCCTGGATTAGCGAAGTATTGGCGCTTCTATCGTACGTGGACGAGTAGGGCTTGGTCACCATTGATGACTCTCTATTGTGTAGAGCATCGACCTTGTCCGAAGTATCGAGCCTAGGCCACGCCTTCACGGGGGTGTCTATCTCATCGTCTTGCGTCCAAGTAGGTTCTTGCACGCTCACGGGTGATTCCGTTGCGAGCGAGTTCCGAAGTATCGGTTTTGCCTATTGGCTTCCTTTCTCTATTTCTTTGGCTGAGTAGGGATTCAGGAAGGGTTATAAGGACCTCAAAAAGTGCATACTACAGGTTACACAGGAGGAGGAAAAGTACGGGATACTCTTCCGGCAGTACTCTCTCTCCTATAGGCGTAGCGCTCTAAGGACTCGTTCAAAGATAAATGCCTGAAATCATCTAAAATCTACAAAGATAATAGCCAAACTCTTACGGCTTCACGTGTTGAGTTGGTGAACCCCTTGCATTGTGTTTGATTGATTAGTTGGATCTAGGTCCCCTTTATGAGGTTAATATATAGGAGATGTACTTGTCTCTTCTCCAAAACTCTCCACAATATCTTCCGTGAGATATGTTATAAGCCTTCTCTAAATTAATAAAAATCATATGGAGGATCTTCCTTTTAGTTCTATAAATCTCCATTGTTCTCCTCGACAAATGGATGGCTTTACCAGTTGAGCGACCTAGCATGAATCTGAATTGGTTTTCTTTTACTTTGGAAACTTGCCACAACCTTCATTCGATCACATGTTCTCAAATTTTCATAGTGTGACTCATCATCTTTATATCTCTATAATTTGATCAATTTTGAATGTCTCCTTTGTTCTGATAAAGAGGCACCACGATACTTCTCCTCCAATCTTTAGGCATTTTCTTGCTTCGCTAAATAACATTGAATAAATTCGTATTCCAAGTCAAACCACACTCACTAAAAGCTCTCCATACTTCTACAAGGATTTCATCTGATCGTACACCTTTCCTAGGTCTCATAACCTTCAAAGCCTCATCTACTTTCTTTCTTTGTATTCATTTATAGCTTGCATGATTCAATTAACTTTTACTACTAGCTAGATCATCCAAAGTGATCTCTCTATTTTCTTCCCTCATGAAAAGTTGATGGAAATACTACTTCCATCTAGTCTCTATATCCTTTTGAGTAACAAGCACGTGACCTTCCTCATCCTTAATGCATCTCACTTGAGAAAGGTCTTTGGTCTTTCTTTTTCCCACTTTGGCCAACCAGAATATATCTTTCTAGCCCTCCTTAGAGTTACTATTTTTGTACAAAACTTCATAAGCTTTTGACTTTGTTTCGCTTACAGCCTCTTTGCTTCCTTCTTCGTTATTTTATAGTTTATGATACTTTCCTCTATTCTATCCTTAATATAGTTTTAAAGCATGCTCTTTTAATTTTTAGCTTCTCTTGCACTCCTTCACTCTACCATCAAGCTTCCTTTTGACTTGGAGTTCCTCCATTTGACTTGCCTAGCATCTCTTTGACTACTTTTTGGGTACAAGATGCTACCACCTCTCACGTCTCGTTTGCACTTCCACTACAACCCTAAGATAAGTCTTATAAAACCTTCTCCCTAAAGCTCGATTGCTTCAGTTGAAGATTCAACCATATAGTTCAGTGATCTTGGGAACCCTCCTTTTCTTTGTCAATCCTTTTATTTGCACATCCATGACTAACAAGCGATATTGGGTTGTCAAACTCTCTCCAGGGATTACTTTGTAATCTTTACCCTACCGATCTCTTCTCCTCAATGCAAAGTTTCATGTCTTTGTTCTACTTGAGCCATTCTTATAAAAGATCATATGCCGTTACAAAATCCAGAATGACTTTTCCCTTTTCGTTTCTATCTCCAAAATCATGACCTCCATGAACGTTAGCACATCCTAAATCATCCCTTCCCATATGTCCATTAAGATCTCCATCTATACAAATCATCCCTCTTTGTGGAATTCCTTGCAAAATCTTATTCAGAACCTCCCAAAAAAGCTTGTTTACTCCTTTCATCTAAACCAATTTGCAGTGCATAAACTAAGATGATGTCCTAATAGAAAAAGAATTACATAAAAATTCTAAATCCTTATAAATTTGCATACTATGAAGAATGGAAATAAGAAAAATAGAAAATTATTTTAGTTATAATTTGTTTGTATATATATTTATTTATAAATGGATTTTGGAGATATAAATGGGCACCTTATATGATATACCCTTTGATAGTAACTAAATATATTTCTTTTACAAATTGGGAGGAAAATGAATTGATTTAAATAAGAAGTGTCATTTATTTTGAATCACCTCTATGAAACTATAAGTTTGCAAATATTCTTGGGACTTATGAAACTTGAAAACGTGCAATGTAGCATGTAAATGGTCAAAGTATGGTTAATAGCTATTTACTAGAAAAGTAAGAGTTAAGTGTAACCCGATAGATTCTATAGCCATATGTGGTGAAATATTATACTTTTGAACTTTGTGGATGTAAATAGCATGTGCTTGGTTGATTCTTCTCTATAAATGCCATAAGTACTTAGTTGCATATTACATGGCATTACTACATTGCTTATATACTCAATAGTTACAGACGAAATCAAGTTAAAAATGTCCATATAACATTTAATTAGTTATTTAATAGCTAATTAATCCCATAATTGACGTTCATTGATGCCATTCTCTCCTACAGACATTCATTAATGTTGTTCTTTCCCTCACATAATTCCTTGATATAACTTGTACAATTATCTCTGCTAGGTTAGTTTTTTTTATTAGTAGGTCCGGTAGTTTTGGGGTCCGGAGTGTCTCCCTCTTGCTAGGTTAGTTGTAGCTATGTAAAAAGGAATAGGAAGAGACTCTCGAAGACTACCCTGATTCCTATGTTCTACTGATCTAAGATGGTTTCTACCTTTACATTTCATAGTTACTTCACTTTGTATATACATTGTGGCTTTTGTTTGATGTCGTATCATAAAAGTAGAATTTCTTTAATTTATATTTTATTTTAGATATCGTAATATATCATGTCATTTCTATATATAAAAATATACACACTTTATTCTTATGAGATTGATTATGAATGATTCATGTGAATGTATTGTACATAATGTTGGAATGACAATGATCTTCATTGCAATTGACATTAATACTCTATACAAGAATATCTAGACATAATCTAGATCTGTATATGTTCTATATAACTTTACATTGCAAATATTTTATATTATCCATACGCTTCCATTGCTAATGGTCTTGATGTTCGATCACTTAGGATGTTACCTTTTTTTAAATAGATGTTTACTAATTTTCTTAATAGAGGCATGATTTTTCTTATATCATTCTTCGTAGATATGCAAATTTACACGGATAAAGGACCTTGGGCATAGTGTCACGCCTCATGTATCCACGACACTAAGCAACCATGTCATAAACACCACATTCATATTGGACATAATATTGTAATGCAAGCGAATAAGCAAAGCAAAGGAAAAGAGCTGCATATGTTTCTATTTCCATTTACACAAGCATGTGACCTAACAAAAGAAGTACCAATGTCCACAAAATGTACATAACTTGTCACTACCATCAGAGTATATATGTATGTCTGCATGCATGCATGTATGTGTGTAGGGTAAAATGGGGGCTACCTCCTAGGGGTGCTAACTTGGCTCCTCCATTCCATTTTCTCATTTTTTTATTTTTTTAAATAAAATCAAGAAAATTTATCACTATATCCATATTATGTCATTCAAGTTTTCTATGAAATAAAGACTCTTACGGCCTCATCCAGATGATCATTTTTGTAGTAGTCGCAGAATTGTTGAAATCGACCCCTTCTGGACGGAGGCCGTAGGAATCTCTATTTCACACGAAACATGAATGACATAATATAGGAATACAATGATAGATTTTCAAGATTTTATTTAAAAAGTTGGGAAAATCGAGTGATGTGATTCAAGTTAGCTCCTCCTAGGGGAATCCTCATTTTACCCATGTTTGTGCGTTTGAGCATGTCTCAAAAAATAGAAAAACGAATGTAGTAAAACTAACCAAAAACTACAAAACACTCACCATATACAGTGCAACTATGTCTTGAAGGCTCCTCAAACAACACGCTCACTCGCTATTGCGGTGGTGGGTCTAGAGAACATGTTGGACCATACTAAAGAGAAGTAATTTATGAGTACTTGCTCAAAATGGAATTATTCTATTCAAATGGTAAAGCGGTAACAGTAACCGGAAATAAGTAACTTTTTGTCATAACAATAGAGAATGGAGCTGAAACTGTAAGAATGAAGTAAAGTGAGCAAACAAGAACATGTAACTCTCTTGCAACTGGGCTCTACAAGTGAATTCTAAAACATGGATTATTATATCTCTTTAAAGTTATAATTATCATTGGTATTACAGACCATCATTCCTCTTACTGAAGGAAATAGTCCATGATCTTGATCATGAGGACCTCACAATATGACTCCAAGATACATAGTATCTTAGGATTAGGATGCCTCCAAAGGCATATGTGGTGAAGTAAATGCATCCTAACTAGTTCCCAACACTTTTCTTTACTAACCTTTCAAAGCCACTCTATTTTCCACTTTTATTGTTTAAGTCCACTTGATTTCAATGTAGTCACTATTCATATAACCCAACTTGATTTCCCATGTAACAAATTGCCATATGTCATATCATAAGTAATGTATAATCAAACGATGTAACTCCCTCGGGAAAATCACTACATGTTGGTAAGAGTCCTCGATGGTAGACGAGATTAAGGATCTGATTCATCACTCTCTAACTGTAGTCGGAGAACCTACGACTACCTTCCATTTTTCTCCAGACACTAGGCATATCAGTAATACACCTCCGTCGCTACCCAATTCGGAACTCCACACATAGTATCAATACGAGTAACTAACTCAAGGGATCACTCCCCATTAGCCACTCATGTTAATCATGTGAATGAATGCAAAGACCAGACTACCAACCACACATCTCGGAAAGGTGTCACCATGAGGCAACTCGACAAGTACATTGGGGTGATGTCGAGAACCACATGTTACCCAATCAATGCAACCAGAAACACTGTCATCTAGACTCTACCCGGAGACCCAATGGTGCATGCCCATCCCTTGCGGTCATTATCTCCAATTACCAAAGTATCACAAGAAAACTACATCGTGGACAATAACCTGAACACAAGAGAAACCTCAACCGTGGAGCTAAGCACAAGCATACGTGAAGAGCAACAATCACGTCACATATCATGTATCATATAATCATAATAATAACTTAATATTCAGATCTGGGGATGAAAGATGAGATCATAGATTTTTCTTTAATACATATCTCAATCCTAATTGAGTTACAATTTATATCATCTAACATTGAATTCTATCTCAACAGTTCAGAATTTAGTCTAAGATCATTATTCTAACCGGTTACAGATTAATAGAGATGATCTGATACATACAACAGACATTTATTCAATTTATCTCGCAAGATTGCATTTCATTTTTGTACATTAGAACAAAATATTGATCGATCAGTGCCAATGAGTTGCATTGATCGATCATTCCAATTAGTGTGATCTATCAGGCTATTTATATGATCAATCAATCATCATTTATCCCTTTTTCATTTTCGTAATCGACATCATCAGTTATCTCTGAGTTATCTATGCGACTTATATGATATACAATCAATTGAAGATAAATCAATGACTTTTTTCTCATTAAAATTCATTTAAAGGTGCAAAGGACCGTTACTTATCAATTACCAGGGTAGGGTAGATCAACCAATTCTAATCGATCAGGCTTGATCGATCAATGCTGATCATTGTTGGAATTGTGGATGAACCTGAAATTTAATGTTCAAATTTTCTACTCGGAATTAAAAACAAATTAAACGCAGGAAGAGTTCAACAAAGGATCAATCTGGCATATGTATTGTGTTTTTCTACCCGCAGGAACCCTAGAAAATCATGAAAGAATGCAATGATGAAAATTTAAAATTCGAGTCAGCAAGGAACAAAATGGGCGATACGTACACTATTGATTTAACGTGAAAACATTGTATAAAGGTTATGTGGATCAATAGCAAGGTGGTGGGGTAGAAATATATATCTTCCGAGGTCGTTCCTCAGATTCCTCAAAATTGGCTATTACGAGTGCCTCGCGTGAAATGCATGTGAGATCCGTGATGACCTCGACATCCTCTTCAAAATGTTGCCTTCAATTTGTTGATCGAAGATCGTTGATGGTGACGGAACTCCAAGTGAGCTCTCCAGCTATACCCTGATGATGGATCTAGATATAATGGTTAAGTGGTTGATGAATCCCCATTCATCACTCTTTATTCCTTTATTTTAGCTAGAAACCTTGACAAAATACCATGTAAATACCTGTAAATACAATAATTTGTCAAATACATGCATCATGCATTTTATCATTATTAGCATGTTTTTGCACAAAAATAAATGAATAAAGAAAAAAGAAAAAAAAGGGAAATATTTAGAATAAATATTGAGTGACCCAAACCCAAGGGAGGGTTCCACAAGTGCCTGACCGCAAAATAAAATAAGTAGAGAGATAGGGTAACTCAACATAGTGTAGATATCCCTTTATATGTAAGTAATTTATTTTCTAAAAATAAAAATATATGTGAGGTTCCTATATTGGGTATATATTTATATAAAAATAAAATAAAAAGGAAAAAATGAAAATAAAACAAAAATAAATTCTCTCTATTCCCCTTGTATATTAATGTACATATGTACATATATATATATATATTTCACCCTTGTAAATATATAATAAAAATCAAATAAAAACCTTTTTATATTCCTTATTTTTAAATAAATAAAATATAAAATAGGAATAATTATACAAAAATAAACAATTAAAAATAAAAAAATACATATGTAAATATACTTGTATATAATAATAATATAATGTAATTACATAATTTATTTTTCAAAAAAATAAATAAAAATCATAAAAAATAATTTGAAAATAAATAAAGATTTTTCATGTTGAAATTTTTTCAAAATAAAATCATTTATTATTTTTAAAAGAATTTACAAATAATAATTGAATGACGTCTCCTGATTGGTCCACGGGGGATGTTGACCCTCGGTCAACTCCCCCCCCCCCCCCCGGACCACTTTGCGCGGATCTGCTCCAAGGACCTGATTTCTCCCATTTTTAATGACCAGATCTGCCACCTATGTCTCGAAACCCCGGGCTCCGATTACTCTTGGTTCATCACTGATCCATGCCCAGGGATCGTCCTAAGGATCCGTGCATTAGCATGCCCTGCCCGACTCCATCTTTGTTGGATCTCCACCTGTATATAGCATTAGATTTGTCCTCCATTAGCCGCATCTTTGGCCATTCCCTTCGGTTCCCAGGACCTCCCTCCCTCCTCCTTGAGTGACAGCAAGCGAGAGGGATCGATTGCAGCGAGGACCAAGATCGAAAGCCTCGGATCTGGTGGTCTCCGTCACCGCGCTCCGCCACCGGCGAGCTCGAGCCTCTGGAGGCGTCGCTCCATTGAGGCAAAGACCCCAGGAGACGCATCGTCTCCCCCATAGACGTCCGTGATCATCAGGTAGCCTCGAGATCACTTAGGTCACCCTCATTTCCATTTTTACGATTTAGCGCCGCCGTCCTTCGCCGGCTATTTAGCTCCACTCCGATTGACTGTTCACTCTCTCGATCACACCATCACATTCGCAAGACTTCTCTTCATCTGCTACGCCCCTCTGATCATCTTGTCTCGCCTCGGAGCAGGACCACCGCTCTCCTCCGCCTTTGCCTCGCCGGAGTGCACCACCCCGCCTCTTACGTCCACCCATTCGACCCTTCACCGGATCGAGGCACTTTTCCCCCGACCCAGGATTCGTTCTGTGCATGTTTGCAGGTCAAAGGACCCCATCTGGAGGTCCAACTGGTCCAGGCACATGAGCTCCATGCCTTCTCATCGTCGGAGCTCTCTTGACGCTCTCGGCCCTATCGGAGCACACCATTCGCTGCGGAGCATCGCCAGCATCGATTTCCCCATCCTAGCAGCAGCTGAGGAGGTCTCTATCATGCGCCACAGTCGGGTGAAGTTTGCCGGTAAAGTGTTCTTCCAGGAGCCTCCCGAGCCATCCCATCGAGCTTCTCGCCTCAGTTCAGATCTGGTCCATCGACGAAGGGGTACCACGCACCTCAGTCGTCCGATCACACTGGACACCCCTCGTCCGTCAGATCTTAATAAGAGGATAATTTGCACTTAGGCCCTCCTTAATTTTTATATTTCAGTTTAGTCCTGTAAATATTTTCAGTAGTTGTTTTTATTCTGGAACATTTGCATCTGAGACCTTGTGTTTACTTTATTTGCATTCTAGTCCCTGTTTGAGTGAGGCATGTGCTGCGACACGTGATTCCTTTGGGCTATTATTGTTTACATCTTTATAAATAGGAATTACATTTTAGTCCCTCTGAGTGTGAATCACGTGTTTGCCTCGTGCTTGTCTGGACTTTTTGCAACATTGGCCTTGAGATTTTTATATGTGTTAGCTATTTGGCCCTGGAACTATGTTTTCTTGCACTTAGTCCTTGTATGTTGTGTGTTGTAAAGCCTTGAACTTGGCATATCTCGGATCCTATATAATAAGATCCGGCTCGTAAAGAGGAAACCGGCAGAATTTGTTTCGTGTGAATCGGACTTCGTTTCGATTTGTTATGAATTTCGGAAGAAAGAGAAGTAAGGAAGGCTAAGATGTCATTAATCCATAATGACTGTCATTAAGACTAATTAAACATGATTAAAGAAATTAATTACGATTGAAAGCCGCTAATGATCATTAGTCAACACTAATCAATAGTTAACAAAAGATATGCGTAAGCCGCGAAAGTTAAATCGCGATTAGTGAAAGTTAATCACGATTAGTGTTAATTAAGCGTCATTAGCGAATCTAGAATCCTCTAGAATGTTCTAACTTAAGCTCCAAGTTTGGGATAAGTTTTGGCTAAAACCATGGGCCAAAACCATGGGCCGCTAAACCATGGTTAAGGTCTAAACCATGGTTTTCTACCATGGTTAGTGGTTTTCTGGGGCCTATAAATAGACCCCCCTACCCATTCATTCTCTACAACTTACACTACCACCACCCCAAGGGCTAGGGTCGAGAGGTTGGGAGGAGGAGTGGGAGGCGAGGGAGGAGCGCTAGCGAAGCGCTACCGGGAGAACGAGGAGAAGAAAGGTATGATCCTCTCTTAGTTGCTTCGTAAGCTAGGCTTTCAATTCATACTCTTGTTCTTCCAAGTTTTGTTTTTGATTCATATTTCTTTCCGATTCGTTTTCCTGTTGTGGTTCGAGGAGAAATCTGTGTAACACCCTACTTAGGTGCGGGCGGCTATGCACGTCAGTGACCCTGTGATTCGTCACACGTTCACTCATCTAAGACGCGTGGTGTCTACCGATTCTCCATCGTTTATGTTTCTATTCTTCGTATTATGCTTTTATAGTTATTTCGATGGAGATATCTGTGTAATACCCTACTTATGTGCGGGCGGCTGTGCACGTCAGTGACCCTGTGATTCGTCACACGTTCACTCACCTAAGATGTGTGGTGTCTACCGGTTCTTCATCTCTTGTTGTTGAGTATATTCTTTCAGTTTCATTGTTATTTTCCTCTCGATTGATTTTATAGAGGAAACTCTTTTCGTTTTTGTTTTGAAATATGTCCCGATATAAGGGGAAACTCTGCCGAAATTTTCTGAGAAATATGTCCCGATATAAGGGGAAACTCTGCTGAAATTTTCCGAGAAATATATCCCGATATAAGGGGAAACTCTGCCGAAATTTTCCGAGAAATATATCCCGATATAAGGGGAAACTCTGCCGAATTTCTAAGAGAAAATATGTTCTTGACGTTCTTCGTGTTCTTCGCGTTCTTCGCGTTCTTCGTTCGTTCTTCACGTTCTTAACATGTTCTTAGCATTTTGATACGAAAAATGAAATTCGATCTTTTCAGGAGCCTTAAATTAGCCTTTCTAAAAACGAAACTCGATAAAGCCTTGCATACACAAGAGAGAGCTCGATTAGGTAACGAAATCCTTCTTTTTGCTGTTGGATTTTCATACGAAATTATTGAAATTCTTGATTTTGTGTTCTTTGCTACGAAGAACCCTAATTTTGGCTATTTTTGAAAAAGTCTGAATAATTGCTTTGTAATTCCCACTAAAATAAGATTTACACATCAAATTGATGCGTTGGCTCTGAAAGTTAGGGTTTGGGAGTTAAAATAGGCATAAATAGGAGTATACATATGGTTATGAATAATATATATGTGAGTCGATATCAAGTATTGCGGTTTATGCAAATCAAAGACTTAACCAAAGAATTACATCATGTGAATTGGTGTGATTTGAGTTGGATCCTGAAAAGGATCATGTGTCACGATAAGGATGACTGGGAGTAGTACTACAGGTCGGGCATGCAACCTGTAGGTTGTCGGAAGGAACCCGTATTGGCATTTCCCTACCTAGGTGGTACACGGTTGCCCTGTTATGATAAGTGCGCACAAATTGAATGTTTTGCAACGCGTGGTACCGGGAGCCAATATATTCGGGTTGGAACGATGGAAGATGTGGTCGTGTCATGTGGAGGCACGAGTGGTTCAATAGCGGCTGGGTCACGATAACATGTATTTAAAGCCGCTAGGTTATATGATTAAATGTTAGCCTGAGGTTTTAAGCAACCGAGTCCTCGAGGACGGTGTGCTCATTTGATTTTCCAGGCTGAGGGTTGAGACCCTGTTTAATAAAAGAAAAGGAAATTGTCAGGGTAGTATTGGAGGATTGGTTGAGGCGATGTGCGGCGGCATAAGCTTACCAAGATCAACACAATCTCCAATCCCGAAGCATCCACAGCTTCGGAGTCCAAGAATGGTGGGGTTCCCCTGGACTAATCCCTGATGTGGAATAGAAAGGAATAGGACTTAAATTAATAAAAAGGAATGAAATTTTGTGATATCAAGTTTTGAAAAAAAATTACACAATTTATTTGCTTTTCTCTTCTTCGTTACTTAGCATTCGCTAATTTTTATCCTATGATTTATGGAAAACCTAACAGGTATCGGTGAGCCATAGCAAGGACTTTAAAAAATTCATCCGGCTTACATACTAGACATCCAGCCAGCCACAGTAGCTTTACTCTTTAAGGTAGTTAGTAATCTTTTGTATATTTTCCTTTCAAGCTGATGTACATGTAATGGTTATAGTGGGACAATGTATCCTCTAAACTTTATTTTGTGAATGGAAAAGTGTTGAAATACTTTCTTCCGAGTATTTTTATTTGCAGTATATTTCTGAATGTTAGTTGTGATTGCTGAATAAATTATTGTTGAGTAACCAGATCCGGATATGGAAGGATCCGACGGCCCAGGAAACGGGATCGTTACAGATTGGTATCAGAGCTCGGTTACTCCAGTAATTTATTTAGTAATTAATAACTATGAGTGGTATTCAGAAACTAAGGTTGTATTAAGATCCTTTGATCTTAATAAATGACTGCAGTACCATTCACAAGTCATTGTCCCTGATGTACATCATGCTAAGACATATAGGATCTGACTTTTAACCTTAACTCATCCCAGGATCACGGCAGACCAAGACATGTCTAGACAATTAGCGGCTATGATGGCAATGCTTCAAGACATGGGTCAAAGGTAGTTGGCATTAAAGCAAAGACTCAATGCCACAATGAGAGATCAAAGTCTTCCAGACTCGTAGATGCTAGAGTAGAGGGTTCTATTTACCCTTATAAGAATAAGTCTAGATACCACCGGTCTATAGACTTTGTTTGCTCCTACTCCATTTGGAAGAGCATAGAGGAGCTGCTTCGTAGAAAAAAAAAGAGAGAGAAGGAGAAGGAGAATAATATATTATTCCTATTGTGAGGTAAGATTCCGATACAAGCACAAAACCATTATCTCAGTAAGGAACTAGGAGGTCAATTATAATTCAAGAAGATCTTAGAAAAAGGTATGGGACATATTGCAGGACATCACTCACCTGCTTATCTGCTATTTATCGAAATGAATTACTTTGATCTTATACTAGAAATGGATTGGTTAGAAAGGCATCATGCATGTCTTGACTGTTTCCAGAAGACAGTAACATTCCACCTTCCTAACTCGATAGAGTTCCAGTTCATTGGAAAGACATCCAATGATAATATCAAATATATCTCTACATTGAAGGCACAACAGTTGTTAGAGCAAGGGTGCCAAGGTTATTTAGCTTATGTATCCACTACATCAGGGTCAGAAAGAATGATAGAAGATGTGCCTATAGTGTGCGAGTTTACTGATGTATTTCCAGAGGAACTACCTGGATTACCACCTGAGCGAGAGATTGAATTTGAAATCTCTCTCATACCTGATACTCAGCCTATCTCTATCCCTCCGTATAGGATGGCACCAGCTGAGTTACGAGAGTTAAAGGTACAATTGCAAGAACTGTTAGATAAAGGATTCATTCGTCCTAGTACTTCACCATGGGGTGCACCTGTCTTATTTGTTAGGAAAAAGGATGGCTCGATGCGGTTGTGCATTGACTATAGACAACTAAACAAGAGGACAATAAAGAACAAGTATCCTCTGCCAAGAATAGATGATCTCTTTGATCAGTTACAAGGTTCAACTGTGTATTCCAAGATTGATTTAAGATCTGGATACCATCAGTTGAAAATTAAAGATACAGATATTCCCAAGACAGCTTTTCGGACTAGATACGGGCATTGTGAATTCTTAGTTATGC
This sequence comes from Ottelia alismoides, assembly GCA_037367405.1. NCBI lineage: Eukaryota > Viridiplantae > Streptophyta > Magnoliopsida > Alismatales > Hydrocharitaceae > Ottelia > Ottelia alismoides. The sequence continues at coordinate 944,405 of JAZKJV010001010.1, read as the reverse complement.
CTTTTGGACTAACAAATGCCCCAGCAGCCTTCATGGATCTCATGAATAGAGTATTCAAGGAGTTCTTAGATCACTTTGTAGTAGTCTTTATTGATGATGTGCTTATTTACTCAAAGGATAAGTATCTGCATGAACATCATCTCAGGAAGGCACTTGAAACTCTAAGGAAGAACAAACTGTATGCTAAATATAACAAATGTGACTTCTGGCTATCTGAAGTATCTTTCTTAGGTCATGTTATTTCTGGGGAAGGTATATCAGTTGATTCTATAAAGGTTAGTGCGGTGATGAGTTGGGAACGCCCGAAGACTGTCACAGAAATACGATCTTTTCTGGGTTTAGCTGGATATTATAGAAGATTCGTGAAGGACTTTTCACGGATAGCATTGCCAATGACTAGACTAACTCAAAAGGAGGTCCCATTCTTATGGTCTGATACATGTGAAGCTAGTTTTCAGACACTGAAAGAATGCCTAACATCTGCACCAATCCTTACTCTACCCTCCGGGAGTGAAGGGTTTACAGTGTACACTGACGCGTCAAAAGAAGGACTTGGGGCAGTTCTTATGCAACATGGTAAGGTAGTTGCGTATGCATCACGACAGCTCAGGACACATGAGAAGAACTACCCAACACATGACCTTGAATTAGCTGCCGTAGTGTTCGCTTTAAAGATTTGGAGACACTACTTGTATGGTATTACTTTTGAAATCTTCACCGATCACAAAAGCTTGAAATATCTATTTGATCAGAAGGAACTCAATATGAGACAGAGACGGTGGCTAGAGTTGCTGAAAGACTATGATTGCACTATCTCCTACCACCCTGGTAAGGGGAACGTCGTAGCAGATGCCCTTAGCAGAAGAACTTATTCACTCGGGTTAGTGAGTGCTATCCACTTCTGGGTTTACTATCAACGTTAAGTGAATGGAAACCATTTGATAGTAGTGTTGATAGTATAACTATTCCTCATCGATACAAACCAGAAATATGGGATAAAATAAAGAAAGGACAGGAGGATGATCCAGTCCTCAAAGACTTAAAACAACAACTTGAGAAGAATGAGATAGAGGGATTCCAGATACAAGATGGTTTACTGTATAATCATCACAGAGTTTGTGTACCAAACACACTTGAACTAAGGAAAGACATCTTACGAGAAGCTCATTGTTCTAAATTATCTATTCATCCAGGAATTACGAAGATGTATAAGGATCTTCATTCATACTTTTGTTGGCCAGGAATGAAGAAAGATGTTGCTGAGTTTGTGAATTCATGTTTCACTTGCCAGCAGGTAAAGGCTTCACACCAAAAGCCACCGGGATTATTGCAACCCCTCCCTATACCTGAATGGAAATGGGAAAGCATTTCCATGGATTTCGTTACTGGCTTACCTCAGACGACTGGTAGTAAAGATAGTATCTGGGTTATAATAGATCGTCTGACAAAGGTAGCACACTTCATTCCGATAAGCTTATCTTTCACTCCAGACCAGCTGGCTGAGTTATATATTACACATGTGATTCGCCTCCATGGTATCCCGAAGGAAGTAGTTTCTGATCGAGATTCACGATTCACCTCACACTATTGGGAGAACTTCATGAAAGCTTTAGGTACACAACTATGCTTGAGTACAGCATATCATCCACAAACAGATGGGCAGTCAGAACGTACGATTCAAACACTAGAGGATATGCTACGAGCATGTGCCTTAGAATGGAAGGGATCGTGGATTAAACATTTGCCTCTTGTAGAATTCACCTACAATAATAGTTACCATACAAGTATTGGCATGGCACCATTTGAAGCACTATATGGACGAAAGTGTACAACTCCTTTGTGTTGGCAAGAGGTCGGAATAAAGAACCTTTATGATTCAGATAGACTTCAGGAGACACGGGAAGCTGTAGAACTTGCTAGAAAAAGACTACTAACTGCCCAGAGTCGTCAGAAAAGTTATAGTGATACCAGGCGAAGAGACCTTGAATTTGAGTTAGGTGAATTTGTATTTCTCAAAGTATCACCTATGAAGGGTGTTCAGAGGTTTGGCTTGCGTGGGAAGTTAGCACCCAGGTTCGTGGGTCCCTTTGAAATTATTCAACGGATTGGAAAAGTTGCCTATAGACTTGCACTTCCTCCACATCTTTCAGCAATACATGATGTATTTCATGTATCAAATCTGAGAAAGTACATTAGGGATCCAGAGCATAAGATAAGTTATGATGATTTACATGTTGAGCCAGATTTGACATACCAAGAGATACCTGTGCAAATACTTGAAAGGGATATCAAGAAGTTGAGAAACAAAGAGGTGCCTCTAGTTAAAATATTATGGCGGAACCAAGAGTTTGAAAAAGCCACATGGGAACCTGAGGCAGAAATGAGAGAGAAATACCCGTACTTGTTTGAATGATAAAATTATGTATTATGTATATGTTCATTTTAAATGACACGATGTTCATTCTCTTTAAGGTTGTTATGGTTTCAATCCTCTTTAAGGATGTTATGCCTGCATTTCTAGTCTCGAGGACGAGACTTCCTTTAAGGTTGTTATAATTGTAAAGCCTTGAACTTGGCATATCTCGGATCCTATATAATAAGATCCGGCTCGTAAAGAGGAAACCGGCAGAATTTGTTTCGTGTGAATCGGACTTCGTTTCGATTTGTTATGAATTTCGGAAGAAAGAGAAGTAAGGAAGGCTAAGATGTCATTAATCCATAATGATTGTCATTAAGACTAATTAAACATGATTAAAGAAATTAATGACAATTGAAAGCCGCTAATGATCATTAGTAAACACTAATCAATAGTTAACAAAAGATATGCGTAAGTCGCGAAAGTTAAATCGCGATTAGTGAAAGTTAATCACGATTAGTGTTAATTAAGCGTCATTAGCGAATCTAGAATCCTCTAGAATGTTCTAACTTAAGCTCCAAGTTTGGGATAAGTTTTGGCTAAAACCATGGGCCAAAACCATGGGCCGCTAAACCATAATTAAGGTCTAAACCATGGTTTTCTACCATGGTTAGTGGTTTTCTGGGGCCTATAAGTAGACCCCCCTATCCATTCATTCTCTACAACTTACACTACCACCACCCCAAGGGCTAGGGTCGAGAGGTTGGGAGGAGGAGTGGGAGGCGAGGGAGGAGCGCTAGCGAAGCGCTGCCGGGAGAACGAGGAGAAGAAAGGTATGATCCTCTCTTAGTTGCTTCGTAAGCTAGGCTTTCAATTCATACTCTTGTTCTTCCAAGTTTTGTTTTTGATTCATATTTCTTTCCGATTCGTTTTCCTGTTGTGGTTCGAGGAGAAATCTGTGTAACACCCTACTTAGGTGCGGGCGGCTATGCACGTCAGTGACCCTGTGATTCGTCACACGTTCACTCATCTAAGACGCGTGGTGTCTACCGATTCTCCATCGTTTATGTTTCTATTCTTCGTATTATGCTTTTATAGTTATTTCGATGGAGAAATCTGTGTAATACCCTACTTAGGTGCGGGCGGCTGTGCACGTCAGTGACCCTGTGATTCGTCACACGTTCACTCACCTAAGATGTGTGGTGTCTACCGGTTCTTCATCTCTTGTTGTTGAGTATATTCTTTCAGTTTCATTGTTATTTTCCTCTCGATTGATTTTATAGAGGAAACTCTTTTCGTTTTTGTTTTGAAATATGTTCCGATATAAGGGGAAACTCTGCCGAAATTTTCCGAGAAATATGTCCCGATATAAGGGGAAACTCTGCTGAAATTTTCCGAGAAATATATCCCGATATAAGGGGAAACTCTGCCGAAATTTTCCGAGAAATATATCCCGATATAAGGGGAAACTCTGCCGAATTTTTAAGAGAAAATATGTTCTTGACGTTCTTCGCGTTCTTCGTTCGTTCTTCGCGTTCTTAACATGTTCTTAGCATTTTGATACGAAAAATGAAATTCGATCTTTTCAGGAGCCTTAAATTAGCCTTTCTAAAAACGAAACTCGATAAAGCCTTGCATACACGAGAGAGAGCTCGATTAGGTAACGAAATCATTCTTTTTGCTGTTGGGTTTTCATACGAAATTATTGAAATTCTTGATTTTGTGTTCTTTGCTACGAAGAACCCTAATTTTGGCTATTTTTGAAAAAGTATGAAGAATTGCTTTGTAATTCCCACTAAAATAAGATTTACACATCAAATTGATGCGTTGGCTCTGAAAGTTAGGGTTTGGGAGTTAAAATAGGCATAAATAGGAGTATACATATGGTTATGAATAATATATATGTGAGTCGATACCAAGTATTGCGGTTTATGCAAATCAAAGACTTAACGAAAGAATTACATCATGTGAATTGGTGTGATTTGAGTTGGATCCTGAAAAGGATCATGTGTCACGATAAGGATGACTGGGAGTAGTACTACAGGTCGGGCATGCAACCTGTAGGTTGTCGGAAGGAACCCGTATTGGCATTTCCCTACCTAGGTGGTACACGGTTACCCTGTTATGATAAGTGCGCACAAATTGAATGTTTTGCAATGCGTGGTACCGGGAGCCAATATATTCGGGTTGGAACGACGGAAGATGTGGTCGTGTCATGTGGAGGCACGAGTGGTTCAATAGCGGCTGGGTCACGATAACATGTATTTAAAGCCGCTAGGTTATATGATTAAATGTTAGCCTGAGGTTTTAAGCAATCGAGTCCTCGAGGACGGTGTGCTCATTTGATTTTCCAGGCTGAGGGTTGAGACCCTGTTTAATAAAAGAAAAGGAAATTGTCAGGGTAGTATTGGAGGATTGGTTGAGGCAACGTGCGGCGGCATAAGCTTACCAAGATCAACACAATCTCCAATCCCGAAGCATCCACAGCTTCGGAGTCCAAGAATGGTGGGGTTCCCCTGGACTAATCCCTGATGTGGAATAGAAAGGAATAGGACTTAAATTAATAAAAAGGAATGAAATTTTGTGATATCAAGTTTTGAAAAAAAATTACACAATTTATTTGCTTTTCTCTTCTTCGTTACTTAGCATTCGCTAATTTTTATCCTATGATTTATGGAAAACCCAACAGGTATCGGTGAGCCATAGCAAGGACTTTAAAAAATTCATCCGGCTTACATACTAGACATCCAGCCAGCCACAGTAGCTTTACTCTTTAAGGTAGTTAGTAATCTTTTGTATATTTTCCTTTCAAGCTGATGTACATGTAATGGTTATAGTGGGACAATGTATCCTCTAAACTTTATTTTGTGAATGGAAAGGTGTTGAAATACTTTCTTCCGAGTATTTTTATTTGCAGTATATTTCTGAATGTTAGTTGTGATTGCTGAATAAATTATTGCTGAGTAACCAGATCCGGATATGAGAGTATCCGACGGCCCAGGAAACGGGGTCGTTACATGTGTCTTGTTTGTATGGAATAAAATATCAAACAAACTCCAAATCAAGTGAAATTTGGACACTGGCTTATGCCACTGTATAAAAATTTCACTAAATTTTTGGAACATTTTTGTTGTTTTTTACTATTTTTAAAAATTCAAAAACATGCATTTTTACTATTGTTTGGAAGAGAAAATCAACTACAAATATAAAAACCATTCTAAAAATTCTAAAAAATTAAGATTAGTTGTTTTGCTATGTTTAAGTTTCAGTCCAATTATTTTGTCATTTGGATTTATAAAACCCCTAAAAATCACAAAACCCTAAAAATCGTATAAAATTCTTAAAAATTCAAAAAAATTCAAAAAAACGCAATTCCAGTATCTGTAATTTAGTTTTTGTATCTACTTTTCATAAAAATTACCATCGGATTTTTAGAGGCTAATTAGTTATTTTTAATTAGCCTATCAAATCTGACTGTACATTTGGTCATTGTTTTCCTTTTTTCAATTTTTAGAAAATAAATGAAAAATTATAAAATTCCCATAAAATTATCAAAAACACTTAAAAATATAAAAAACATAAAAACAATTTTATTTGAATTTTCTGAGCATTTTTGAGTCTTTAATAAATTGTTGACTTTGCCTCTTTTACCTTTTTCTCATATTTCTCTCATCATTAAAAACACAAAAAAAATTGAAAATACTTAAAATCCACCAAAAATATTTTATCCTTTATTTTATCTCTCGACTACTTCGTAGACTCTTTTGAGCCAACCCGTGCACCTCGAGTTGGACCCTGGTCGCTATACCAGGTTAAATAAATAGCGAAGACCATTATTCGTGTTTTTATTGATTTATCTGATTTGGTGGTCTCTTTTTCTTGTTGAGTCCGATCTGCAAGATCCAGGTCGCAACGACACTTGATTGATTTCATCCCTTGCTCGAGTTTCGCGGGATTTTTCGGCTCATCAGAATGGCGTCGTTGCCAGGGAGCATGACTTAGTAGTCTTTAGATTTTTCGCGGCTTTTTGCGGCTTTTTGTTCATAATTGTATAGATATTTTCTCTTTGATTTATTTGCGTATATTTTCTTAATAACTGTGTCTGATACATTTTGATTTCTTACGAGGGCTCGACGACCCAGGCAGCTTTTTCGGAAGCCGAAGCAACTGCGAGATACAGAGGTAGCTTTTTTCTGCATAGAGCCGCAAGAGGACGCGAGGAGACAGACAGGAGTACGGGAGCTGTGGAATAGCCGCGTAGATAGTTGTAGTCTAGAGTAGTTTACTACTTGCAGAACCATTTATTTGTAATAACACATGAACTCAGACTTGGACTTTGGTGATTTATCGGGGTCTGTTTCGCCGAGCACCGGTGTGCTCGGGAGACCTCACCGCAGTTTTTCACCGGTTTTGTTTCTATCGTATTTATTTCACTGCTTATCTGATTTATGCGGTTTTGGCCTTAGCTTAGGATTTTCACTGATTGTGACGTAAAATTATCTGTCTGCACCTTTATATCGTTAATTGGACCTGATTAATTAAATCACAAGAAAAAACACGGATTAATTAGACTCTAGTCCACGTGCTTTGAGGAGTCACATACAGCGCGTGCATGATCTGTTGTGGCGGACACCGAGTGGCTCCCAAGATAGGACTCCGGACTTAGGTTTGATTACCTGACTATTGTGCTTCATTTGTAGAAATTGCTTCATCTAGGGCCAGTTTCTCGTGCATCATATATGTAGTTTTATCAGTGTCTTTATTTTATGCGCGGATCATTTTGCATGTAGATGCTGGAGTCAGGTACGCATTTCTTACTCTGCATGCATCATTGATTTTTTTTCACGCATCGGCTTTTTCGTCTTCTCCTCCTGTTTTCGGACTTAAATAACCAGGAGAACCGAACAATTCATTAGGCATTGTTTGCTAGAAAAATACATAAAAAGAAAAACTATAAAATTGGGACTGCTAAACACACTTGATCCTAAAAGACACCTCACATAAAAATTTATCTTGGGGAGAGCAACCCCCTCATTGTCTGGTTTGAATGAGCGAGAGAGCGACCCACACACTAGGCTAGAGCCATATCCGAGCCCCGATCAGACTATCGGCCTTTTATACGGGACAGTCTGGTAGGCGGATTGGATTCCCATAAGCTTGCGTAACCGCTCTGATTATCACCTAAATAAAATTGACAAGATAATCGACCGATCTCTTACGGTCTTCAGCTCAGTGTTGAGTAGGTGAACTTGGGGTTTGTTTGCTCATCTTGTGTGTTTCCAGATCTCATCCACCTGACTCGCCAGATAAGGATGATGGGCAGGAGGTCTCTTAGGCAGCCTCTGGCTGCACCGCTTTTTAGTACTCCAACCCATTCATCTAGGTTGGTTCATGAGAGTCGAGACCCGCTCTCCGAACCCGAGTTCGATTCCATCATGTTCCCCTGACCACCCTTCTACCAGTCCTGAGATACCAGTGCCAGATGTGAGATAACAGACAGATGATTTATCGGCACTTGAGTTTGGGTCTTTTGCCTTTGCAGAGACCATGACCACGTGCATCGAGGGTCAGAGGCCAGAGACGACCACTTATGTATTGGACCAGGGTGCGATCAACATCACCATGCTAGCTTCCCTAGAGACTATGCAGCGACAGATACGGGACCAGGGAGCCTTCATGGTGGAGATGAGGAGAGAGATGGAGAGGTTGAGGACAACACAAGAGCAGCCGCGAGATGCAGGACGGAGAGACCCAGATCAGCCAGATGAGCCAGTTCAGCCGGCCGAGCTGCTGAGACCGATGCGGGAGTTGCACAACCCCGGATCGACACTGACACACTGGTGGGTGGTATTTCCGGCGATCGTGGGGGACTTCAAGTTCCCCCCACAGACACTTCAGATTCTCCCCCGCTTCCACGGGCTCGCCACTGAGGAGCCCCATCTATATCTCCAGGAGTTTGAGATGATCTGCAGCATCGTCTACGATCGGCATGTGGACGAGGACACCATCAGGATGATTGCCTTCCCCTTCTTCCTCGCCGACATAGCAGCCAACTGGATGAAGCATTTAGGGAGATTCGTATACACCTGGAAGCATATCTGCACCGAGTACTTGAACAAGTACTATCCACTCGGGCAGACCAATGCAGCAAGGGCCCTGATCAGCAACTTCTCCATGCTCCCCAACGAGCAGTTTCACGAGGCATGGGAGAGGTTTCGAGAGCTCACCGACTAATGCCCGCACCACAACATCACGAAGTCGAACCTAGTTCAGAGCTTCTTCCACGGACTAACACCAGAGCTGCAGGGCCTGGTAAACACTTCTTGTGGCGGTTCCTACTTCGCCAAGGATGAGGATCAGGTCTGGACCATCTACGAGGAGATGGCCGAGAACTATACAGTGATGTCCCAGACCCGACTCTACACTCAGAGACGCCCCCAGCCACATATCGTGCAGTACCAAAGGATAGCATGGATCGATGTCGGTCCTTCCACTTCGTACGTGGCAGCCGCACAGGCCGAGTCCACAGCCGCAGACATGGGCATCATCAGCGAGAAGCTGGACCGGATCGAGCTGATTGAGAAGAAGCAGTGCCAGGGCATCACACAGATGGATCAGATGGCACAGATGCTGAGTGACCTGAAGACACAGCTCATGTGTCTCCAAGAGGCACAGACGGCTTCTCAGCCCCATCTTCGGTCACGAGGAGATCCGAGCAACAGTGGTAGCTCGTTCCAGCGCTCCAGTCAGCCTAGACAGTTTCACCTTATACATACAGAGTCTTACCAGCAGCCACCGTAGATCTACCAGTCACCACCATCCCAGGACACTCAGATGGTGGTCTACCAACCGGATCAGCCTTTGGCAGTACTCCCTCCACCCACCTACGAGCCAGAGCCGTTGATGGATGTCAACGGGATTTGGTATGACCGACCCCAGCCCGGTATCCGACGAGACCATCCCGGATTCCGCTGATCGGCCGGAGGCACCAATTCCCAACAGCAGCCTACAGTTCAGGGTGGTCAGTACGGCCAGCAACGTGAGCAGCACCAGCAGCCCCAGCCCCCAGTACCCCAGCAGCAGCAGTCATCCTAGCACCAGCAGTACAGTCCTCGTCCCTATCAGCAGGGACAGTCTCGGAGGTGAGAGCAGCCTCAGCAACAATATCATCAACAATACCCTTCTCACCCGCACCAGCCGCAGCAACCTCACTACCATTGAGTCCACCTGTCAGGTTCTCATGGGCCGACCTATAAAAACCACGCCCTGGATGATCTAACCCGCCTCATGACCGAGCAGCAGGCTATTTTTCGACGGGAGATGGATGGGTTCTGCTAGGAGATGCGGGAGATTGTGAGAGGGAAGGCCGCCATCCCTGTCCAGATCGAGCCGAACCCGAACAACCTCAAGAGGAAGTCTGAGTAGGTAGAGTTCACTGAGATTACCACTCCTAGTGCTTTACTTGGTGATATGTCTGCATACATGTTTGATGCTGATTTTATTACACTTTGGAGCGGTAGGATGCCAGGCGGCGGCGCCTCGTCTGAGCAACGATCTCACGCCACTTCAAGAGCACCAGGCGAGGAGGAGCGCGGTACTGATGCCGCGAGAGACGATGGCGGTGGTACTGACATCACCATGGATGTTGATCATGCCGACGGTACTGAGGTCGTCCCTTCACCAGTTGGAGGAGGCGGTATTGACGCCACCATCACAGTTGTTGAGCCAGAGAACGGTACTGATGCCGCGAGTCCTGATGCTGAGGGTGGTACTGAGACCACCATTTCCAGTTCTACTAGTCCTGTTGTTTTTCCTTCAGTGCATGTATCTCGGGACATTTCAGCAAATAAAGGAAAGGGTTTGTTATTTTCAGATCCGCATGTATTGCTTGATGATGTTTGTGTGGATTATGCTGTTCATGAGCATGCCAAGCCCTCTCATAGTCCTTCATCTGAGAAGGACCCTGTAGTCCCCTTTCCTAGAGCACTCCATCTAGGTAAGGGGCAGAAAAATGAAAATCCAAAAAAGACCCATCAGATAGAGTTCAACGAGTAGATGATAGATAGATTCCAAATACAACTGACTCTACAAGAGGCCTTGAAGAACATACCTCTACTCCAGAGATCACTCAGAGACAGGACCACAATTAGGAGGAAGAGGAAGAACCATCAGTTAGAGATCCATGTGCTTACTCGTGCCACTTGTTTCGCGATTCAGAACCGTCTGCCAGCCAAGAGGCCAGATGCAGAAGCTTCGTATGTCAGATGCCACATCCATGAGCAGAGGCTCGACCGCACTCTATTAGACAGCGGTTCTTCGATCAACCTACTTCCGGCAGCCCTTCTCGACTGCTTCGAGTTGGGCCCTCTCCGACAGAGCAGGACGGTCCTTTAGTTTGTTGATCGATCTGTCAAGAGGCCGAAGGAGTTGCTGAAGGATGTTGTCGTCACGATTCAGGGCCTGAAATTCTCCATGGACTTCGTTGTGTTGGACATGGAGATCCCTAAGTCTGTGACCGATACCCCCATCATTTTAGGACGCATGTTCTTGGCCACAGCCAAGGCAGTGTCCGACCATGATAGCGGGAATGTGTACTTTCGCGTCGAGGGCGAGAGTATACAAATAGAGACGATCGAGGAGACTAGAGCCAGATATTCAGCTTGCTCAGAGCCGACTACAGATTCAGAGTAGATGACAGAGGCAGGGTGAGACATCCACCAGGACTGTGATTTTGTGATTATAGATGATGAGGCAATTTGGGCAGATCCGGTCACACAGGCCATCCTTTCACCTTCAGAGTTTGCTGATGCAGAGACGCCAGCAGAGGAGAGCTTGGAGAGCGCATTCCTCGTCCAGGATACATCTCAGGCAGCGGAGCCGGTTCCCGACCGCAAGACAGATTTTTGTCAGTCTGATACAGATCCCTCGGAGTCAGATATTGATTGAGCAGAATTTGATGATTTGATACTGTGCCTGACTTCTACTGAGCCTACAGCTAGGGAGGAGGCTGATTCCACACAGAGCAGAGATAGTCCGACAGAGAAGCCTCCGGCAGATTCAGATTGTGAGCGAGAGTTCTCATTCTCCATGCAGATTTGGCAGCATTCACTCTGACTTTTCAGAGGCCAGATCCGCTAGCACCTACTTGTCCAGAGTTGAAGCTGCTACGGTCGTCACTGAAGTATAGGTTCCTTGCGGGTGAGCATGAGATGTACCCAGTCATTATCTCCGCTAATTTGACTGGAGAGCAGGAATCCCGTCTGATGGGGGTTCTTGAAAAGAACCGCAAGGGCATAGGATGGAGTGTAGCCGATCTCCAGAGGATACATCCGGCCTTGTACTCCATACATCCGGCCTTGTACTCCCACCATATCTATCTCGAGGAGGAGGCAAAGCCGTCGCATGAGTTCCAGCAACGGCTGAACTCAAATCTTGGAGATGTTGTCATGAAGAAAATCTCGAAATGGTGGAACGCCGATTTTATCTACCCCATCTCCGACTCCAAGTGGGTCAGTCCATTGCATGTTGTGCCCAAGAAGACGGGCATCACGATAGTTGTCAGTGAGTCTGGAGAGGAGATCGCTACTAGGGTACCCACTTCTTAACGGGTTTGTATGGACTACAGATGATTGAATCAGGCCACCAAGAAGGATCATTTCCCCCTGCCCTTTATTGATCAGATTATAGAGAGGCTGGTAGGGAAGAGCCATTGTTATTTATTGGATGGGTACTCCGGATATAATCAGGTGGCCATCGCGTCCGAGGACCAGGACAAGACCACCTTCACCTGTCCCTTCGGGACATATGCTTTCAGACGCATGCCATTTGGATTGTGCAACGCTCTGGCGACGTTCCAACGATGCATGTTGTCCATCTTTTCAGACATGGTGGGGTAGTGCTTGGAGGTCTTCATGGATGATTTCTCGATCTATGGCGACGGATTCAATTCTTGTCTTGACTGCCTAGACTGAGTCCTTCAGCGATGCATTGAGGTTCACCTTGTGTTGTCTTGGGGGAAGAGTCACTTCATGGTGACTCAGGGGACGGTGCTTGGCCATATCATCTCCAATAGGGGCATGGAGGTTGATTCGGCCAAGGTGGATGTCATTAGAAAACTCAATCCACCGTCCAACTTGCGGCAGTTACGGTCTTTTCTGGGGCACGTCAGTTTCTACAGATGCTTCATTCATGATTTTAGTAGGATTGCTCGACCGTTGACTGATCTGCTGATGAAAGACACCGAGTTCCTTGTTGATGATAAGTGTCTATTGTCATTTGAGACTCTCAAGAGTCGAGTTGTAGAGGCTCCTGTTCCCCAGCCACCTGATTAGTCTCTCCTATTCGAGATCATGACGGATGCCTCCGACTTTACCGTAGGGGTCGTGATGGGACAGAGGAGGGATGGAGTCCCATTTGTTATTCACTACGCCATCCGTACATTGGATGCCGCCCAACGGAACTATACACTGGGAAGGAAATGCTAGCTGTAGTTTTCGCCCTAGATAAGTTCAGATCTTACATCATTGGATCTAGAGTGATTATTTATACCGATCATACCACCATCAGGTACCTCATGACAAAGAAGGATGCCAAAGCCAGATTGACCAGATGGATCCTTCTACTCCAGGAGTTTGATATAGAGATTAAGGATAAGCATGGAGTCAAGAATGTGGTGGCGGATCATCTCTCCCGATTGGAGTATCTTGCGGATTCTGAGCAGACTGAGTCTATTTGTGAGACCTTCCCAGATGAGGCGATCCTTGCTATCGCCTCTTTCCCATGCGCTGATATTGTGAGCTATCTTGTCGCCAAGAAAGTTTCACAAGATTGGCCCAGACATAAACTTGAGACCTTCCTCGCGAAGGCCAAGTTTTACCATTGGGAGGATCCCGTCCTTTATCATGAGGGAGGGGATAGTATCTGGCGTCGATGCATTCCTCAGGAGGAGCACCACAGCGTTCTTACTTACTACCACAAGCTTGAGGCAGGAGGACATCACTCTGGGAGGAGAACGGCACAGAAAGTGCTCCAATCCGGCCTATGGTGGCCTACTCTCTTCAAGGACTCTGATGAGGTCGTAAAGAGATGTACTGACTGTTGGAGGATGGGCACTTGTGGACAGCTTGATATGATGTCGATGCAGCCCATACACTTCTGTGAGGTTTTTGATGCATGGGGAATTGATTTCATGTGTCCATTCCCTAAGAGTCAGGGATTCGAGTACATTCTGTTGGCCGTGGATTATGTGAGTCGTTGGGTTGAAGCCATCCTCATCCGAACCGCAGATGCTACGACTGTTTGCAGATTTTTGAGGAAGAATATCATTTCATGGTCCGGGGTACCTCGAGTGTTGATATCTGACGGGGGGTCTCATTTCGTCAATGACAAGGTAAATGCCCTTGATAGTGAGTTCAACATAGACCATCGAATAGCCACTCCATACCACCCTCAGACGAATGGTCTTGCTGAAGTGTCGAACAGGGGAATAAAGACTATATTGCAGAAAGTCGTCCGCCCTGATTGAAAGGATTGGTCACAGCTTTTGGACTCGGTCTTGTGGGCATATAGGACGTCTTTCAAGACTCCTTTGGGTACATCTCCCTTTCGCCTCGTTTATGGCAAGCCCTGCCATTTACCTATTGAGCTGAGACATAGGTCACTTTGGGTTGTTACTGATATACTTTTGGATCCAGAGAGTGTAGGAGACCAAAGGAGGGTAGAGTTAGCAGCCCTAGGGGAGCTTCGTGATACATCCTTTTCAAACAGCCTACATTATAAGGAGAGAGCGAAAGAGTGGCATGATTCTCATATCATCCACAAGCAGTTTGAGCCAGGACAAAGAGTATTGTTGTTTGATGCCAGGCTTCATCTACTTCCAGGGAAGCTGTTGACAAGGTTTTACGCGGTTTAAAATGATGATTTTATCAAGTCGTTGTTTTCCCACGATAAACCGTTATCAAACAAATAAATTACAACTACAAGCACAATGGATGCATGCAAAATGCATATGGCAAGTAGAGGTTCGATTCCACATGGACCAAGCAAGGTTGCGAAATTTTCTTGGTATACTCATGCATAATATAGAGAAATCAGTTCTGATTTGCAAGAAAAATAAGGACTGAATGCCAAACTATTAAAAATACAAGAACTGAATTGTAAGTTGAATGATCTTGACAGAATGCATAAAAATATTTGAGAAAGCTAAACTTGCAGTTTTTCACACAACAAAAACGGAAGTAAACAACTATTCATTAAACATCTAAAAGTTCCAGGAAGATTTAAAACTTGTAAAATACTCGTGAAAAGACAGAGCAAAGTAGAAAGAAGTCTTCTCTTGGGACGACAGTAGCATTCTCAGGTATAGATCTATGATGTCGATGAAGTATTGTTAATCACAGACCCAACAAGATGCAAATCACCCCGCGATGGTGGTTGCGGCTGGCGGCTGCTCCCTGGAGTGCACGGTGGTGCGTGGGAGATCGCCGCGGAGTACCCGCACGCCCAAGGTACGAGGGAGGTGCGGGAGGTCGCTGTGGAGTGCGAGGGCTGGAGACATGCCAGCAGCGCGTACGTGCTGATCCGCAAGGAGGAGGGGCTGCTGCGCGAACTGAAGGTTGAGGACGGAGAGGGGTCGATGGCTACTCCTCCAACGATACCTGCATGAAAACAACCCACGAGAGGGAAGATAGAGTGCGAGAGAAGGAGGGAGTGCGTGAGCAAAGAATGGGGACGGGGGCGAAGGTGCTGTGCGTGAGGGTGTGATTACGCATGCATGAAAAATGCAAGGGAGAGGTATGCTGTGCGTGATTCACGGGTACATGAAAAATGGGAATGGGGGAGAGAGAAAGAGAAAGAGAGAGAGAGAGAGAGAGTTGCGTGAGAACAAAATGGGGAGGGAGGGGTTCTTCTCGCATGGTGCAAGGGATGCCCATTTTATAATTGCCATGTGGGTTTATGAGGGAGGGTCCCCATGCACATAAAGACAAAGACAATGAATGCATATTCATGGGGAAGGGATAGGCATGGGGAAGGGATAGTACGTGGGGTGCAAGTTGTGCATGGGGAAGGCATGATGAGGGTGGCTCTATGCATGGTAATAATGAGTGTGTCTTTTACACCAAACCCCCTCCCTATTTCTTCCCAATAAAAAGCTATAAGCTTTATCCATGCTATAATGAGTGGGCAATTTATATTATCATTCTTTCCTTTTTTCTTCCCAATAAAAAGTGAAGTTTTGTAGAGTAATGTGTTATGTTTAATGCTATATGTACCCAATACTCTTCCATATGATTTGCTTAGTTCATGTTAACAAAGAATGATTAGGAATCATAAAATATGTAATCGATATTTTTGAAGATATTTTACTTGATTGCGAAATTATGATCATTTGATTTATGCAGAGATTTTTAATTGATTGTGTGCAATTATTGATATTTCTGCTGTTGTATGTAAGGAATATAGATTATGTGATTTTAGAGTTTCCAGATCAATCATTAAGGTTGTATATCACATAATTTGATCATATTATCTCTGTATATATTGTAATCATCAGAAGCTACAGAGAAAATGGAAGGGACCTTATTTGGTTAGAAAGGTATATGACAATGGGAGTATTGATATATCTGAATTGTCTTCTGATGTTACCTTTCGTGTTAACGGCCAGCGGCTCAAGCCATATCTTGATCATGAGCCGCGGGTCGTTGATGTTGCCTCGATTCACTTTGCGTGAGATGTGGTCTCTTGACTCACATTTATTGCATCTCACGCCTGATTATCACTGTTCTTCCGACTTGTAGAGATCCAATTGTCCATATCACTCTATTCTTTAGTCACACACCCCTTTTCTCATCTTATGATTATGCTATACTTAGTGTGTACTTTACCCTATGTACAGAGGGGTGTAGGACTCTCGGGTGTTCTATTGATTCTTTCTACCTCTGTTTTGCTGCCTATACTTAGGGATATTTTACCCTAAGTATAGGGGGGAAGTAGACCCTGTACATCCTTCCACTCGGATTTCCCTTCATGTACAACTTGCTATACTTAGGATTACTTGATCCTAAGTATAGGGGGAAACACTGAGCGTTCTTTATTCTATTCTTTGATTCATCTTTGTATATACCATTCCTTTTCACTTCCCTATACTAAGCACGAGTTATGTCTCCTTCATCGCTCTTGATCACTCTTAGGACATCGTTTGAGCTAAGTATAGGGGGTGTCGTATATATTTCATATATACTTTAGCCAAAACTCGTACTTTGTGTGAGTGTGTTAATAAATAAAATGGCTAAAAATCCATAAAAAATTTTAAAAAAATTTCCCTTGTACATAAAATTCTTCATGTACATACCTATTTATAAAAATTATTTTTGTACAAATGATTGTAAAAATGATTGGCGTAAATAACTTGTAAATATTTTCATATCAAAATTTATGTATATAGAAAAAATTTGTAAAATGTTTGGAAAAAAAAGTCTGCAAAAACCTCATGTAAATGATTGTAAATATTTTGCAAAACTTAGCATTCATGCATACATCCATGTTTTCAAACATTTTTCAAAAATTTTGTACATGTGTAAATATTTTGTAAAAAGCATCTTTGTAAATTGTTGCATAGTTTTTCCAAATCATAGTTGACATTTAAACTGGCCTGGAAATAAATTGATAAACGGAGCATGGTTAAGACCTTAATCCACTTAATTCTAAGAGGAACCTTATAGGACTTAGGATTGAGACTTTTCAGGTCCATTGGGACTTAATTCTTTGAATCAACTAGGCTATGAGCATATGCCATCTTGATGAGCCTAAGTAGAGCACTTAACAACACACGCATGACTCTCAGAGACAATGGCTTTACTTGCACCAGCACTCTACACATAGCTCTCCACGGATGAGGTGGGGAGGAGGCAGTTTCCTTTGGCTTGGGGTAGCGTATGAGGGTAGTACTTCTAGGCAGGATCTCTCTTCTTCTTATAGTGAAGGAAGTGCGTCTCAACTTGGTCTGGTGGTTATGAAGTCTAAAGACAGAAGCTGTGGGTTGCAATAAAGCTTCAAAAGAGGGATAGTCTACTGGCTCAAGAGGAAAAACTCCTTATGTATATATGTTGCACCATGTAGATATGTTGGACATATGCACATGAAAAAAATGTGCAAAAAGAAAAGAACTCCAAAAAAGTGGTGGGTCGGATTGAAAATTTAATAATCCCAACGTAGTGTATATGGTCAAATAAAGCAAAGCTCATGTTACTCATGACCATCTCATGAAGCTTGCAGCGAGAGACTCAGCTACACTGGTTAGAGATCCCAAGGATACATGGCTACACTTGCCATGGTCCATTCTCTTCTTCCCCCTCTTCTTGAGCCGGTTGCACTTGAACTTAGAACGGAATACCCCGCTTCTTGAGGAAAGAGTTCCTAGACCGAGGCATTAGAGTTACCAGGTTGAGGGAGGTTGTTTCTTTATTACTTCTGAGGTGGGGAGCTACATATCACTTACACAGTACAAGGAAAGATTCATGGTCATTAAAGTTTGTGCATATAGACTTGTTCTGATCTGGTTGATTAAGGAGTCTTGACCATAGATTGGTAGAACTTAGAGGCTGTTAAGTTTTAAGCTTAAGTCTAAATAAGGTTCTGACAAATTAATAATCCAAATGTCTAACTGAGCTCCATATTTCAATTTAATGAAGGAAAGTTTAATAATCAACCTTGATTTCTCCTCTTTTTCTTTTTCTTTCTCTTCTGCACTTCTTTTTCAAATAAGTGTTTGCTAAGGGACTAGCAAAAGTAAAGTATAAGGGGGTGATGAATCCCCATTCATCACTCATTATTCCTTTATTTTAGCTAGAAACCTTGGCAAAATACCATGTAAATACCTGTAAATACAATAATTTGTCAAAATGCATGCATCATGTATTTAATCACAATTAGCATGTTTTTGCACAAAAATAAAGGAATAAAGAAATAAAGAAAAAGAGAGAAATATTTAGAATAAATATTGAGTGACCCAAATCCAAGAGAGGGTTCCACAAGGGCCTGACCGTAAAATAAAATAAGTAGAGAGAGATAGGGTAACTCGACATAGTGTAGATATCCCTTTATATGTAAGTAATTTATTTTCTAAAAATAAAAATATGTGTGTGGTTCCTAAATTGTGTATATATTTATATAAAAAAAAAGGAAAAAATGAAAATAAAATAAAAATAAATTCTCTCTCTTCCCCTTGTATATCCCATGTACATATGTACCTATATATATTTATTTCACCCTTGTAAATATGTAATAAAAATCAAATAAAAATCTTTTTATATTCCTTTTTTTATGATTTAAATAAATAAAATATAAAATAGGAATAATTATACAAAAAAACAATTAAAAATTAAAATAAAAAACACATATGTAAATATACCTGTATATAATAATAATATAATGTAACTACATAATTTATTTTTTAAAAAAATAAATAAAAATCATAAAAAATAATTTGAAAATAAATAAATATTTTTCATGTTGAAAATTTTTCAACTAAAATCATTTATTATTTTTAAATGAATTTAAAAATAATAATTGAATGGAAGCTCCTGATTGGTCTACGGGGGATGTTGACCCCGGTCAACTGCCCCCCCGACCACTTTGCGCGGATCTGCTCCAAGGACACGATTTCTCCCATTTTTCAGGACCAGATCCGCCACCTATGTCCCGAAACCCTGGGCTCCGAGTACTCTTGATTCATCACTGATCCACGCCCGGGGATCGTCCTAGGGATCCGTGCATTAGCATGCCCTGCCCGACTCCATCTTTGCCGGATCTCCACCTGTATATAACATTAGCTTCGTCCTCCATTAGCCGCATCTTTGGCCATTCCATTCGGTTCCTAGGACCTCCCTCCCACCTCCTTGAGTGACAACAAGCGAGAGGGATCGATTGCAGCGAGGACCAAGGTCGGAAGCCTCAGATCCGGTGGTCTTCGCCGCCGCGCTCCGCTACCAACAAGCTCGAGCCTCTGAAGGCGTCGCTCCATTGAGGCAAGGACCCCAGGAGACGCAGCATCTCCCCCATAGATGCCCGCGATCATCAGGTAGCCTCGAGATCACTTAGGTCACCCTCGTTTCCATTTTTGCAATTTAGCGCCGCCGGCCTTCGCCGGCCATTTAGCTCCACTCCGATCGACTGTTCACTCTCCCGATCACACCATCACATTCGCAAGACTTCTCTTCACCTGTTACGCCCCTCCGATCATCCTGTCTTGCCCCGTAGTAGGACCACCGCTCTCCTCCACCGTCGCCTCGCCGGAGAGCGCTACCCCGCCTCTTACGTCCACCCATTCGACCCTTCACCGGGTCGAGGCACTTTGCCTTCGACCCAAGATTCGTTCTGTGCAGGTTTGCAGGTCAAAGGACCCCATCTGGGGTCCAACTGGTCCAGGCACAGGAGCTCCACGCCTTCTCGTCGCCGGAGCTCTTCTGACGCTCTCGGCCCTATCGGAGCACACCATTTGTTGCGGAGCATCGCCAGCATTGATTTCCCCATCCTAGCAGCAACTAAGGAGGCCTCTATCGTGCGCCACGGTCGGGCGAAGTTCGCCAGAGCGAAAAGTTCTTCCAAGAGCCTCCCGAGTCATCCGATCGAGCTTCTCGCCCCAGTTCGGATCTGATCCATCCATTCGCGAGGAGCTAGCCGTCATCTGATCGTTTGAGGACCTCATCTGGAGCATCCATCGACGAAGGGGTATCACACACCTCAGCCATCCGATCACACGTGGACACCCCTAGTCCTCCAGATCTTAATAAGAGGGTAATTTGCACTTAGGCCCTCCTTAGTTTTTATATTTCAGTTTAGTCCTATAAATATTTTTAGTAGTTGTTTTTATTCTAGAACATTTGCATCTGGGACCTTGTGTTTACTTTATTTGCATTCTAGTCCCTGTTTGAGTGAGGCACGTGCTGCGACACGTGATTCCTTTGGGCTATTTGCACTTTTATCTCTGAACTTTCTAGTTGTTATTGTTTACATCTTTATAAATAGGAATTACATTTTAGTCCCTCTAAGTGTGAATCACGTGTTTGCCTCGTGCTTGTCTGGGCTTTTTATAGCATTGGCTCTGAGGTTTTTATATGTGTTAGCTATTTGGCCCTGGAACTATGTTTTCTAGCACTTAGGTCCTTGTATGTTGTGTGTCTTGTTTGTACTGAATAAAATATCAAATAAACTTCAAATCAAGTGAAATTTTGAAACTTAGCTCCTGCCTGCGTAAAAATTTCACTAATTTTTTGGAATATTTTTGTTGCTTTTTACTATTTTTAAAAATTCAAAAACACACATTTTTGCTATTGTTTGGACGAGAAAATCAACTAAAAATATAAAAACCTTTCTAAAATATCTAAAAAAAAATTAGGGATTGCTTCTTTTGCTGTGTTTAAGTTTCAGTCGAATTGTGGTGTCATTTGGATTTATAAAACCCCTAAAAATTACAAAACCCTAAAAATCGTATAAAAATTCTTCAAAATTCTAAAAAATTCAAAAAATCACAATTCCAGTTTCTGTAGCTTAGTCTTTGTATCTACTTTTCATAAAAATTACCATCAGATTTTTAAAGACTAATTAGTTATTTTTAATTAGCTTATCAAATCCGACTGTACATTTGGTCATTATTTTCCTTTTTTCAATTTTTAGAAAATCAATTAGTTATTTTTAATTAGCTTATCAAATCCGACTATACATTTGGTCATTGTTTTCCTTTTTTCAATTTTTAGAAAATCAATTAAAAATTATGAAATTCCCATAAAATTACCAAAAACACTTAAAAATATAAAAAACATAAAAACAATTTTATTTGAATTTGTCAATAAATTGTTGACTTTGCCTCTTTTACCCCTTTTTCTCATATTTCTCTCATCATTAAAAACACAAAAAAAATTTGAAAATACCTAAAATCCACCAAAAATCTTTTATCCTTTATTTTATCTCTCCACTACTTCGTAGACTCTTTTGAGCCAACCCGTGCTCCTCGAGTTCGACCCTGGTCGCTATACCAGGTTAAATAAATAGCGAAGACCGCTATTCGTGTTTTTATCGATTTATCTGATTTGGTGGTCTCTTTTTCTTGTTGAGTCCAATTAGCGAGATCCGGGTCACAACGACCCTTGATTGATCTCATCCCTTGCTCGGGTTTCGTGGGATTTTTCGGCTCATCAGTGGTTCAACCACTCAACCCTTATATAGGCTCGATTCCCAGCTCAAAAGTCGTAAATCAATTAGTTATTTTTAATTAGCTTATCAAATCCGACTATACATTTGGTCATTGTTTTCCTTTTTTCAATTTTTAGAAAATCAATTAAAAATTATGAAATTCCCATAAAATTACCAAAAACACTTAAAAATATAAAAAACATAAAAACAATTTTATTTGAATTTTGTCAATAAATTGTTGACTTTGCCTCTTTTACCCCTTTTTCTCATATTTCTCTCATCATTAAAAACACAAAAAAAATTTGAAAATACCTAAAATCCACCAAAAATCTTTTATCCTTTATTTTATCTCTCCACTACTTCGTAGACTCTTTTGAGCCAACCCGTGCTCCTCGAGTTCGACCCTGGTCGCTATACCAGGTTAAATAAATAGCGAAGACCGCTATTCGTGTTTTTATCGATTTATCTGATTTGGTGGTCTCTTTTTCTTGTTGAGTCCAATCAGCGAGATCCGGGTCACAACGACCCTTGATTGATCTCATCCCTTGCTCGGGTTTCGTGGGATTTTTCGGCTCATCAGTGGTTCAACCACTCAACCCTTATATAGGCTCGATTCCCAGCTCAAAAGTCGTAAAGAGTCTTGCTTCATGCGTAATTTTTGCATATGATGTTCATTTTATATGTTCTTGGGCTCCTTGGAAAGGTCTTAAAAAGTACTACAAGATATAATAGTCACTTTATTTTTTTCAATTTAGATATTGGATCTAGCCAAAAAATAAAATTTAGTAATTTGCTACTTCTGGATTTCAGACATAGTGAATATACAACTGAATGTAGGTCATTAACATTTTATTGATTTACTTTACAAGCATACGTTCCGTGCATTAGTGATTCAATATGACAATTATATTTTAATTTAAACATCTATATTGAGAGAGAAAGAGAAAGGATTAAGGTAGGTCTTTGGACCACCCCTGCAAAAGGAAAGAAGAGAAAGAAGCATCGGTATTGGTGGTTGGAGATCAAACAAACAATATTACTCTGCAATTTTTAATTCTTTTATATAAAATAGAAATAAATACAAACCATGTATCTTCATTGAGTTATATTTCTGGTAAATGAACGAAGTACATTTTAGTTTGATGTGGAAACACAATAAATTATTGTCTTCATAATTATTATTTTATTTGTGTTTATCCTATTTTTATATCTTTATATTTGGATTTTACACATAGATTGTAAGACTTATATCATAAAGGAATAAACTAACTAAATAAAAAAATTGAACCTATAATTATCTTAAAAGGTCTAATATACATACATTATCGTACAAAATCCACAAATTATCCTATAGATGTTGTATCCATACCTATTCGGAAAGAGAATCACCGTATTTATTCCTACGGGAATGAAAAACAAGAGACATGTTTTCTCAAAATATGGACGCATCGGAATTTAACTCCAAAAGAAGCAATGATTGGGAGATTAACCGCACAAGTGGGAAGATTACAAGCTTAGTTATGTAAAATATAAAATTTACTTAGAAATTTATATAAAATAACAAAATAAAGTAAAAAATTATGCAGGTTGTTGCATTATCATTGCATATTCTCTTATGAGCTAAAATTTACATGTCTTGCTTACGCATTCTCCAAGTTGAAATATCTCACATGATATCAGTTGATAATTTTACTATGGAGATGCAGTTGGATGGGCATACAATATTGTCATATTTAAAATCTGTCAACAACATTCTACTTTCGTTAAAGGAATTTTTACTCCGAAATTTTAGAAACTTGTTATATCACCTCTACAATCTTTTGTACAATGTAATTACCTCATCGACATTGTAAATTACCTCAAGAACCCTTACAAGCCGCATGGTTCATGAAGCAAGAGTTAGCAAGTTTGCGGCGTCGAGAGGGAAATTATGATATTTCAATAATCTAGAAGGTAATTTACAAAGTTTATATGATTCATGGGGCAAAAATCACTTCATTAAAATGCTAAAAATGACTTTAGAATCCAAGATTTTGCTAAAATACTAGCGTTATTTCTGTTATTATTATGAAAATGTGACATGTTTTGAAGATTTAGATAACAACAATAACATATAGCTAATTATGCACTATTCATCAAAATCTTGATTTTGATACTATAAAATAAATAATAGAACGTCATTGGTAAATTGTTATATTTTGAAATTTAAGTTCCAAAGCATTATCTATTTTTATACTAATTTCAAACTTTCTTGTTCTTTTGGGAAACAATTACTATTTATCTTGCGATAAAGAGACTTTATTCTGAAAAAGTTATCGCATGATATATGCTCATATCCACTACATCATTTTCTTATATCTCTGTTTATAATATTTTTTATTCTTATTCAATAGAAAAAACGAAGATAGACGTCATTTTTTTAAAATAATTAAAGATGGAGGGAGATGTTGGAATCCTGATCATTAAAGTATCAGACCGTTATATCAATCCACCAACATTTATTTCTGTACCTAATTAAAATCCACTTTAAACAAAGTCTGCCAATTGATGCTGAGCACCCTAGAATCAGTGGCATATAGATCTGATCAACGGATTGGGGGCTCGCCCGTCCAACTTGTCCTGTCCGCTCATGAGTCGAGCTTGATCTTGGAGATTTAAGTATGGATCATCCCATTCTGGCTCGCAAAAAAATATAAATATATGACAAGTAATGCATGTATTAATATGATATGCTTTAAAATTTTCATTTGTGATACTAGTTTTAAATAAAATTCACTAGTTTACATGTAAGTAACATGTAACTATTTATATTAGTTATATAAAGTATGATTGGTATTGATAAAAGGGTCATATGTGGCTGCCCCCGTCTTATTTGGGCAAATTTTTTTTATTTTTTTTGAAAAATAACACCATGTACATTCATCCCTATATCCCTCCTATATACCATTCGAATTTCGTCAGAAACAGAGACTCCTGCGGCCTCCATCCGGACAGTAATTTTTTAACGGTAACATGATTTTTTTAAATCGATACCATCGAGATGGAGGCCGTAGGAGTCTCTGTTTCTGACGAAATTCGAATGGCATATAGGAGGGATATATGGATGAATATACATGGTTTTATTTTTCAAAAAAAAAATAAAAAAACGCCGAAAAATAGGGTGGGGGCAGCCATGTTGGCTGCCCCAGAGGGCAGCCCCATTTTTTCCTTGATAAAATCATATATATATATATTAAATACTATAAGAAAATTAATGGAAAAAATAAAATGAGCCATATGTCGATCCATGACAGAGGTGTTTTAACCTTGGTCCGTTCGACCCGACCTTTGAACCGGCGCAACCCGCATTTTGACTAGGTCTAACTGCATTCCACATACAAGGGCGGTAAGCGCACCTCGAAAGTGATGGAACACGACATGCGATCTCCATAAAGAAGCTCGTTTTTCTTTACCTCCTCTCCCCGCGCGTTCGCAGGAGTCCACCGTTCCATTTCTCCTCTCGTCATTTTCGCAAGCGCTCGATGGCTGCCGCACCCGTTGGTGGTGCGGCGGCGATCCGATGCCAGATGGAGCCGCGTCGGAGATCGCTGCCGAGCGTCGCGAGGAAGGCTTCGATAACGAGGATCCAATCGGCGAACCCTTCGTTGGAGGGTGCGAATGTAGTTCTCCAGCCCCGCCTTTCCAATCTCCGCTCCTACGGCGACGAGCGTGGAGCCTCCGCCCTCGGAAGCACGGACCCTGATATCTCCCCCTTCCTCTCGTCGCTCGCCGATTACGTCGAGAACTCGCGCAAGAGCCGTGACTTGGAGACCCTCTCCGGTCGCCTTGCCATGGTACGTTCTTCCTCGATCGTTTCTTGTTGAGGATTGGAGTCTGAGCCGGGCGTTTTTTTAGAGCTTCTACATGCGCGTATTGCAAATTTGCAGCTAAATAGCTGTGTATCAATGCATGCTCTTCCAATTTTAGTAGAGTTTGCTTCCAGATTCCAGGCTAAAGCAAATATTAAAAACGAACTTACCATCAAAACGACCAAGAATCAATTATTGATCTCGGTGCTCTGTACATCTTTACATGTTTAATTTCAATTTTAATCGTTTCAAATAGCCCTGAAATCTTCATTTGAGATTGTATTTTCTTGGTGGGATTACGTGGGAAGGGAAAGGAAAATGATATAGGGAAGCCGAACCAAAAGGAAATAGTGTCTTTGCAGTTTGTGTACATGGGAGGGAGATGCGGTTTTGGGTGCATAGCAAGGATTTTAAGACTGAACCAAACATTAAACTGGACATGTATTCGTTTGAGATTTCTATGGTCAATCGAACTAGTGATGATGTCATAGTCATAAAAATAGAAAAAAAATGAACTATTGCATTATTGATTTGGGTAGAGCCCAAATAGGTCGAACCGAATTATACTGATATTTAAACAAATAAATATGAATAATGCTTGTATTTAAAGGAGTTTACATTTATTTCATTCCTAGTTTTTTTGAGTAACATTTATATATCTATTCTTTTACAAAATTACATGTGTATCACCATATTTTTACAAAACTCATGATAGTGGCATTTTACTAGTACACTTGGGCTTCTATATTATACCAACATAAGGACAATATTGTAAAATTTTAAGAATAATGGGCACAAGTGTAATTGCTATAATGTTAGGGGTATAATATTATTAGGAAACTCATAAGGGTATAATAAATATATTTTATCAAATTCATATTGATAAATAAAAATGATGTACAAAATTAAACATATTAGGATTATTCATGACAAGCGTTCATTTATTGCTTATCATAGTGTTACTATGGCAACCTTTTCTTTACGTGGAGGCATCGTTTATTGATGTTGAAAGTGAACAACTTCATGCACAATGTGAGAAGAGAGAGATAATGCTCCTAAGGCACGAAAGGAGAAGCAATATTGGGTCATAGGCACATGTGTAAGGAGAAGAAGTAAAGGAGTATTGTGCTATGGGTTAGAATCAATTATATCATGAACAGTTTCTAAAATTTTGTATTTGTTAAATAAGTAGGAATTTTTTATAAAAAAAACAGATGGTCAAACTAGTTGTTTGGTTTAATTGGTTCATGTGAGTCAAATCACCCTCTCATATCCTCCATTTGCACATAATTAAAATATACTTGGATCGCTTGACTCGGTCAATGGGCAAATTTAAGGTTGCCTATATAACATATCTCCTACTCCGTAATCGGTCAATGGATTTGAAGGAGATACATTCACCAATTGTCTGGCTTCGACAATGGGCAAATTTAATATTTCCTAATCAGCCATTCAATTTCCCTTTTTAAACAAATTTCCAACAAAAGATGATAATTAGCCATCTCTCCATCCTTTTCCCTCTGCCTCCAAACCCTCCATCCAAGCCAAAAGTGGAGTGGATTTGTTGGAGTTAGTGCCTGTAATTCCAGTCGTTGTTTCGAGATAAGGTGACTTGTGGTGGGTATTATTTTTGCTTCGGATAATATGACTTGCGGAATATATTATTTTTGACTTATCTATGCTATATATTATTGGGAGTGAGATCCTCTGCTGTCGCTTGTTTTACAACATAGGCTGTTTTGATGTTATTTTTTTCTTTTGACGTAATCGATTTCAAAAATCCAACTGCATGGATTGGGTCTCTGCTTAATGGTCTATAAATCTACCAAATTTTGCTGAAATCCGACTTTATTTGCTATTTTATATGTATGGTCAACAACGCGGTCCTCTCTTAAATGGGATTTAGTTGCTTAACTGTTGACACTAGCTTTAACCGTTAAGATAAAATAGCAAAGTAAGTCGGATTCGAGCAAGATTTGGTACGTTTATAGAACATTAAGCAAAATTCAATTCACGTGGTTGGACTTTTGGAATCGATTTCACCAAAGAAAATATAACATCGCAGCAGCCTCTGCTTTAAAAACGAGTTACACCTGAGGATTCACTCCCAGTTATATTAATTACCGTCAAGGAGCATCGGGTCAGGGTCTTGGGGGTCTGGATTTCCAATTTGTATTCATACAAACAGGTGTTTCAATGTGTTTCGTAAATCATATATTTCAAGTGAGATAATGATGTCTGCAGTACTCACTTTTAAATATACCATTGGTAGAAGAAACAAATTTCATTGCTAATCTTTAATAGTTTGACCTCTTAATCAGATTCAGAATAGGCTCAACATAGTCATCCATTAATTTCATCTGGAATCAACTTTATTTTTAAGACTTCTAATACTTTATCTCCAAAGAATACCTCTTTCCAAACTTGTTTTGACTTGATCTTTTTTGTTTCTTCTGGTATATTTGAAGTTTCCAGCTAACCATTTTAATTTTAAAAGATATTTGACTTAGGGTGTTCGATTTGCTCTGGAGACTGTAGAGTACACTAAACCTTGTTCTTTTGTTATCTACTAGGTGGTGTTTGCGGCCGCTGTGAGCACGGAGTTGGCGACTGGCAACTCTCTGTTTCCGAAATTGGAGATGGGTGAGCTCGTAGGAGCAGCAGCAATGTGCACGGCAGTGGTAGCAGTAGCTGCAGGTTTTGCTTGGATGACTACTGCAAGAGCAAGGATCGGGAAAATGTTTACGGTCGGATGCACCAACTTTGTTGACGGCTTGATCGATGATCTCATCGATGGCATCTTTTATGAAAAGGACCTTGACAACTAGATTGATCTACTTGGAGTTGATTACCAATACCAGAGGAGCATGTTACAGTAATGGATTGTAGTTTGCAACTAATACTTTAGAGCCAATAGAGATGAATTAGGGCATCAGAATGCAAAACAATCTTGTACCCGTTAGTTATACAGGAAATAGTTTTTCTAGGCTATTCTATATCTCTACACCTCATATGATGTACATACGTCTGCTACATGGATATAAATATACGTCTTTCATGTCCTTTATTATAAGTTACACGATAGGGGCAGGAATACATCTATTTGTTAAAAAAATGCCACATCATGGGCACATCATAACGTTTTTGTGGCATTTAATCATACGTAATAATAATGGTATTTCAACACAAGTTTCCCTAGATTTATATATTTATTTTAAGTATTGCAATTATGATGCATAGCATAAGCATTGTGATTTATAGGACAAATTTAATTGGTTGCATTTCTGTGGGTTATGCGTAGCGTTGTCTATCGAGTTGAACGAGGATTGCCTATTGAGTTGAATGAGTAAAGTCGATCCTAACTCGGATTCAAACTTGATAACAAAACACATACTTGATAAGTTTCGAGTCCACAAATGCTAACTCAAATTCAGATTTATGAAGTTCGAGTTGGCTTACGAACCTTTTAAGGAATCCTTTGTAGCAGGTTGATTTTATATTCATTGTTTATGAACTTTCTTTGAATAAGCAATTGAACTCATTAATAATAATGTTTGGAGAAGGTAAAAGGAATCCTTTGTAGCAGGTTGATTTTATATTCATTGTATATGAACTTTCTTTGAATAAGCAATTGAACTCTTAAATAATAATGTTTGGAGATGGGAGGGGAGTCACATTGCCACTGTAGAGAGGGATGGGTATGGTGGCTTGTGCTGCTTGTGTATGATGGAGAAGCTGGAAGTTGTAAAGCCATGCTAGTTGTTGGAAGTGGTTGTGTCGCTTGTGCATAAAGGAGAATCCCAGTTGGATATGATGGATGAGATGGGAGAGCAGGAGCCCTACCATCATGCATGGAGAGAGAGAGAGATGGGCATGACTTGTATGTGGTTTTTTTTTACTTTAGTTAGCTTTTTAATCTTGAAAGCTGGAGAGAAGTTAGGAATTAATACAAAGAATTGGTAACATCACACAACTCCAATAATTCGTTGGTGCTACACCATTTCATTATATTCGTATATCATGTATGCAAATAAATATTGAAAAAAGAATAAAAGATTACTAAAATTAGAACGAGTTGAGAACGACTAAACGCGAACTCTACTTGATAACTCTAAGTAGTCATTTATCCAAATCGAACTCAGGCTCAATAGCTTTTTGAGCCTAGCTCATGCGCTCTTATCTAGTTGAGTGTGAGTCAGGCCCATCGAGCCTGAATTTTCCTGAGACCCATTGTCATGTGACCTTGCAACAAACCTTCATTGACGGGTAGAATTTATTGAGAACAAAAATGATGTCACCTCTGTTTTGATACCACTTAATAGGACATCAATCGACAGATGTGTAATTAATGACCACAATAGAAGCATATGAAGACACTGCAATATAATGGTGGTTATTCACTTCTCTCAAATACGGGAGAAGAAAGCTAATTAAAAGAACAAGTACACATATCTTTGTTCTCTCGCTCAGTTCCCCTCTCTTTCTCTCTCTTTGGGGATTACAAGTTTTTTGTTGTTATGGTATGCCACCATCCACCCTCTCTTATATGCGCTCAAATAAATATTAAGTTGATTATTACAATAAGTGAATCAAGATCTCAATAAATCTCAATTAATCATAATCCAATCAATTTCCATCAAGATTATAATGAGATCTAATCTAAACAAATCCTTGAAGAATTTCATAGAATCTAACTCTATCCTCTTAGTATTCTAGTTCTCCTAATCCTAAGGTCATGTTCGGATGGTGAATATGCCCAAGAATAAGGGCACTATTCCCCTCTCGTATTCCTGTACGATGCCACACAAACAAGCCCTATTGGAGTCGAAGCCCTCTCCTACGAAATATAGGGCAAGAGCTTATTCTGCTCTCGCCTCAATGACCCTTGTCATCCTGCCATCAACCCTCCCTCTCTCATGCGATGCTCCCTCCTCCAGGCCACTCCATTTGCCTGCCCTCATGTGTGGTCGACTTTTCTTTACCTTTTGCAGGTCACTTGATGAATATGTGATTCATTACTCTAAAAGAGATTAATTAAGCTCAGATCATCAAAATTCATATGTATTTTATCAATTATCTTGCATTATTATCATTCATGCATGTATATAATAAATGCATTATTATACATAAATGCATAAAATAAGAAGCCAAAAATCCCATCCCAATTGACCTGAAAAATAAGACATTTTCTTTGATTTTTAATTAATTTATTATAACTCTAAATCACTTGAAACCATCTCCATTGTGTACATAAAACTAACATAAATAAAAGAAAAATACAAAAAATCAATAACAAAAATAAGTGGATCAGAAACCCAAACCCTAATTTCAGGATAATCAGAGTAAAACATTCATATCTTCCTAAAACAATGTTCAATTTGATCCTACTCACTTTAAACTAATATACATTCAATTACCTTCAAAACAAGACCAAGTTCAAATGAATTTGAGCTCATATGTGAAACTTGGATTTTGAGCCTTTTTTTGTACATTATATATTTTACCCAATTTTGACCTATTTATTTATGTATATAATTAAGTATTTTTATTTTATTTATTTTTCATTTATTTTATTTGATAAAAGTTTTATTAAAATTCATAAAAATCCAAACCTAATATAGAAACAAAATCAAAGAAATTGACAGAGTATGAGTATGCACCAATAGTTTGTACAGAAGTCATATTTATCGTACTTTATTTTATTTCCTTTACTAAAAATCCAAAAAAAATAAAGTAATGTGTAGGTATTTGTTTTTGATTTTATCGTATTTTTACTGATTTTTATCCTAATAAAAATGACAAAAAATTATAAAACCTCAAAAATCAGGTGTTCTATGTAAATGGAGTACCACCAAAAATATTGCTTTATGTAAATGACTTATTTTCATTTTGGTATCTTCGTGAAAGTTGTAGACCTCATCGATACGAGCAATTTCATGATGAAAATTTTTCGATCCAATGTCGTTTCTTATTTCTTTTCAATTTTTCTTTGACTTTTTATTTCGATTTTTCTGGGAGTCACACGTGGCAGCTC
The DNA here is from genome assembly GCA_037367405.1 of Ottelia alismoides. Lineage (NCBI taxonomy): Eukaryota > Viridiplantae > Streptophyta > Magnoliopsida > Alismatales > Hydrocharitaceae > Ottelia > Ottelia alismoides. Next base: position 912,979 of record JAZKJV010001010.1, on the reverse strand, counting down.
CGAGGGCCACCATGTATCACTATTTTTAGCATTTTATTTCATCTATTTATTAGAAAAATTAAATAAAAATTAAATAAAAAAAGAATTGCCACGTGGCATCATCGGGAATGTTCGATCTTCGACTGATCAGACGGTTCCTCTGCTTCGTCCATCTCCCCCAGTCTCACCACCTGCCTATTCTGACCGCCACCCACTGCCCATCACCCGATCCCTCTTTCCTAATCAGATTGCTGGCAGTCCCTCGTCCGATCCCCTCGATTTCACAATGCTGCTCTTCCCATATCTCCTCCCAATCGAACCCAATCCCCTCAATTTCGCCGAGCCTCGTCAAATCTCCATTATCGCATCTTTCATCTCTGGTTGATCACTCCATCCCAATATATCCCTCGTCGTCGCTCCTCTTGAAATGATCTATTGACTACAACACTAAAAGGAGAGGCTCCACCAATGGGAGGTGACAACTCCACGCTCTAGCTCTCATCCCCGAAGGTGCGATAAGATCCGACAGGCACCCCCACAGTTGCAGCTTCATCCTCAGAGCTTGCCTTTACTTTTGCCACATCCTCTTGCCATTAAGTCGTGTACCCCAGGTACTTCCTCCACCGATATAAACTCGGCCCTCTCTTGAACACCACCATCCTCCGCTCCATCTTTATCGCAAGACTCCACACTTGCTTCATTGTCGCCATCTTCATCGACCACTTCGCCCTCAACTACACCTTCATCATCGTCTACTCTGCCTTGCCTTGACATTCGACCTTTCCGATTCACCACACACCGATGCTCGCCTTCTGTCGCCACCAACCACTCGAGCGTCGCCCCGATCAAAAGCAACCACCTACGACAACCAACAAAGAAATCCTAGTCCCTAGTGTATAGTTAGCGTTAGATAAAAGTGCTTGGATCCAAGTCATCCAAAGATGCCCAAAATCAAGCTGTAGAATCGAGCCTCAATTAACGGATGGGAACCAAATGTCCAAACCAATAGCTTTTGATAATTCCGACGCAAGAAGAGACGCCACATGGAGGTCCGTGGTGCCAAGCTGCGTTATGCACACTGCATGTGTGACCTTCGAAAATTTGCTTCACCACCCTCTAAGTTCCAGGAATTTTTATTCACCCCCCTACATGGGGTCAATTGCATAAAAGAGCCAGTAACTTTAGAAAATTTCAAATGAGTCCTTACGAAGGTTTATTTTGATAATAATTATTTATTTTAATTACATTTATACCCATGAACATTCATGTGATCGTATCTTGAGCATTATTTGTCGAAATTTGATGTTTTTGATGTCGTTTTAAAGCTTATTTGATTGCCTATCATATAAAACACTGAGATTCAATTTTTGAGACATTATTTTATATTAATCATTTGAGGATCTATTTTTTAGTCTTGAGTACCTTTATTCTTTGATATTGATTCTCAATAAACTGTACATTGGGGGATTTATTTTGAGAAATTATTCAGAGTTAATTTGATTAATTGATTTCAATTATAATTGGAGGAGATGCTAATTTGATTAGTTTCTTCTGGGTTCATCTTGTTGGAAATGCGAGCCCACGGCGAGCCATTATGCAATAAATGTTATTGCACATATCATTCCCTGATCTGAAATGAAGAATGAATAATTTGAATGCGTTCGAAATGGCCAAATCAAACGTCACACGAAAACATTAACGGAAGCTTAATTTAGGAAGTCTGAAAATACAATTTTTAAATGCACACCAAATAATGTGACGCGATCCTAAAATTCAGGAATTGAAATTGTGCTAATCCAACGGCTGTGGGGATGGGCTCATTCCAACTCAAATAGACATAGGACCCATTGGATAAATTCTCTCTCTCTCTCTCTCTCTCAATATGTATATATAAGCGCTTGAGTGGGACTAAGGCTCAGCTTGACGGAAGACGATGGGGACGATAAGCATGAAAGATGACTAAGTCCCACACAAAGCAAGAGCTCACTACTATGCGGGGTGCAAAGCATCCTGTGTTAGCTGTCTACTCTTTGTGGCTGAGGATAGAGCATAGAAAGCTGTGATTTAGACCTTTCCGTATTGATAAACTAACGAGAAATAATAAAACGATGGGAACGAGTTAAATTTTTTAGATGAGTTGAAAGTTATTGCTACTGAAGAAAAAGGTATTGATGCCGATCCTAATAGATTAAAAATAATTTGAAAATAATGAAATATATTGACTTGTGGAGATGGACGAAATATATAAATAACCTGCTCTTAAGCCCGTGAGTTGTTCCTTCTAAGATAAAGGAGGGGTTAACCTTTAAAAAGGGAATTGAATCCATAACTAATCCAACATAGCCTAGAATTTTGAAAACTGAACTTAGTTATAACCAATAAGCATTACGTCTTTCTATAGCAATTGCATTAACTATTCCTATTATTCTGACATTTACAATAAAGATTTAATCAATCGAATTGCGTGGATAAATCGAACGCGATATCAAATTAATAAGAAATACAGTTGATCTATTTACAAATACGTAATGTAGGCTCGAATATTTTTGCAATTTATATATATGTTTTGGTACCGTATTAATTAGATTTGAAATATTAATATTTGATACCGCATTTGATTAGAGTTCTCTACTATATTTCTACTATTTATATTTTTGCAATTTATATATATGTTTTGCAAGTTCTCTACTATTTTAGGTTTTGATTAGAGAATCCATCGTACGACAATTAATTAGAGGATCCGTATGGCTTCTCTTTGTTTATTAATATGTCTGCTCTTCCTATTTTGATAGCTTTAGAGATCTTCTTGTTTCAAGAGATTTGAGAAATTTACCCGCTCAAGTATATTGGAGTATCTATCCATATCCATTTAGGAAGATTTTCTATATGGGGTACTACTATATAACCCCTCGTATAATTTGCTTTTAGAATCATTGTCTTTACTTTAGTTCTTCCACCATATTGGGAGGGATCCACCACTACATGAGTCTTATAAATCGTCTTGTCGTTGCTTTTGTACGTGCTTACTTATTCGTGTGTTTGTTTTCGATAAAAAATAATTTTTGTTCGAGGGATATTTGTATTGCATCGACATTCTACTTGATTAATTAAATAATTAAAATCCTTGAAAATCCCTTGTAAAACAAATGACGTCATTGTCGGGGAGGCACAACGAGGGTAGTTAGATTCTTCTCTTAGCATGCTATTCACGGATTGTATACATATTTTATCTATCTTTTATTTTTGTCTTCTTTTTACGTCATTTATTTTCTTATCTATATTTCTATCTAGAGTTGTGTATGGATCTGCTTAATGTTGATGAGTGAGCACTCGGCTTGAGTACCATGTGCTCTAAGGGAGCTTATACATCTCTTGCAGGATCTGATTTTTCAAAACTGAAAGCTCCACAAGATTTGACTTTGTGTATTCATCTGAGATTACTTTCTCTTGCTCTTCTCATTTTGCTACATATTCACATCGTTGTTTCTGTGTTTGTTTGTTTTTATTTGATCCTTTTATTTTATTATTTGTTTTGATCATATTTCTCATATTTTTGATCTGACACATCTTTTGTTTCTCTCTTTCTTATGAGGACCTGACGAGTGAGTGCGGCATTCCTAGGAGCGCGGGTGCACCCAAACGAAGCAGAGGCGACTCGTTTCTTCATCGAGCAACATGAAAGCAGAGGAGAGGAAGGAGCAGAAGATTTGGAAGATACTTGGAGCATTTTTTATTTTAGCAATTTATTTATGATTTATTTTGTAATTAATTTATAATAATTCTTAGGCATTCTCCTTTTCTATTTTTATTTGGACATTAGACTCTTGTTGATTGTAGGGTTGGTTTCACTAAGTGCCAGTGCACTTGGGGGACCTCACTGATTTTTGTTTTCTTACTTTTATTTTTATTTGTTTTCTCATGATTTTCGTGTGCTTAAGCCCTCAGAAGTAGGTTCTATTCAAAATCCCTAAATAAAAATATATATTCTTATAATAGAAAATAACTGATTCTTGCCAGCTAATAGAAGTTACTCCTTTGGACACTTCTCGTGCTTCATTTAGGTTAGTTTATTTTTCTATCTTTATTTTATGTGATGATCATTTTGCTTAGGATGCTTCTTATACACATCTCTTATCTCGTGCATGCATCATTGATTTCCGTTGCACCGACCTTTCCGATCTCCTCTCTTGATTTTCTCACTTACAAAAAAAAGGAATCGGAAAATTCAGTAGATTCTTTGAAAAAATTGATAACCCAATAAAAAAGGTATTACTAATTCTACTTGACCTAAAACAAAATGTAACAAATATATCATCATTATTTTGGGGAGAGTAAACCCCTCATTGTTTGCAAGTACTTACATCCAGACAGGGTGGATGAGGACGTTGCTATAAGGTTAGAGCCTAAATTCATGAACTTGTGCCCTATGCTCCTGTGCATTACTCTTTTATGTACGGTTGAAATGCAAGCACTGACCTCAGACCTTAGAAAATCGTTTTGGTGTGCTCTGCCTCTTATCTCCCTCTGGGCCTGATATAACCCGACATCACTTATAGATGGTTCCACTCATTTGGGAGGTTTGAAAACGATAGGGCAACATCACCCTACGTGCTTCGTAGTAAGTACCTTTTTGTAGATTCACTAAACATAAAATTGAAAAGTTAATTGACTGGAATTTCATGGTCTTCACTTGTGTTCAGTTGGTGAATCAGGGGTTTGTTTGTATTGTGTTTGTTTACTAGTGTAGAGATCCCTCTGCGCACTTCGTGCCTTCATCTCATTTCCTTCATCTTTGATTTGAACTTCATGTTCTCTCATCTTGCCTCTTGCCATCGAAGATGTCGGATTGGAATATTTGTGCTCAGGCTTCGTGAGATTATATTTATACACTCTATTTCGTTCGTCTTCACCCATTCGAGATGAATCTCTTACCGAATTCACTTCTTTTTCTACATCTCCACTTCTATTGCCAGTAAATCCCTTGTCTGAGATTATCCCTAATCTCAAGATGAGCCTAGTTCATAACTTTTTGGGAGTCGAACTTGGAAAATCAGAGATTGGTAGATGCTGCTTGTGGGGGTTCCCATTTTAATAACGATGAGGATGTTCTTTATCAGATTCTTGAGGAGATGTTAGAGAGTTTAGCAACCCTATCTTCCTCTTGTGATTTCCAGAAGCTCCCTCTTCCTTCTTCTTCAACACCCCAAAAGGCCGTCAACATGACAACATCTCATGATGTGGATAGGGTGGACATCATATATCTGACCATTATTGCAAACCACCTATCCAAAATAGATATAATTGAGAAGTGATCACAAGAGCTAGACAAATTACAAATGATCGAGTAGAGGATGAAGCAGCTGGACAAGTTGGATGAGATTACCCGTGATCTGGAGCTTCCAATTAGTACCATCAGCTCATGTCAGAGCCAGAGTGTAGCATACGATACACCTGTAGTGGAGCAGTCGAGTTCTTCCACTACTTCAGCACTATAGAGTACCAGAGTACATTCTTCTACAGTCCAGCACGTGTACTACATGCAAAATCCGATTTAGGTCCTGCATCAGTCTCCTCCCTCATGTGTTCTGAAGTATTACCCAGAGCTTCCATATCTTCTTGAGCAGCATTGTCCACCTCCACCTCACATACAAGAGGTGAATGACATTTGGTTTGACCGAGATCGCAACCAGTCCTGTCCATTAGGACAGGGTCAGTTCAATACTCAGTTGAGTTAGAGGCTCTTCCACCAGTTTCAGGGAGGGAGACCACAACCCCATCACCAACATCCTCTACAACCTCACCAGTTTTTGTCTCCACCACATGTTTAGACTTGGAGACATGGATATCAACAACCAATGCAACCTGCATACTCTTACTAGACTTACTATCAACAACATCATGCACATGGATAGTATTATTCCCATCCTCCTCCTCCTTACAATTATCAATAACAGAAGTATTTTGGGTACGAGCTTCCACACTACTAAACTTGGCAGCCCATTGTTGAGCACCCCGAGGCACCTTCAGTGAACCTAGACCTTGATATGCTAGCCATATTGATGAAGCATGACTGATTTGACTCAGAGTCTTTACAACCTAACCAACACAAAGACACTTATACTCGTATAGATCGAAAACAATCCCAACAACTTTAGACGTAAAGAGCAGGTAGCCCGTGATCCATCCACCCATGAGATAGGTATGGCCTTTGGTTTTACATGTTTATTTGACACCATTTCTCTTAAGAGCAGTAGGAGATTGCAACTGCTTTCACAACCGTTGGGATTGAAAGATCGAGCATTTGAGAGAGCTATACCGATTACATCGTGTTCTTCACAGCTGATCAACAATCCAGTGTTGCAGTATGGAGGATCACCTTCTAGTTCTTCACCACCACCACCACCACCTTCATTATCTAGAAAATAACAAAAAGATAATAAAGCGAGATGCAATTTCGAGTAAACTATGAAGGAGAACAACCATCGTGGACTCTTCTTCAGCACCATCAGACCGAGCAACCCATTTTGTTTTCTCTTTTATTTCTGTTTCTACACATGTATTGGATGATATTCGACATCCTATTTTTGATCATCTTTTTATACATGGTAATTCTGAGATAAATAAGAGAAATGGGCAGTTTGATATTTCTTATGATTATGTTCCATTTCCATCTGCCTTTAATAAAAGAAAAATCTTAAAAATCAAAACAACCCTATCTGATCATGGAGTGGTAGAGATCCTTCATAACATTGTTTTAGAGATGCAACTCCTTAAGGCTATGGAGTACATGCCTGCAATTAAAAAGAGAATGAAAGAAGCATATACTAGGAAGCATCAACCAAAGTAGAACAGACGCCCAGTTCACGCCATCAACAACCTACCGCCTAAAAAGAAAGATAAGGGATCACCTCACACCCGTTGTATGATTTTTGATCAGGAGTTTGATCATACTCTCCTTGATAACTGATCCTCGATCAATCTTATGCCATCCTTTCTACTCAGTGAGTTTATATCGGGGCCTCTTATATCGACTAGGACGGTCCTTCAGTTTGCTGATAGATCGGTCAAGAGGCCATGGGTAATTCTTGAGTACGTTATTGTAATGGTGCAAGGCACGAGCTTTTCAGTTGGTTTCGTTGTTATGGATATCGATACACTTGTATCGTTACTCCATACCCCGATCATACTTGGTCAGCCAATGGTACTGGAGAGATCACCTTTCACTCTCATAGTGATAAGGTGAAGATTGAGATGATCCCAGATCTAAGGCCATCACCACCACCGACAACAGATGAGAGAGAGAGATAAATACACCAGATTATGAGGACTGTGATTTTCTTGTAGAGATATGTGATATAGATCTATTTACTGATTTCATGGATACTCGGGAGTTCCTTTCTCATAAGGAACCCCAACAAGCTAGAAAAATGCCTATTTATAATATAATATTGTAGTATATGAGATAGATCTTATAGTATCAATATTCATAAATTTGAATATGTGGAGTATTTTTCTTGGTAAGTGTACCAAGGTCGAACTCAGGGAACGATGTGATTTTAGTTGTGAAGAGTTCCCATGATATCTAATTGAAGAGCCTGAACAGAACATTGAAACAACATATTGTGCATTAAAAACATAGTCAAAATGAGAGAAATATACAATATTGAAATTCTAGGGATTAAAATGCAATAAAAGTTAATAATTTTTTTCAAGTTAGTCCTCGGAAGGACTTATCTTTAATTTCCAAAAATCGGCTAGAGGTCCTAGTAATTTGCCCTTATGTGGGGGTATTTTGAAATTTCTTTAACTCTAGAGAGGGCAGGCATAAAATGCCCAGGAAAGCACATGCTCCTCACGTGCCTTGCCAGGCCAAGGGTCAACGTAGCTGGCTCAGTAGCCGAGGCTTAGGCTTGATAGCCAAGCCTCCAGATGGTGTTGAGAAGTAGCTTTAGCAGACGATTTGAAGAGGGATCTAGGCTGTTAGATCTGATCGATGAGATCAGATCCAATAGTGGCTGGAGTTTGTGTTCTTCATCTTTCCTCCGTAGGGGGCGACGTATGGGCGGAGCTCTAATGAGCCCCTCTAAGCTCCTTCAGATGATGCTGGCATCAGTGAAGGTCGGGGAAGCCTGCCGATGGCTCCAAGAAGATGATGCCAAGGTGGCAGTGCTCGGAGAGGGTCTGGATTTCACTGGAGACGAGGGCAGAGCAGGGAGATGTTTTGATATCGGGGTGTTCCTCTTGATTCCATCTACTTAAGAATTCCAGGGACTTGGATGGGTTAGTGGCTACTCGAAGCAATGAAGAGATGGTTGGGGAGTGAGCGGGGGAGACTTGGTCAAGGCGGAGGAGGCCAGTCACAGTTGGTGCCTGATCATTGCAAGGTCGAAGGTGGCAGAGGTGATAAGGGGGTCACAGAGAAGGGGGAAGAGGTCTGATGATGGCAGGCAAAGATAGGGGCAATGTGACAGATGGAGTTGGAACCTCATAGGTTCCTAAGGTGCAGTGGGTTGCATGTGAAAAATTAGATACAAATAAGAGATGAGGAGGAGGTTACCTAAACATGTTGTTTTGAAAGGGTGAGGAGGTGGAGTCGAATCGCTTGGTGATGAGGAGCTAAAGGTTATGGATGGTCTTCACTTGAGGATTGGTGAATCTGAGATCACACGAGCTTGGAAGCTCATGGTAGCATGAGAGGGCAGGCTAGATCTTGCCATAGGTCACTCACTAGCCGAACCTTGCTATCACCAGGGCTCGGGGCTTGGGGTCTTCTCTCTTGAAGTAGCAGATAGGCTCACTCAAAGGAGAGGGCTTAGGTTTTATAGGGCCAGATATAATGGTGGGAGAAGGAGATGTGAAGATGGTGATGAGGATTTGATGGAGGGGTTAAATTTGGAATGGTTGTAGTGAGCTCTAGAGGGAAGGTGAGAGGTGACTGGGGGTTACGCGAAGATCGTGGATGTCATGGCTATGTGGTGATGGCAAGAGGAGGTGGAGAGGCAGCTAGGGAGGGGTGCTAGAATAGGAAGAATGCGTCAAGTTTTTGAGTGTAACGGCTGGGGAAAGGAGGAGGTGGAGGAAGAAGACGAGGTTTCCACTATTGGATCATGCGATCCGATGACACCTGTTGAGTTGCGGGCAGATGTTGTGGATCTGTTCCATAATACCAGCTCAAGGGTGGTGTGATGAGCGATGATTGAGGGTTGTAATGAAGGCGAGCGCTAGCGATCCAACGATGGAGAATTGATGTGGAAATAATAAAAGGGTCGGGATACATGGCTTGATGAGTGGGAGCCATGTGGCCCAATAGGAAATTTAGAAAATAGAAAAATCAAAGAAAAATCAAAACAAAATAATTAGAAGTTTAATTACAAAAAAGTCAAAATATGAAAGTTGCAGATCTCAATAAGATCTACAAGTTTCATGTTGAACAAAAATCAAAAGAAGTCAATTGAACATAGAAAAGATTTTTGCAAGTATTTTTAAGTATTAAAACACTTAATTTTAATGGATTTGATATAATTTTTTATTTTTTGAAACAAAAAAATACAATAATTAATCTTTTTTAGATATTTTGATAAATAAGAGAAATAAAGAAAATGCTAGTATATATATACAATAAATATGGTTAAAATAATGATTATTTATACATAAAATAAATAGCTCAATCAGGGTCAAAAACACATATGATTTAATATTAGATTTTAACCTAATTTTAGTAAAATTAATGAATGTCAATTAATTGATATTAAGGAGTTCATTGAGTGATTTAGTAAATGGATTTTACTAAGAGGTCCATATGAAGCAGATGAGTCATGGGATCATCAAATCCCTGGAAACCGCAATCGATTTTCGCTCCCCTGTTGATGATTCCGAGTTGTTTGCTGATGGATTATTTGAGCTGTATTCTAGGGATCAACCGGAGTTAGCTTTGGAGGTACGTTTTGAGATTCTGAGATATATGCTGATGAGATAAATCCTTGTGAGATTATTACTGAGATATCTGAGCTTTTTATTGATGACTTTAATGAGATCTTTGAGTATCATGATGACCCATCCCCGTCTGAGTAGAGAGCATTTCTTGTAGACCTTTCTGAAACATTACATACTGATCCTATAATAGCCACGATGGACAATTCACTATGTGCATATCATATACCGTCTACCAGTGTAGTTACAGAGGCTGTTGTCGAGCATATTCAGACACCACATGAGTTCAAAGTTCTACCCTCATCTCTAAAGTATGCCTTCCTTGTGGGTGCCCCCTAGACGTTTCTGATCATCATCAGTTCGTAATTGACTGACGACTAGGAATATCGCGTGCTAGAGGTTCTTGAGGGAAATTGTAAGGCTATTGGCTGGAGTATTTTGGATCTCTGTAGGTTGGTGTAGCTTTGTGCTCACATCATATCTACTTAGAGGATGAAAATAAGCCAACTTGTGAGTTTCAACACCGTATGAATCCTAATCTCTAGAATGTTGTCATGAAAGAGGTCAGGAAATGATGTGATGCCGACTTCATTTATCCAATTTTGAATTCCAAGTTGGACAATCCATTGCATGTGGTCCCGAAGAAATATGAGATTATAATTGTGATGAATGGCTGTGGTGAGTAGATTCCAACTCGTGTACCCACTTCATGGCATGTCTACGTAGATTATCAACACCTAAACTCAATGACCAAGTAAGATATCTTGCCACTTCCCTTTATCGATAAGATTATTGAGAGGTTGGCAGGGAAGGAGTTCTTTTATTTCTTGGATGGGTACTTGGGATACAACATGTTGCAATCTCTCCTAAGGATTAGGAGAAGAATACTTTTACTTGTCCGTTTAGCATTCACACATTTATACAAATGCCCTTTGGATTGCGTAACATCACTACATTTCAGAGGTGTATGTTGGCCATTTTTGTCAACATGGTAGGTATTTTCTATAGGACTTCATGGATAACTTCTCGATCTATGGGAATAGTTTTTATACATGTCCTACTCATTTAGACCGAGTACTTCAGAGATGTTGTGACATAAACTTAGTGCTCTCGTGGGAGAAAAGTCACTTTATGGTGATTAATGTGATTATATTAGGCCACGCCATCTACAAACATGCTATGGATGTTCACCCGGCTAAGATTGATGTGAACTTCAAGCTAGAGTCATCGTAGAATTTGAAGTAGTTGGTCATTTCTTGTCATGTTGGATTTTATATACGATTCATTAATGACATCAACAAGATCACCAAGCCTTTGACTGAGCTTCTGTGCAAGGAGAGTGAGTTTATTGTTGATAAGAAAGTCCTCCTTACATTTCACCATATGAAAGAGATGGTTATTAGAGCTCCTTTCCTCCAGCCACCTGATTGATTTCTTCCCTTTGAGATCATGACGGATATGTCGGATTTTGCAGTTGGAGCTGTTTTAGGGTAGAGACGGGATGTGATACCATTTTCCATACAATATGCTAGCAAGACTCTGGATGAGGCACAATGGAACTACACAATTACATAGAATGAGATGTTAGCAGTAGTGTTCGCTTTAGAGAAGTTCCACTCTTACTTGCTTTGTTGCAGAGTTATTATCTACACGAATCATATTTCCCTACGGTACTAACATTCCAAGAAGGATGCCAAAACATGCTTTATCAGATGGATCCTTCTTCTCCAAGAAATTTATTTAGAGATTCAAGACAAGACTGAGTGGAAAATGTTGTGGCAGATCACCATTCTTGGATTACAAATGTAGAGTCCCCTGAGCAGCTATTACTTCATATATCAGAGTCCTTTCCAGGTGAGGCTATCTTGTCAGTTTCTTCTTCCCATGGTATGCTGATATTGTGAACTATCTTGTCTCCAAGGGAGTTCTACAAGATTGGCCCACGCTTAAGGTAGACAAATTTCTGTCAGATTCTCATTTTTACTAGTGGGAGGATCTGTACCTATTTCATGAGGGTGCAGATTGTATCTAGAAAAGGTGTATTCCTCGAGAGGAATACCCGTGTGTTTGAGCATTGTCACATATTAGAGGCTGGTGGGCATCATTCGGGGAAGCATTTGGTAGCAAAAGTTCTTCAATGTGGCCTACGGTGGTCAACTGTGCTCAAGGATGCTACAGATTATGTTCGAGGGTGTACTAATTGTCAGAGAATGGGAGGAACAATTGGTCCCAAAGATATCATGCCCTTGAGATATATTCATATCTCAGATGTTTTTGATGCTTGGGACATATACTTCATGGGCCCATTTCCTATCAATCAAGATGTACCTGCTGTGGACTATATTAGTCGTTGGGTGGAGGCTATCCTCACCAGAGCCGATGATAGTCGCATGGTTTGTTCCTTTCTCAAGGACAATATTATTGCATGATTCGAGATACCCAAGATACTCATTTCATATTGGGGAAGACATTTCATCAATAGAGAGGTCAGAAAACTAGATAAGAGTACACCATTGAGCATAGAGTCACGTCTCTTTATTGCCCACAAACTAACGACTTGGTTGAGATTTCAAATAGGGAGATTTTCAGAACCTTGTATGTCCAGATAGGAAGAACTGGTCCCAGATGCTTGACTCAGTTCTATTGGCTTATCCGACATCATACAAGTCTCCATTGGGCATGTATCCCTATAGATTGGTTTATGGAAAGCCTTGCCACTTGCCAGTTGACCTTATTCACAAATCTTTATAAGCACTTCATGTATGCAATTTGGACTATGAGAGAGCAGGCCAGAGTAGGAAAGTGGATCTGAACAAATTGCTGGAATTCCGAGATTTCACCTGTGACAACTCACTCATGTATAAGGAGAAAGTCAAGCATTGGCATGATAAACACATTAGGTGGAAGACTTTCTTCTTTGATTAGAAAGTATGGTTGTTGATGCTAAATTGAAGTTGTTTTCTAACAAACTCAAAAGCAAATGGTCATGACCATTTATTGTTAGAGTTGCACGTGACAATGATGGTATTATCATATATGGATTGCCATCTGATGCACAACCGTTTGTTGCGAACGGACAGTTGCTGAAGCCATACCAAGATCATGATATATACCTATCCGTGATTGATTCTATTCATTTGGCATCAGACGACGATACTTTGTATATTCCTTTCTTTTTATTCTCGCATCTTCTGTTTTTATCATTCACCTCTTTCCCCCTGTGCACATGCGCTATGCTTAGGTTGTACATTATCTTAAGTATAGGGGAGGTGAATGACTTGGGTTGTTCATTCTTTTTGTTTCATCACTCTTTTGGTTTCTGCCTATACTCAGGGATCCTTTACCCTAAGTGTAGGGGGAGTGATGTCAATCATTTCATTCTTTGTCCACGTTTTTATTTCTTTTTATTTCTTATGCTCTTTCGCTTGTCCTTCAACTTGTTGATATTATTTTTCTATATTTAGGGATATTTTACCCAAAGTATAGGGGAGAACAAGTCGAGTCATTGAGTTTGTACATTCTTTTCCTTAGTTTTCCCCGCATGTACAATATCTATCCTTATGATTATTTGATCCTAAATAAAGGGGGTTCATGAACTTCTATTCTTTTCATTCTTTATTCTTTGAGACATTGTTATATAGATTCTTCACTTTTCTATACTTAGCATGGGTTATGTCTTTCTTTGTTGCTTCTTGGTCACTATGAGGACATAGTTTGAGCTACGTATATGGGAGTGTCGTATATATTGTATATATACTTTAGACATAACTCATACTTTTGTTTGTCTAATAATATGGCTAATAAACTGGAATAAAATATTTTGTAAAAAGTTTGTAAAAATTTTGTGAAAAATTCTCTTGTAAATAGTTTTGTATAAGTAAGTGTAAAATTGTTTTTACAAATGCTTTATAAAATATTTGTAAAAATCCGTTGTAAATTTTTTGTAAAATCTTTGTAAAATTAGTTTTGTAAATTTTTTATAAAACTATTTTGTTTGGAAAATCTTTGATACTTATTTTGTATCAAATTTATATATTGTAAAAATGTTTATAAGTTTTTATAAATATAATATTTTTAAAATTGATTTGTAAAATTGTGTAAACTATTGTTGAAAATCATTTGTAAAATGTTTGTAAAAATGGTTTTGTAAAACTTTGTAAAATGGTTTGTAAAATATTTTGTAACGTACTTTATAAATGTTTGTAAAAATTTGTAAAATTTTTGTAAATTATTTACCACATTGTATATAAATGACTTGTTTGTACATATTATTTGTATATACTTGTTTGTACAAACGTTTGTAAATAGAATTTTTAATCATCATGTAAATATGTAAATAAAATTCTTCGTGCTTAAAATTCCTCAAATAAAATTCTTGTATAAAATTTGTATAATTTGAGTATAAAATTCTTTATTAAAAGTTATATATAAAACTATTTTTTAGATAAAATTCTCCTTGTAAAATTTGTACATAAACTTGTAAATATTCTTTTTATCTAATTATGTATAAAATATGTATAACTTTGTATAGTTTGTATAAAATTCTTTGTAAATTTGTATAAAATACTTGTAAATCCTTGTAAATGTGTATAATTCTCTATTAAAAAATCGTATAAAAATTTAAAAAATTAAAATCCATAAAAATTCAAAACTCTTTGAAAAACTTTTCAAAAGGACTTGTCTTTTCTTTTACTTTCTTTTCCTTTCTTTGAAAAAAATGCTTTGTATGTATTTCTTGCATTTGCATGTGCTTTTTTCAAATGATGTTGATGCTTAAATTAGTCTGGAATAAAATCGAAGAATGGAGCTTGGTTAAGACCTTAATTCACTTAATTTCAGAGGTACCTTATAGGAACTGGAGTCGAGATTTTCAGGTCTAGCGACTTAATTCTTTGAGTCCATAAGACTATGTAGAAAATTTCATACACACACATGGTTCTTTTAGATAACTTGGACAAGCACTTTACACATAGCTCTTCACTGATGAGGTGGTGAGGGTTAGAATCATCTGGAAAGAGACACACACTAATAGAAACATACGTAATCACCTTGAGTGGCCAGTGCACCCCTACCTAGTTTAGTGGCATGGACGTCTAACGACGGGAGCTATGGATTAAAATAAACCTTCGGATGAGGGATAATCTACTGTCACAATTTTTCCAAGATGCTAAAACATGTGAAGATAAAAAGATTCTATACCCGTAGGGGTATAATAAAGATATGTGCAGTGCAACAATTCTTTCCACCAAATAGAAGCAATATGTATTCCAAAAAAATCATCATTTATATATTTGACCACATTGGTACAACTTTAGAGAGATTGCAGATCTTATTGGAGACTTGGCGATATTGGCTGACTTCACAAGGACATGTGGCTACACTGGTTAGACTCCAGTTCTCTTCTTATTCTTCTACTTCTTCCCCTTCTATTGTGGACAAAATACGCACCTGAACTTAGAAGGAAATACCCAGCTCCTCGAGGAAAGAGTACCTAGATAAGGGAATTAGGGTTACCTTGCTAAGAGAAGGCTGGTCTTTGTCATTTTTGATGTGGAGATCTATACATCACATTCACAATACAACTAATATTCATAGTCATCAAAATTTGCTTATGAGGACTTGTTCTGACCTGGCTGTTGAGGTGACCAGAATAGGAGTCTTACGGTTCATTTCTTAACAAGATTTTGCCAAACAAATAATCCAAAGGTTTGACCGAACTCCATATATTGATTTTACGAAGAATAGTTTAAAAATCAAAATTGTTCTAAGTTCTTTATTTTTACTTTCTTCCTTTTCTTTTTAGTCACTTATTCTTCTAATAATTGTTTGGTAAGTGACTAGTAAGGATAAAGTATAGGGGGATGATGAATATGCCTTTAATCATCTCTATTCATTTATTTTAGCTCAAAATCCCTTCTTAAATACCTGTAAATATTAATAAATCAAGATTATTATTATTATTATTTATTTTTTGTAAATATTGTATAATTATCATTATTTTTAACCTAAAATAAAGAAATAAAGGGAAAATAAAGAAAAAATGAAGACTGCATATATGTAATAAATACAACCTGACTCTAACCTCGAGAGAAGGTCAAGACTTGACTTGGCTGACAATAAATAAAGTAGGGGGAGATAAGGCCACTTGTAGAAAAATAAAAAAGTAAAAAACATCACCATTCATCATTGTACATACACCATTATTTTTGTATATAATTCTTTATATATTTTTTTATCATCCAATTCATGCTAAATAAAAATATTTCCTTCTTGGAACTTCTACACAAAAATTAGTTGTAAATATTAAAAATAATTGCAAGAATATTCATTGTATATTGTGTAAATAATGATACATTAAAAAAGCTGCAAAGATAAACTTGTCAGAGTCATATCTTCTCCATAAAAACTCAAAATAAAGCAAACTCGCTTTTACTATACTCTAAATAAAATAAACTTTAAAATGAAAGTGGTTTCACTAAAATCGGAGGTAATATGAAAAATGTGGCTTTTTGGAGTGTATTGTATATTGTACATATACTAAATATTGCGTGAATATGTTATTTTATCTATTTTATATAAATATTTGTTCATATTATATTTTTAAATACTTATAAATATTGTATTTTATTTAAATAAAATAAAAATATAAATTACAAAAATTAAACTCACAAAAATTAGTTATACATATTGTATAATGTATCACTATGTATTTTGTAAATATACCTATTTATTTAGCCTAATAATTTAATTCATAAGAATAAAACAAATATGAGTAAAATCCTTGTATAATTTGTAAATAATTAAAATATTAAATTATATAATTATTTTTATAAATAAATTATGAAAAATAAAAGTATTCTATATATGTATAATTACTTTTGAATAAAGGTTAATATTTTATTTAAACTATTTAAATAATTTATTTAATTTATTAAAAATAACCAAAATTGAGATTATTTGTTAATTAGAATTTTTTATTTACATTATTTATTTTAAACTCATTCATTAATTTATTTTTAATTTATTTTTCATTTCATTAGTTTTTTGTCATTTAGCATCGTTTGTCTTATTCCACGTTGGGTCCCCATTGGGCGGATTCGGGTCTATTGACTCAGGTTAGACCCTCGTTCCTCCAGTTGCTAAATAGCTGGCTTCGCTAGATCTTGTTCTTGATTTTCTTCTGGTCGATGCGATCATTTATTCTTCATACGTCCTTCATGGATTCCATCACCCAAATAACCAAATACCTCACTAACGAGTCGATGAATATGTGGTTTAATTTGGGTTCATTGTAGTACGTGTACTTAACGAATCAGTCAGAATCGGGAGAAGATCTACGTGAAGAGTGTCTCGGCTTTAATTTATATCCCGGGCAAGTCCAGGGTCGAACACGGGGAGGCAAGGAACAACTTCCGGTTAATTTGAAAATTTAGGTCTAGGTTTCCATGCGGTATTTTTTTAAATTGTTTTTAATGTAGAAACATATGCAAATGCAAATGTGGATGAATCAAGATAATAAGAAAACACACAACTATGCCAAATTAATTTTAATACCTAGTCAGTTCAATTTAGCCAAATTATATTTTTCCTAGGACTTAATCCAGTGATGCATGCAAAACATATTTTTTAGAATTTTAGGGGTTAAAATGCAATAATTAAAAATGCACACTTTTTTGTGGTTTTTTCGCAATTTTTCACACAAACAGTAAGCAAAAATCATGAGAAATTTACTGGAATGAAAACATGATTCAAGGATAATACAATAATATTTTTGGATTTTTTTGATAAAATACGATTTTTTTTATGGATTTTTTAATGGAAACAAAGTGACAGTGAGTAATTAATTCCTAATAAATCCACAATAGAAATTTATCCAGAGTGCGAATGATCTCAAAATGGTATTTATAAAAGAATTCAAGAGAGTTGAACTTTCACAAAAATATGATGTGTAGATTTAATTAAAATCATTTACTAAAAACACTCCATAATTTATATAAAGCACATGATATCTCCAACTAAAATGAAATTTGAAAAGTAATTAAAGCACATGTCAAGGCATCATGTCTAATTTTTCAAGAGTTTATAGAGAAACCATGAGTTAGATATGAATTTAATATCTCAAATTGGGTAAAATATATAATATTTCAGTTAAATATTTTTAATTAATTACCCAAAGACCATAAAAATATAAATAAATATCCATATAGTAGATAACTAGTTGCTCAACATCAAGACATATTTCATTGAATAAAATAATGCAAAGTTGATGTCTAAATTAATAAGCAAACACAGAGTTGTCTATGCAAATCCAAAAAACAAAACGTATAAACAAAACATATACAAGGACTATTTTGTAATTACAGAAATATAAAAGGATAAAAGTGCACTTTTTAACAATATAAAAAAATAAAAATAAAATAGACCTTCTCCAAGCGCAAGCGGCGGGGGCTGGGAGCGGCGGCGAACCGTCGCGCGGTTGCGGCGGGGGGCCGAAGGCTGCGGCGGTATGTGGCGAAGGCCGCGGCACTCGCGGGGCGAGGCGGACGGGCGGCAGGTTGCCGAAGCGGTGGCTGAATGCAGGAGGGGGTGGCCAGCGGCGCGGCCAACGCTAGTGGGCGCGGTTGGGCGCAACTGGGAGGAGGATGGACGGCGGAGACGCTGCAGGGTCGGCGGAGCTGACTGTAGGATGGCGACGGTCGGCGGCTGATGGCGAGCGGCGCCCGGCTGGGCGCGGAGGAGGGGGGTGGTGCGGCAGCGTTGGAGTTGCTGCTCCACCCACCGTTATTTTTTTATTTTGTAGATTTTTTTTACTGTTGTGATTTTTTTAATTTTTAATTTTTTTTAGTTTTCTTTAAATAGGGAATGAAATAAATGTGAAAAAAAGGAAATGTGGTGATGGTGGTGTATGATGAGGATGATGAATATGATGTGATAAAATAAAGTGGTGGGGTGATGGTGATGTGATAAAGAAGTGATGAAAATAAAGATGATGACAAGATGAAAATAAAAACATTACCTACGGTGGAAGCGGTCACCTATGAGGTGCTCAGAGAGTACGGTCTTCGCTCAAATCACCAGCGAGCGATGAGCTCTAGCAACGTGCGGGTGTGACTGCGATGTTGGCCTAAAAGCCAACAGATATCACCGGAGAGAGGGCTGTCGTCGCTCGACCGCGGTTGCGTCGCTGTCACCGATTCAACTCTGGGAACTAGGCTCTCCTTACGTAAAGATGGATCAAGTACAAAATGAGTAGGATGAGATGCATATAAAGAGAAGATAGGAGAAGTTATTAAAGTGGTGGAGTTGAATGAGAGGTTGTATTATTAATGGAGTTGAATGTGAGGTTATTAAAAAATGATGAAGTTGAATGGAAGTTGGTGGTAGAAGAGAAGTTATTGTAGAGAATAAGAAATAAATAAATAAATAAATAATAAATAAAGTAGGCTACTAAAATATAATAAAAATAAAAAGAAGAATTAGAGTGGAGAATTTACAAAAGAAGACAAACATGTGCAATTTTTTGTTTGCTTTTCTAATATATATATATATATTTCTTTTAAATAAGAGATATTTACAATAGAAAAAATACAATAAAATACTAGAATCAAAATACAACACAGCCATGATTTTTTTAATTTTTTTAATAATTGAGAAAGATAAAATAAAAATGAAGAAAGAATGAATATATACGTAATATACAATGTACATCTCGGTCCCAAAACCCAACTTTTGCAAATGAGGTCCGATTTTAATGAAACAACTTCCTTTGGATAGATAATTTTTTAACTTGAACTTTAAAAGTGAGTTTGGTGAATTTGAAGTTCATACGGAGCAAGAATTTGGTCGGAAAGTTCGACTTTACAACCTTTTCTCTTTGGGATCTAGGAGTATTTATTTGAGTTGAAATTTGTTTCGGATTTTTGTATTTTTATATATATTTTTATGAATATGTTAGAGAAAGAATTAGCCAAAAAAGAGTTGAAATGAAATTATTAAAAATACATGAAGTTCTGGGCTATTTAAAGGTAAAAAACTCTAATTTTGCGGCCTTTATTGTTAATTTATTTTGTATAATATAATATATACTAATTTATTGATTATATACAAGAGTTATTTTGTTAATTTATTGATTATATATACATTTATTTGAGATTTTACTCATGGATTTTGCTAAGATCAATATATTGAGAAGATGAATGACGGATTCATCACCCCCCTATACTTAAACTTTGCTAGTCCTCGAGCAAATAATGAATGAATAAGTTGAAATATCCCCTGACTGTGCACGTGAATACAAGACTTAATCCGTTCAAGAACTTTCGGTTTTAGAGATCCTAAAATTCTAAGCTGAACCAAGCTCTAGGAAAAGGTATCCAATTTCCTTAATCATCGGACTCTCTTCGTATACATATATAGTAGGGATATGACTTAAGTGTTGACTGTAGTTACAAGAGTAGAGTCGCAACGTCACCCAAGGTTCCAGTCCAAGAGACTCTCCTAAGAACCCTACCCTCAATACTAGGGAATAAACCATTTCTTGCATCCAATCACCGTCTCTTTAGTTGTCAGACTTAAAAATGTAGATGGAAGGTAAGTTGATGGAGGGCATAGGATTGTGTCATTTCTTCTCTCCCTCTCATTGGAAAAAGGATTCTCTCAAGTGCCTTATTACGAAATACATATTTTTGGTGTTGATCAGTGTATCTGTCAAGAGAAGTTGGAGTCATCTGCACTTGTTTTCCTGGGAGTACACCGGGGTGTGCCTTTTTTGAGTACCTATCGTACCTTCTACACCCATACTTGTAGCATTTACGATGCAGAGCCCTTTTTGGTGCTATCCCGACTCCTGTTCCTAATAGCGGTGGTCCAAGTGGACACTTTGAAATGGTTGGAAGCGCTCGCCTTTGGTGGAAGCTCTTTGATATTTGACTTTGTGGAATGAGAGCTTTTCTTTAACATTTCATTACTTTGTAGTATTTTTGGATAGCTCCACTTCTTTTACCAAGAGTTGGCGCACACTGATCACCAATTTTTTTATCACACCCTGGCACATAGGTAAATGTCAAGAGATAATACAAGAACCATGTTCTCATACTGGCTAAAGGTGCTGACACTCAGGTTTCATGAATCCTTCATTGATTTTATCCCATCCTCGAGCATCATCATATCAAGTACAAACTCAAATCTCTCATCCTAGTTCCTCAAGTGAAATTTCAACTCATTTCATCATAACTACAGTCGTGTATGTGAGGTGCTGATCATATTCTTAAGGTAGAGACTAAGCATGCAATATAGCACACAAATCTTTCAACTAGGGAAATTGAATAATTAAATCAAGGACCCTAATGACTAAGGTTGGTTAACTCAAAATCTCAAGACCTCATAAACCAAGTGTTCTTGAACTTCACTAGTCTTGTGTGAGAGTGAATGTGTCAGGGATTAAACCAACATATTAGTTAGTTTTTTTTAGAAAAAGTTTTGCTTGCTTTTTTTGTTTTTTTTCAAAACCTTTTTTTGAAAAAGATAAGTAAATAAGAAAGGATAATTTTCTTGAAAATTTTTTTAAGCAAACAAGAGAAAAAAATTTAAGTTTTTTTCTGAAAGGGTTTTTAAGAGATTTTTTTGAAAAAGATTTCTTTACCCACCCCATAATTATTGTATAATATATAAAAAATATGTGAAAGTACGAGCTATAGGTAAAGTATATATGTAATATATACACACCCCCTATACTTAGCATGTGATATGTCCTCAGAGCACAAGAAGTGAGAAAAATACATAGCTCGTGCGTGTTCCTGAGAAGTGCGTGTTGCTACTCAGATGCATCTAATCTGGCTAGTACCATTCTCATTGGGTCCTCGGGTTGTTCTTATTCCTCTTCTTTCTTCTTTGGAGGAATTTTTCTTGTATCTTCGTTAGGTCTTGTATCAGCAAGGTGATATTGACTAGAAGAGGATTTATGAATCAAGATATTCTCACCGAGGCGAAGGTCTTCCTCGGTGAGGTGGGAAGAGAGAAAGGGAATGGTTTGAGAGTAACCATCCAAAGAGGGGGTGATCCTGGGCTCAAGAGGGTCATGAGTCCAGGTTGGTCCAAGTTGCGCCCGGACCTTTGAATACGTACTTCTTGAAGGGTTCAACGAGAGATTCACAAAGTCCGAATAAATATCCCCTCAATTAGTCATCTTCGATGTCAAAAGAACCGATTAGATCACAATATTCAATGAAGCGCTAGTTCTATGGTGCACGTAAATGTGCGGAGTAAACTCACACAATACAAACACAATTCAAACCCTTAATTTCTCCAACTCAACATGTGATGGTCTTAATGGTTCGGCCGTATTATCTGGTTAGTTTTTGTTGGTGATAAATACAATCTTGGAAAGATTAACGAGCTATTAGGTGCCCATATTTTCCTACAGACTGATCCGATTCTTATGACTAGTTGGACCTACTTTCAGCCAATATAGGAGTAAGTACGGACTGTAAAAATACGGCTACCCGTTCCTTGAGGACTAAGGCACCCTCTAAACCCCTACCCTGCTAAGGAATTCCGGACTGTATAAATATGGCTACCCGTATTCCTCACTGAAAAGTAGCTAATCACCTAAAAAGAACCAGTAGTATGTAAGAAATCCTGACTTGGCTCTATCCTAGGGTCGTCTCTCTCTTACTTGCAATTAAATCAAACAATGAGGGCTTTATGCACCCGCAAACAAGATTCCTTTTATTCCAATTTTTTAATCGATCTGCTCAATTTAGTCCCAATTTTAAAGTTAGGTTATCACTTGAAAATTCATCTGAACACAAAAACACATCTACCGTTCAGTCCCGATTTCCTTTTTGACCTTAAGTTATAAAACAAGAGGGCAATCGGAAATCAGAATGCAAATGAGAAACTATGATGCATGCTCAGAAGAAGGTATACATACAATGAATCCCAACACTCTCCATACGTTATACAAAACTGAATTTATAAATTTTACACTAAATGCATGCAGATCGAGAAAATCACACCTAGACAGTATACTATTAATGGGGAAGAACTGATTTAATTTGAGCTAAGTAGTACATGTCTATGCACATCAGATAAGTGAATCTTCTAAGATATATGTGGCCTAAATTACGATGGGCACAAACAAATTTGATGCTAAACTACTGTGTGCCTAATCCTTAAATTCGCACTCAAGTCGAGCCCCACCCTCACCGGAGAGTGAAACAGGTCTTGACACACCACAAAGTAATGTCCAAGTCTCTTTACACGCGCGAGCTCTCAAATAAGAGCCGCTATAAAGAAGCAACTACCTAAATAATTACAACACGATAATTACAAAAATTTTCAAAAATTCTCTCGAAGATAAAATCAATTCTCCTAACTCTTCAGCATTCGGCGTGCGTCACCTTCGTCGACCTCCGATGCACTCCAAGTCCACCGGGCCCTCGCAAGGAAAATAAGATTTATATTAGAGAGATCGAAAATAAAATATATACAAAAATATGAAGAGAAATAATTGAGAGGAAAATGGATTAATTACAAGTGGCTCGGGGGTCAGACTACCCGAGTAAATGAAAATCTGAATCCAAATTTTAAATTAGTATCTAAGTCGTTTGCCTCCCTGGTAACGGTGTCATCTGACGAGTCGCTGAATACGTGGTTTAATTTGGGTTCGTTGTAGTACGTGTACTTAGCGAATCAGTCAGAACCGAGAGAAGATCTCCGTGAAGAGTGTCTCGATTTTAATTTATATCCCGGGCATGTCCGGGGTTGAACACAAGGAGGCAAAGAAACAACTTCAGGTTAATTTGAAAATTTAGGTCTAGGTTTGCATGCGGTATTTTTTTTAAATTTTTTTAATGCAGAAACAAATGCAAATGCAAATGTGGATGAATCAAGACAATAAGAAAACACACAACCAGGCCAAATTAGTTTTAATGCCAAATCAGTTTCATTCAGCCAAATTATATTTTCTCTAGGATCTTAATCTAGTGATGCACACAAAACATATTTTTTTAGAATTTTAGGGATTAAAATGCAACAATAAAAATGCAAACTTTTTATGGGTTTTTTCACAAATTTTCACACAAGTGGAAAGCTAAAATCACGAAAAATTTACTGGAATGAAAACTTAATTCAAGGATACTACAGTAATATTTTTGGATTTATTTGATAAAATATGAATTTTTTATGGATTTTTTAATGGAAACAGAATGACAGTTAGTAATTAATTCTTAATAAATCCACAATAGAAATTTATCCAGAGTGCGAATTATCTCAAAATGGTATTTATAAAAGGAATCCAAGAGAGTTGAAATTTTTGCAAAAATATGATATGTAGATTTAATTAAAAATCATTTACAAAAAAACTCCATAATTTATTTAAAGCACAAGATACCTCCAATTAAAATGAAATTTGGATAATAATTAAAGCACATGTCAAGGCATCATGTCTAAATTTTCAAGAGTTTTTAGAGCAACCGTGAGTTAGATATGAATTTAATAGCTCAAATTGGGTAAAATATATAATATTTCAGTTGAAAATTTTTAATTAATTATCCAAAGACCATAAAAATATAAATAAATATCCAAATGGTATAGAACTAGTTGCTCAACATCAAGTCATTTTTCATTGAATAAAAAATGACATAAAGTTGATGTCCAAATTAATAAGCAAACACAGGGTTTTCTACACAAATCCAAAAAACAAAACTTATAAACAAAACATATACAGGGACTGTTTTGTAATTACAGAAACGTAAAAGGATAAAAGTGCACTTTTTACCAAATAAAAAATAAAAAGAAAATAGACCTTCTCCAGGTGCAAGCGGTAGGGGTTGGGAGTGGCGGCGAACCGTCGCGCGACTGCGACGGGGGGCGGAGGGCTGTGGAGGCGCGGGGCAAAGGTCGTGGCACTCACGCGGCGAGGCAGATGGGCAACAGGTTGCTAGCGCGGTGGCTGAACGTAGGAGGGGGTGGCGGGTGGCGCCGCCAACGCTGGTGGGTGCGACTGGGTGCAACTGGAAGGAGGATGGATGGCGGAGACGCCGCAGGGTCGGTGGAGCCGGTTGCGGGCTGGCAACGACCGGCGACTGATGGCGGGTGGCGCTCGACTGGGAGCGGAGGAGAAGGAGGGGGGGGTGGGGCGGCGACGCTGGAGCCATTGCTCCACCCTTCATTATTTTATTTTTTTTATTTTAGATTTTTTTGATGTTGTTGTGATTTTTCTTAATTTTAAATTTTATTTTTTTTAAATTTTCGTTAAACATGGAATGAAATAAATGTGAAAAAAGGAAATGTGGAGATGGTGGCGTATGATGAGGATTATGAAGATGATGTGATAAAATAAAGTGGTGGGGTGATGGTGATGTGATAAAGAAGTGATGAAAATAAAGATGATGACAAGATAAAAATAAAAAATTACCTACGATGGAATCGGTCGCCTATGTGGTGCTCACGAGAGCACGGTCATCGCTCGAATCGCCGGGAGCGATGAGCTCGAGCAACGTGCTGGTGCGGCTGCGATGTTGGCCAAAAAGCCAACGAATCTCACCGGAGAGAGGGCTGTCGTTGCTCGACCACGGTTGCATCGCTATCACCGATTCAACTCTGAGAACTAGGCTCTCCTCACGTAAAGATGGATCAAGTGTTAAATTAGGAGGATGGGATGCATATAAAGAGAAGATTTGAGAAGTTATTAAAGTGGTGGAATTGAATGGGAGGTTGTATTATTAATGGAGTTGAATGTGAGGTTATTAAAAAATGGTGGAGTTGAATGGAAGTTGGTGGTAGAAGAGAAGTTATTGTAGAGAATAAGAAATAAATAAATAAATAATAAAGTAGGCTACTAAAATATAATAAAAATAAAGAGAAGAAAAAGAGTGGAGAATTTACAAAAGAAGACAAACAACATGTACAATTTTTTATTTGCTTTTCTAATATATATATATTATCTTTTAAATAAGAGATATTTACAATAGAAAAAAATACAATAAAATACTAGAATCAAAATATAACACAACGATGATTTTTTTAGATTTTTTAGTAATTGAGAAAGATAAAATAAAAACGAAGAAAGAATGAATATATACATAATATATAATGTACATCTAGGTCCCAAAACCCAACTTTTGCAGATGAGCTTCAATTTTAATGAAACCATTCCTTTGGATAGATAATTTTCTAACTTGAACTTTAAAAGTGAGTTTGGTGAATTTGGAGTTCATACGAAGCAAAAATTTGGCCTGAAAGTTGAACTTTATGGATTTTTCTCTTTGGGATCTAGGATTTATTTGAGGTGATATTTGTTTTGGATTTTTGTATTTTTATATACATTTTTATGAAATAGTTAGAGATAGAATTAGCCAAAAAGTATTTGAAATGAAATTATCAAAAATACATGAAGTTTTAGGCTATTTAAAGGTGAAAAACTCCTTTAATTTTGCGGCTTTTTATTGTTAATTTATTTTGTATAATATAATCTATACTAATTAATGTGTTTTATTTCCAATAGTCATTTTGTTAATTTATTGATTATATATATACGTATTTGAGATTTTCTTAGAGATTCTGCTAAGATCAATATATTTAGATGATGAATCGCGGATTCATTACTCATCTGATCATTATTCCCAAATAATTTGCCTCGGTTCATGAGCCATATGAAATTCAAAACCCTCCTAGCTCGGCATCTAGTTAAGCACTTATCGATCTAACTTTGCCCTTTGATCTATTTCCCTTGCGTTCTTTTCGCCTGAGGGTGGTTCTTGGAGGTCGAGGTTGTGACAAAGCGTCGATTCCTTCAAATGGGAGTGCGAGAGAGTGCACGAGGACACGATCCGTGCTACGTAACTGGAGCTCTTCTGCCACATTGAGCTTCTTCGAATTCCACATCGAATCGAGGAGATCACCACCATCACTTCACTGTAGGTAACCCTCGATAGTCTTCTTTTGGATTTTGTTCTTAATTTCGCATTTTAAATACATATTTAGCATAATCTGACAGTTTCATCTTCCTTCAATCTACTTGATCAGAGATGTTTTGATCATCTACATCTACTTCTGCTCATTCTAGCACATTCACCACACCTTCTTCATCTTTTGTCATAATCTGAGCACCACTAGATCACATTTGATCTGGAGTCTGATCTCCATCCAATCATCGACCGCTAGAGGTTTCCATACACTCTTTATTTCTTTTTACTTTAGTCAAATAACATTTTCTTAAGCATCATCTTCGAGTAGTGAGTCAATTGCATGGCTTATGAGTGAAAATGGACATGGAATCAATATATGGAGCTGGTCTTGGACCTTCAGACCTTCGAGAGATCCAGATCTCCAAACGACCATGATCGTACCTTATCGCCATATCCAACTGATAGAGGAGCACCACAAGAATCTCTTTAGATCATCAAGAGACGAATAGGGTGGAGATAGATCGAGACCTACTCGATCAAAATTTGTTGGAGTCAACCTTCAAGAATATTCTTTCGGACTTCCCATTGACATCCGATCAAGAAAGGGGACTTCCATATTTGACCATCCAAAAACCTCAAAGCCATAGCCGTAGATCTAGAGCACTAGATCAAATCTCAACCATCCCTCCTGCCACATCGATCAATGAAGATTTTACATTTTTACCCCTACATCTTTGTTATTTGTAAATAAGTTGTGTTTGGACATGTGTCGCACCATCGTGCTTGGTTTATTTGCATTATTTTTCTTCGTATTATTTTAATAGTAGTTTGGTCCTTTTATGTTAATAATCATGCAACATACATGAAATTGTGGTGAATTTGCATTATAAATTTTGCCATTTTCTGCTATTGTTCGCATCTCAAAGAATAATTAATCCCAATGGGGTCCATGCAAACCCGACTCAAGTGCGTCGACACTCCCCCTTTTGGGAAAATTGCATAGAGTCCCCTCCCCTTTGTATTGTATTGCCAGTTTAGTCTTTGAAATAAAAATAATTGCATTTTAATCCTATATTTCATTTTGATTGTTGCACTTCAATAATTACATAAAAATCATTTTTAATTCCTATTAAGTAGCATTATCACCATATTTGGTTTAAATTTTAATTAGTTTGAATATTTATAATAACTCAAAAGCACCTCTATTTTCTTCTATATAGTATTAAATAAATTAAAAATACCACAATCTTGTGAAAAATTCAAAAAAAGTAGTTGTTTATTTTTGTTTGTTTCAATTTATGTAAAAATTTTACCTTTAAACTCTCTATAAAAATAAAATATTGAAAACACTAAAAACACTTAAAAATTAATACAAAATCACAAAAAATCATAAAAATTCATAAAACATCTTTTTTGAAAACTTTTAAAAATCCTTTATTTTTGTATATATTTATTTTATTTCTCATTTTAAAAATCCAAAAACTTCTATTATATTTTATTTTATGATTACCTTTTTTAAATTCTTTAAAAATCTTAAAAAATATTAAATTCTCCAAAAAATCATTAAAATAGTAAAAAATATCAAAAGCCCAATTTTTTGTTGCCTTTTTATATATTTTTACCCTATTTTAAAATACAAAATAACCTTTTTATTTACTTACTTTTATTCCATATTTTAAGTTGTTTTAAAAACTAAAAATACAAAACATTTAAAAAATTAAAAATCATTAAAAAAAATATAAAAATTACAAAAGATACACATCCATTAAAAAATAAAGAGTTGCGTAAAGAGAATCCTCTTTTATTTCATTGCTTTTTTTGATTTAAATAACCTTGGATATTATAGCCTTCCCGAGTTCGATCGTGTACGCTATACACATACATGTTAATAAATGGAAATCATATTTCTCTACTTACATTTCTTTTTGTCGGTTAGTTTGAGTTGTGAATAATATAAAAATATTTTTTGTTTGAGGGAGATTACTGTTACATGGACATTCCACTTGATTAAGTAAATAATTAAAACCCCTGAACATCCCTTGTAAAATGGAAAGGTGGTGACGACTTGGAATAGAAATGTTTCTTGTTCTATATATGACTTCAACAACTGTGCATTAACTATGAATGGTTGTGCATATGACAACTCAAATATCAGAATGTTACCATTGTCATGCACAATCATCACTATAAATGACCCGATCTATTTACCTTTATATTTGCCCAGGAATATATTCAACTTCACATCAAATAAACACATCTTTTAACAAGGCTCGAATATCTTTCTTCCGATATGATTGTCGTGCCATTGTTTGACTTTCTCCTTATACATTAGAATATTAATGTATGCATAGTATCTAGTACATTAGACTATTATCGTATGCATAGTATCTAAACTCCAGGAGTATGTTTGGATTGATCTTTCAATTCTGATCATTTTCATGTGAGTCCGAGTTGCAAATGTTCACCGCCCAAAGAGATTTGTGAATTAATTCGATAGTTAGATGGCAATGCTTTCCATAAATAAGAAGATAGGGAGACATACCCAACGAAGTCTTGTAGGACCATAGAATGGAATCAAGAAGTTGAGGCCAGTTCTTCCTATCCATCCGTACAAAGTTTCTATAGAATTATCTTGATCTCCCTATTGGATAACTCATCCAATATATTAGATTGTGGTGATAAGGATATGTGACACGATGATCAATGCCACACTCCTTCACAAGTTTATTTACTTCTATATTAATGAAATGGCTGCCCCCATATGTAATGAGAATCTTGTGAATATTGAATTACGAGATAATGTTGTCCTTGAGAAAGTGACAAACAGTATGACTATCTACGGATCAGGCGGGAATAGCCTCCACCCAACAACTCACATAATCAACAAAAAGTCGGATGTATTCATATCCTTGATTGTTAGGAAATGAGCCGATCAATTCAATGCACCAAGCATCCAATACATCTAAGGTTTGGATGGACTTGAGTGGCACTGAATCTTTTGAACTGATGGTTCCTCCCAATTTATGACAGTTAATGAATCCTTTCATATATACTATGGCGTCCTTGAATAGTATAGTCCATTAGAGGCCACACTACAATACTTTTGCTATCCTTCGATTTTCAGAATGGTGTCCTCTTGCTTCAAGATTACGACAATGCTCGAGGACACTGGTGTACTCCTCTTGAGGAATGGACTGATGCCCAATGCAATCTGCACCTCCCCTGAAAAGTTATGGATCATCCTACTGATATAAATGAATATTAGACAAAAACTTATTGCTCTTTATTTGCATCTAATCTTGTGGAACTTTCAGAGATGAGATAGTTCACAGTATTGACATACTAGGGGAACGATGCAACACTTAGAACTGATTCGTCAGGAAAGACTTTTGTAATTGTCACACTACTCAGCAGAGTATCTATACATTCAATTCTGGATAGATGATATGCTACAACATTCTTGACTCCAGCTTTATATCTTATTTCTAAATTAAATTCCTGTAGCACAAGGATCCAACAGAATATACATGACTTGGCATCCTTCTTTTGCTGCAGATACATGATAGCAGAGTGGTCAGTAAGAATGATAACTTTTGAATTAAGAAGATGCGAACGAAACTTCTCGAGGGCAAAAACCACAACCAAGGACTCTTTCTCTATTATTGTATAGTTCTTTTGGACCTTATATAATATTCTGATGGCATAATGTAAGGCATAAGGCAATCCATCCTAGATAGATGATCTGCTACCACATTCTTGACTCCGGGTTTATCTTAGGACGAGCATTGGGCTGGGCCATCCTGACCAACCCGAAGCCTAGCCCAAAAAGCCCGACATGGCCCAAGCCCAAATGAACATTGGGCTGGGCTTGGGCCCAATATTTAGACCCAAAATATTTTGGGGTCGGGGTCGAGCTTGTCTCAGCCCAGCCCACCCGGCCTAACGGCTCGGCCCAAAGAGGGCCCGAACCTTTCTCGTATCCTACACGCCTGGAAACTCTTACCTGTTGCACGAACACTCTGTTCATGTATCATGTCTTCATACAATGTTTATAAATCAAGAAAGTCAGGTGTGGGACATATGAATTGAGGATCATTGTATTTCAATTCAGAATTAATTTTCCTTAATTAGTATATGGTTTAGATTTTATGGGTTATTCTTGAATTTCTTAGTGTTATTTTTTTCCATCAAAATATTTTCTATTATTGAACCTTTACCCAATATGGGCATTATGCCCATTTTTTAACATGTAGTGCATGGTGCACTTGTTGTTGTTAACTATGTAAGTTTAGTTAACTATTTAAATTTCTGTAATGAGAGATGTTTATCGTATCTAATATTGAGTGCACTTGTATAAAATGAGAAATCATCTCTGGTAGAGTTGAGTTTTAGTTGTTTCACAAGTATTATGGTATAAGTTTTAAACAATTTTAGCCTGTCTATGTTAAATTGAGATTGACGTTAAACAAAAACTCAAAATTAATAATCTATAGTGGATGGAGATGGGCCAGCCCGGCCCATAGGAATTGGGCCTAGCCTGGGCTTGGGCCGAACCAAAAGAAATTTTACGAGCTTAGACCCAACGCAAGGCCTGATGTTTTTAAATGGTCTTGGGCATGGGCCCTTCAGGGCCCAGCCCAGCCCGACCCATGATCATCCCTATGTTTATCTTTTATCTCCAAATAAAATTCTTGGAGAAGAAGGATCCAATGAAATATACGTGACTTGGTATCCTTCTTTTGCTGTAGGTACATGATAACAGATTTGTCAGTAAGAATGATAACTTTTAAATCGAGAAGATGCGAACGAAACTTCTTAAGGGCAAAAACTACAACCAACAACTCTTTCTCTATTATTGTATAATTCTTTTGAGCCTCATCTAATGTTCTGTTGACATAATGTATTGTGTAAGGCAATCAATCCCATTGCTATCCCAACACAACCCTAATGACAAAATCTGATGCATAACATCATTATCTCGAATGGGAGAGACTAATCGGGTAGATGCAGGGCATGCACCTGAGTGACTAAATCTTTAAACTATTTAAAGGCTTGGAGGACTTTTTCATCGATAATGAAATTGGTCTCCTTGACTAATATCTCCGTGAGAGGTCAACCAATCTTGATGAAGTCCTGAATGAATCTTTTGTATAAATCAACATGCCCAAGAAAAGACCTTACATGCTTCACTGTTCTGGGTAGCTCAAGTTTAGAAATCACATCCACCTTTGCCGGGTCGACCTCCATACCTTATTTAGAGATGACATGACCCAACACAATTCCTTCAATTACCATGAAGTGACTCTTCTCTAATGAAAGCAGTAAGTTCACTTCAAGCATCTCTTCAGTACTCAATCTAGATGAGCAAGACATGCATCAAAAATATTACCATAGACTGATAAATAATCCATAAAAGCCTCTAGAAAACTACCCTCCATGGAGGTGAATGCCACCAACATATACCTTTGGAATGTAGTGGGTACATTACACAATCCAAAGGGCATCTGTTTAAAGTCATAGGTGCCAAATGAACAAGTCAAAGTCATCTTCTCTTGATCTTATAGGTCATTTACCACTTTGTTGTATCTAGGTACCCATCCAAGAAGTAAAATAACTCTTTCCCTACCAACCTTTCAAGAAATTGGTTAATAAAAGGCAGATGAAGGTGCTCCCAAATCCTTTTTATTTGATGGGAGACTGCCAATCACATTCACAATACCCACGGTCAAAATATGTTTTTCAAATGTGTTGCGTTTGTTTTTACAAGGTTGATGCTTTGATGTACATGCATCTTTTAATCCTTTCTTCACACTAGGCATGTATTCCATGTCTTTCAGTATTTCCATTTCTAGAAAGATATTTTGTAAAATTTCTACAATCCCTATCAAACACTGTTTTTCAATTTTTTGATTTTTGGTATTTTTCATTGCATCATGAAAAGGAATATTTGCATACTAAAAATCATTGTTCTTATTTACATGTGAATAGTCTATGACAACTGGATGACTAGAAGGGATTGTCCTCTAACATAAGGGAAAAAGTAAAAGCTGGAAATTTGGCGTCATCGATAGGCACATGAACGACTATAGTCGTGGGATTCTCCTTGGCTTACATGTCTCAACCTTGGCTATTATTCTATTTTTGCGATTTTTATTTTCTTCATTTTTTGAATTTTTGATTCTGGTATGACTCCTCTCTCTACTTCTTCATTCTCCCCACTTGATGCGAGATCAACTAATTTAGGTAATGGTGGCTAGCCTTTATTCTTTTCTATCATGGTTGTAGGCGACTGGATGGTCCTACCATTTTAGGGAGTCATAAAATTATATAACACAAAGAATTATTCGTACCTGACTTTGTGGCGGAGGATTCATGACATGCTACCTGCTTCTTACAACAGAAATTGTTTGGTTTGGCCTCAACCTATGCAGGAATGATAGTCTTTATAGCTGTCAGGTCATCCAACTTCTGGCTCATCTCTGTCAAGCTCTTCACAATCTAAGCCAAATAATCAAGTGTTGGATTCACCAGTACGACCTCTATCTGTTCAACGTGATGGGCTCGCTAAGACTGGTAATGGTGCGATGGCTACGACAGGTAGTTCAGAGAATAGTGATGAGGAGAATACCGTTGATAATGTGGAGTGGGTGGATAATTGTTGTGATATTGAGCAGTAAATTGATGATGATAGTGCTACTAACAATATGCAGGCCGATGATAATTCTATGTCCATGTTTCTGCTTGTGCTGGAGATTGGTGTTGTTAAGGTTGATGCTAGACGGATCTCCCTCTGTGAGATCAGTTGTACGACCGAATGACAGATGATTGACCCTGCTGTTGAACTAGATTTCGATCTACTAACCTAACAAGCAGGGTCGATAATCGTTGTGTCGATCAAGTCTCAATAAAATAACATATAACCCATAATATATAGATAAACTAATCAAACATGCATGTGAGTAGAACTTATTATAACTCTACATAAATGTGAGTATAGTACAAGTAGAGTGCCAAACACAGGAAGCAAACATGAAGTATAGTATATTATTAATAGTTATTTCTAATTATAATAATACAATTTTTTAATATTTTTCTACCAGTTCTTATTTTATGTGAGTTTTTAATTATACTTAAATTTTATGGATTTTTTAATTTGGTTTTTTTGTAATTTTAAATTTTAATTTTATATTTTGATTTTAATTTTAAAAATTTTAATTTCTCAATGATTTTTAATATATATACAATTATATAGATATTATATACATTATAAGTAATATATAATATATGTAATATAGTTATGTATATTTATAAAAAAATTCAAGATATATATAAATTTCTTAAAATAAAATGTTTTTGTAGTTATTATTATTTCTATGTTTTTGATAATTTTTAAATACTTTTTCTAATTTTATGGACTTTCAAAGTCGTAAAATATATAGATTAGTGAACAGATTAATTATTTGAGATTATTTTGGGTTTAACAAATATAAATAAGTTCAAAATTAACGTAAAATATTTTTAAAACATAGTTTATATGACAAAAAAAGTAAAAAAATAGAAATAATTTTTTGTATTTTCTTTATATTTTGTTATATTTTATAAGGATTTTAGGGTTTTATGATTTTTTGTTTTATATTTTGTATTTTTGGTGATTTTTTATATGTGGTAGAATATAGTATAAAATATATTTTTGGAATTTTGAAAAATGTTTTATAATTTTTATGGTTTTTTAGATTTAGACATGGAGAAAATGCACGTTTTTAAATTTAAGGAATAGGTAAATTAGATAAAATTCCTTGCAATATATATATGTGATTAAGCAATGTTACATGTAGATAAAATACAAAAAAATAAAATGATATAGTTATAGGGACTTATGTGAAATTTTAATGAACTATAAATTCATTTCAAAAAAAGGTCCAGGTAATATAGGGCAATACACACAATCTTTAAAATGCCTCATATGGCACAACACGTAGGCAGAAGGACAAAATTGTAATTACACTAAAGGTTAGGGTCCTACATGCAAATATTCCTAAAATATTACACTAATTTTAATATTTACATTCGAGAAAAAACACAAAATGAGCATGGGGATTAAGTGCAATATACCCGGGCGTAGCGCATGCCTTGCTAGTGGGTACTAATGAGTGACTGTTGTGTGCCCATGTGTCTCTCACTTATGATGGACGACAGAGAAGGCACACTGGTTCACATTGAATGAATGACCCAAATTATATCTGTGCTAAGGTGTTGATCTGATGGTCTTGAGGCAGTGAGGAAGAATAGGGAAAAAACGTTCTTCCATGAACTTTGATCCTTGATTTATTCCTTCTCTAGTGATCTCCTACACTTCTGATTGTCACTTTAGATTCTTCGGAAGCTCCCGCTTCTGCATGGGGCGTCACTGAGGTCCAGGCCTCGTTGATAAAGGCATGGATGCCAGTTTTTTCAAGAGACATATGCTTATATTTGTTCAACCAAATCAAGCTCTAGGTGCTTCTTTAAGGCCTTCTTCCTGCACAAAAAATATCAAGGGTTCGAGGGCTATCTCCTTGACCCAATTTTGAAGGTTAAAGCATGAGGACTGGGCGGATGGAAGGATATCTTGTGAGGGCAATGGATGGAGATTTGAATCCTTAATTCTTGCAAAATCAAGGGGGGACAGATGGAGGATTGGATGGATCAAGGAAGGGGAAATGTTATTGTGACGTCTAGGGGTCGAAATAGTGGAAGGCATGACTGAGAATAGTGAACGAAGCTCTAAGCTTCTATGAAGTTCAATCCTAAATTTAACGATAATATAAGATAAATCAATAAGAAATAAAGGAAGGACTACTCTAAAGATGAACTGAAGAGTTGCAAGACCTAATGCTTGCAGTTCAACATGGGTTACCTGGAGCAGAAGAAACCTCATCGGAGTTATTCTCCAACGATACCTGGATCGCTTCTCCGGCCACTTTGTCCTCATTGTGGAATCTGGAACGTCTTGCTATCACCAAGAATTCAATCCTAGAGGTGTCTGTTGGGGTTGCAGTGAGCTGAAAAGGATCAAAATGGAGGTGGAGGTGGATTTTTATACATAGGTGGAGTGGCCATCTCGTGACAAAGTTTGCATGCGAAAGATATGAGGTTTGTGGAAGCTATGGTTATGGCGTGGAAGAGGGTCATGGGGGAGCATGAAGGTGGAGAGATCAAGGTGGAAGAGGGCGTGGGAGATTGAGTAAAAATAGGAGAATGGAGGGGGGGGGGGTCAACGCTTTGACAAAAGTCAAAGGCTTGATTCGTACCGTTGACCCTTGGGTCAACAAAAGGTGGAACCATATTCGTCCGCATCATACCAATAAGACAACACAAAATCCATATTAATTCAATAATAAATAGTAAATAATTTTATTAGTTAAAAACTTAAAACATGAAAAATGTTTAGAATATAATAAACTAATTTTCTATGATTTTTATTTAATTTTACAATCTTATTTATTGTAGGTTATTTTTTACATGTATATATGGGTATATATACCTATATTTTACATATTTTATTTTTTATTTTAAATTTAATATACATAATATTATATTTACATATTTTATATAGTTATAAATTTATTAAGTACATATTAATATATTTTTGTCATATTTTTATGATTTTATTTATGCATAAATAAATACATGTATATATATGATTGGTATAATATATCTATATATTGTAATGTATTATTTATTTGAGGTGTATTTTAATTGTTTTATTCGTGTTTTAATTTTCATTATATTTTGTATAATATATATATTTTTTAAAATATAAGAAGAGCAAAATAAAAACAATAAAATATATTAATTTTATACACATATAAACAATACAATAATACCCCAGAAAGCTAGTTTTTGTATCGTAAATCCATTTTAATGGAACTACCTTCATCAGATAGATAATTTTATTTGGAATACATTTGAGGTGAGTTTGGTTCAAGTTGAGTTCATATGGAGAAGTTATTGATATGTGAATTTTGGTTTGCAGGGTTTTCATCCATGTGCACAAATTGCACTGTGGATGATTTCTATCAGCTATTATTTTTTATAAATTTATATATATATTAATATATACAAGTTTCAGGTTGAAAATTTCATTGTTTGAGGTGTATAAATAGAAGAATAAACTATTATAAAAATGGCTATGAAATTAGGGTTTTGAATGGTACTCATGGCCCTTATCTCCCTATACTTTATTCTTGGTCAGCCTAGTCAATATTTGACTTGGTTTCTGGATATAGGGTTATTCAGTATCTTTGATACTTCATTTATTTTCTTTTCTTTTTTATTCTATAATTTTGGAATAAATACAATTAATTATACAATAATTAGAGATGAATGTTGAATATTAATTTGTACAAACTAGCAGTATTCACAAGTGTTTTCATAAGAATTTAAAGACAAAACGGAAGAATAAAGGTAGATGAATTGCTATTTATCACTCCCTTATACTTACCTTTACTAGTCCCTAGAAAATACTTATTAGAAGAAAAAGTGATGCATAAGAGAAAATAAAGGAAAGGAAAAATAAAGAGCTTAGAATGATAATGATTTTTAAACTTATCTTCATAATATCAAAGTCTCAATTAAGCCCTTTGGATTGGTAATGTGTTCGTAACCTTATTGAGAATATGATCTAAACCTTAATAACCCTCAAGTTTCACAATCCTCTATTCAGGTCACCTCAATAGTTAGCTCAGAATAAGTCTATTTATACGTAAACCCTTATGACTATGAGTCGCACTTGTACATATTTGAATGTCGCTCTTCTCATTAGAAATGACAAGAAAAATTATCCCTCATCAAGATAACCTAATTCCCCAATCTAAATAGTCTTTCCTCGAGGACCATGGTATTTCCTTCTAAGTTCAAGTAGAACCGGTTCAAGAAGAGGGGGTAGAGGGAAGAATGGACTGTGACCATTGTAGTCACATATCCTAAGCATCTTTACCAATGTAGCCAAGTCTCTAGCTGCACACAACCTTGAGATTTTGACTTAGAAGTATACACTTTTCTTATTTGATACATAACTCTGATGGGATTTGATTTTTCATTGACTTTTTCCTGTCTATTTTTTGGAGTTTTTAATTTTCTTTTTCTACTATATACAAAAGCATTTACATAAAGAAAATTTCATCTTGGGCTAGTAGACTATCCATATTTTGAAGCATTATTGCAACCAACAATGTCCTATCTTTAGATGTCCATGCCACTAGATCGAGTTGGGGGGGGGCACTGGCGACCTATTGGGGCGAGACATGTTTCCACATGTGTGCTTCTCAAGCTAAAGAACCCAGCCCTCACCACCTCATCTGAGCTGAGCTAAGTGCATAGTGCTTGTCCAAGTTAGGTCATTATTAGCAAGAGTCATGCATGCTCTTCGAGATACTCTACTTTGGCTAGTCAAGATGACATGTGAACATAATCTAGGGGAATCAAAGAATTAAGTCTCGTTGACCTAAAAATTCTTAATTTCAATTCCTATAAGGCTCTTGTGAAATCAGGTGGATTATGGTCTAGGCCAAGCTCCAATCTTTTGATTTTATTTAGACTAGTTCAATTGTTAAAAATCATTCTAAAATTGCTTATGCAATGCAAAAAAAATTTATGAAATGAATATTCCAATTTTAACCTTTTTATGGAGTTTTGGATTTTTATTCAAAATTTTGGGGACTTTTTTTTGAAGGGGATAGTAAATTGAAAGTATTCACATAATCACAAAGATTTTATGCTTATTAATAAAGAATTTTATATAAGTTATATAACTGTTTTTTCATAAAAGTTTATAAATAATTAGATACATGTATGTACGTTATTTATACAAGAGTTTTATTTATTTAGTAATTTTTTAGGAATTATGCAATGATATTATTTACGAGGTTTTCAAAATAATTTGAAAATATTTTTGCAAGCAT
The DNA here is from genome assembly GCA_037367405.1 of Ottelia alismoides. Taxonomy (NCBI): domain Eukaryota; kingdom Viridiplantae; phylum Streptophyta; class Magnoliopsida; order Alismatales; family Hydrocharitaceae; genus Ottelia; species Ottelia alismoides. Next base: position 874,218 of record JAZKJV010001010.1, on the reverse strand, counting down.
TGTCAAACTTTTTGAAAACTAAATTAAAAAAATAAATAAGAGAAAAGAAACAAAGGTAGTATTGTAAATACCAACTGACCCTAAACCACAAAATCGAGTCAATATTGACTTGATCGACAGAAAATAAAGTAGGCGGAGATAAGGGCCAAATACTATACTGAAAACCCTAACTATTTATCTTAAAAATGGCCATTTTTGTACTAATTTATTTTGTACTTTACACACTCCAATAAATATAGCATTCAACATGAAGCTTGTATATAAAAATTTATATGAAAATTAGAAAATTAATTACACATAAAAATAATGCAATTTGCCATTAGGACACACAGATGAAAAAGCTGCAAACCAAACTTCACAGATCAATATCTTCTCCATATGAATTCAAAATTCACCAAGCTCACCTTCATTGTATTTAGAATTAAATTATCTATCTAATGAAGTTGGTTTCATAAAATGTAGTTAAGATACCAAATCCGGTTTTTTGGGTCCCATTGTACTATATATCTATATATTTTATTTTTTATTTTTTCACTCTACTTATATTTCTAAATAATTTTGTATATTACTTAAAATATTTTAAGATATAAACATAAAATAAATCAACTAAAGAACACTAAAATAAATTATACAATAATGTATATATATACTATACCTATAATGTATATATGCACAATACTTAAGGTATAAAAACATCAAAAAATAAAATAAAAATATGTAAATATTAATTTAAGTATATTATAATTATATAAAATATGTGAATATTATAATAGGTATTAATAATACAAAAAAATAAAGTAGGCAAAACATAGGTGAATATACCTTAAGTTTCCTAGTAAAAATTAACACCTATCAAATACGGTTGTAAAAATAAATAAAAATAACAAAAAATAGTTTATTAAATTTAAAACATTTTTTATGTTTAAAGTTTTATTAATAAATTCATATACTATTTTTTTAAATTTTCTTTTCATTTAATTTCTGACATGTAGTTTTGTATCGACGTGGACCAATCAGATTTTAGGAATTGTTGACCTTGAGTCAATAGCTCCCTATCCCCAAATGTGGCTATGGCATTGTTAGAGCCATGTTTTTTTGGCATTTTTTCTTCTCGGTGTAATCATCGAGTCGTCGTGCACTCTTAACAAAATATGTTTATTAGAGACCCATGAATTACCCTCAAATATTAGGTTCGATCGATCTTCATCGATTTGAGAAAAATCCCATTCGCAAAAGTGGCCCTCACATCTGCTATAAACACCTCTTTCTAAAAAGTAGTCTAGCGAGGTTCTTGTCAATCTACAAGGTGGATCAACAGTCATTGAGGAGACCTCTCACAAGATTCATACTAATTCAACAATTAACCCACAATATGGATCAAGCAATATAAATTAAAAAGATGGATTTAAAATTCATTATAACTCTACAAAAAGTGTGTATAGGTATAAGTATATAGAGTGCCGAACATAGGGAGCAAACGTGAGAGACTGTGTAATAATGTGTAAAAATTATCATTCTCTTATTTTTTATTGTATTTTTGTGTGGGTTTTTAATGATGTATTTTTTAAAGATTTTGTTTTTATATTTTTAATTGTTTTTCATTTTAAAAATTTTATTTTATTTTTATTATTTTCTGATTTTTAACTTTCCTTTTCTTTTTAATATAATAAAGGGGAGTTGGGAGCCTACACCCGTTGCTATAGGTAACTACCTACACTCGACCTTTTTTTCATGATTTTAGGTTTTTGAAAGGAAATATTAGGGGCATTTTCTTAGTATATTTAGAAGAATATGTTTTCAAGTTTCATGAAAAACAAATATTCCTAATATGTTCATCTAGAGGTGATCAATTTCAACAATTTTGAGACTGTTAAAATTTGGTAGTTTTGATGGAGATGATAGGAGTCCCAAAATAAGTTGAATTTTGAATGACACCATGGTAATATATATAGCGATCTAATTTCCCCAGGGTTTCATTTCAAAAAAATAAAAAATAATGAAAAAACGAGTAGTGTGTAGGTAGTTACCAACACCCCAAGGTGCAGGCTCCTTTTTTCTTAATATAAGAATATATATAACTGTATATAGAATATAGAGTAACATAACTATAAGTAAAACTAAAAATAACCAAAATTAAAAAAAATAAAATGTTTTTATACTTTTTATATTTTTATCATTTTTGTGTTTCTAGATATTATTGCTAATTTTTAGGGAGTTCTAAAGTCTAAAATGTCCCAAAACAAGGAATAATTAATAGGATGAAAGGTTTAAGGTATTAAAAAAAGATAAATGGTCTACAATTCCTTAATATCATTTTTAATATAATATATAATACAAATAAAATTGAGAGAGAGAGAAATAATTATTTTTAAAATTTTAAAAGATTTTTTATAATTTTTATAAGATTTTGAAGCTTTTAATTTTTTAAGGTTTTTCCTATTCTATTTTCAGTGGTTTTTGGTCCGGAGGAACAAGATACAATGATGAACAAGCACTACTTTTTTTGAATTTCTAAGCATGATTTTATATTTTTTAGAATTATTAATTCAAATAGGGATAAAACCATGCTATTTTGATTTTTATAAATAGTAAAATGTCTAAAATCATAAATAAAAATATAACATGAAAGAGCTTTCAAGAAGTCACATAACCCCATTTTTTTTCATAATTTTTGGAGCATGAATTTTAGAAAAGAGAAAATAATCTTAAAAAACAATTGAACTAGTTGGGTATATTTGCAATTAAAATAAAAGTCAGGGGCTACATTATAAATTACCCAAAAGCTCTCAAATAACATTCAAATTTTAAATATTAAACTATAAATACAATGCTTGTGAGGGGTTACGTACAAAATGCCCGGCTAATGTGGGACGGCACAAAACAGAGCTGGACTAGACTAAAGAGAATAAACGAAAGTTTGAGGTCCTATTGGCAAATATTACAAAAATATAAAGTGTTCTAAATATTTTACATGATTGAATAGAAATAAAAAAATGAGGCTATATGTGAAATTTAACCCCAACTAGCGCGCGATCGTGCGGCTGAGGATCTTCAGCTTGACACGTGGTATCACGAGGTTGCATGATGATGGTTCATCGGGAGCGACAGGAGTAGATCTTCGGTAGGAGATCAAGCCGGAAGCTCATCAAAATCTGATGGTTCTGGCTTAATCTGTTAGCTGCTCTTGATCGGACGAAGCTTGATGGATCATGAAGAATAGGGGAAGAACTGACACCTGAGGAGTTTGGATCTTCAACTTCTCACGTCGCCAACCACTAGGAGCTCTATCGATGGTCATTACACACTTTGGCAACCTCCCCGCATCACCCAGATGTTTTAGATGGGTCCGGGGATCGTTGATCAAGACCTGGAGCTCGATGATTTTCATGTGGACATAAGAGCCATTCTTTAATGCAAATGGCCCGTAGAAGGGACCTTTAGGACACGCAAAAGAACTACAAAGAATCATGATGAAAAGGGAAGGGTCCTGGCAGTTATTTGGTGGTGGTTCGAGGTGGAGATGGAGTGGACAGCGAGGTCCGACAGTTGTGGAGGAGTTGGGCCTCGATTATCTGATTTGGACTGGATCTAGTTGGTTTGATGGATTGTGGAGGTGGAGAAGCAAATGGGTAGGGTAGTGAGATAATCAGGGTAGTCATAACATGGGGACACGATAAGTAACAGTTGTGGCCGAAGCTCGAAAGCTCCAGTGAGGTTAAAACCTAATCCTATGCTACTATAGAGAACGAAAACTAAATCTAAGAAAAGAAATGTGATGCGAGAAGAAAATGCAAGTAAAAGATCTAAAAAACTAAAGGACTGACCTTGAGTTGGCAGGACCCAACGAGATGAAACCTAACAACGGAGGACCTCCAAAGATTGGTGGGAACCACCTTCACACTACCTCTTCTCGTCCAAAACTGATAGGCGCATGCTGTCACCTCGCTCTAGCACACAGACACAAATTTTTGCAAAGAAGCTGAGAAAACGGGGAACCAAAAAATTGAGGATGGAGGACGTGGTTATGTATATGCAAGGATGGGGAGAGTTCGAGGAAAGATTGCGAGTACAAGAGGAAGAGATGGGAGGTGGATTTGATTCAACGTGAATCATGGATGAATAGTGGTCAAATCTCATGAAGGATGTACATGATCTCGAGCAACGAATCGAGAGGGAAAATATCGAGAAGAAGGGGTCGTAGCTACATCTGACATGCTTAGAACTTGAGTCAGAGAAGTTGACCCAAGTTAGCAGGGGACAAACATTGATTGGGCGACCTCATCTGCAAAAGACAAACCAAATATAAACATACAAAATAATTTAAAATAAAATAGAAGTTGATTTAATTAATTTTCAGTTAAAAATAAAAAAATGTTTATTATTTTATGTAGTATTTTAATACAATTTTTATTACTTGTATGACTTAATTTATTCCAAGTTACCTTTTAAGGGTTCATTTATAGGTATATTTCCCTATATTATGTGTATTTTTAGTTTCTATTTTGTATTCTATTATTTTATTAACGTATTTACATATTTATATCATATTTTAATATGCACAAATATAGTTTTATTGTATTTTTGTGTTTATTTGGTCACTTAATTAAATATAGTATTTATTATATAAGTATAAGTATAGGTAACTCATTCATGAATTTTAGTATGTTATTTTGTTTTAGTGTTTTCTTTATGGTTCTATTGTATTCTATATATGTACATAAAAAATATAAAATAATGAAAAATATAAATAATAAATAAAATGAATATTTTATTCAAGTATATTGTACAATAGGGGTTCACAAACTACATTTTACATATTAACTCCAAATTAAATGGAACCACCTTCATTACATTGAATTCATATGGAAAATATATGGGTCTCGGAAGTTTGGATTTTGGATTTTTATCCAGAGTATAAAATGTACAATTTGTATTATTTTGTGTGAAATGAATTTTACCTTTTTTTTATATTTTTGTCTACAACTTTCATGTACAAAATTTATTGTTTTGATGAATGAATAATAAAGAATAAAATGTGTCCCAAATTGGACTTATTAATGAATAAAGGTTAGGGTTTTTATTCTGTTTTTGACCCTTACCTCCCTCTAATTTATTCATTGTCGACCTCGTCATCATGATACCTAGGTCTCATGGTTTAGGTTCATAATATACCTTTAGTATTTTATTTATTTATTTTTATTTTCTTTTCTTTATTCTTTTATTTTGGCTTTCTAATGTAATTTATACAATATTTACACTATGTAAAATAATGATATTTTCATGCATTTGCCAACTGAAGGTGATGAATGAAGATTCATCATCATCCCATATACTTACCTTTTCTAATCCCTAGCAAACACCTATTCTTATAAGTGTAGAAAATAAAAATAAAGGAAAGAAAAAGGAAAAAACTTGGATTGATTTTAACTCTTGAACTTATCTTCCTAAAATTAAAGTTTAGAGCTCAATCAGACTATTGGACATTAAGTCTAGACGAAACCTTATTGGGAAATGAATTTAAAAGACAACAACCTCTAGGACCTACAAAATTCTGCTCAAGTCTCCTCAATAGCCATGTCAGAATAAGTCAACTCATATGCAAACCCTTATGACTATGAATCTATCTTGGATAATGTGTGTGATATATAGCTCCCCTTGGCTGAAGCAATAAAAGTCAGTCTTTTCCAACATGGTGACCCTAATTCCCCAATCCAACTACTCTTTCCTCGAGAAATGGGGTATTCCCTTCTAAGTTCAAATGCAACCCTCTCAAGAAGAGGAGGTGGGGAGAAGAATGAGCAGTAGCCAATGTAGCTGCCTATCCTACAATGCTTGATCAGTATAGCTACCTATTCTAGGATGCTTGACTAGTGTAGCCAAGTCGCCCAGTTGTAGGCTCACATACATATTACTTTAAAGTCAAGATTGCTTATTGACTTACAAATATATACATGCTCCAACAGGAAATGATTTTCTCTTGGAATTTCTTCGTATTTTCTTTTTGGATTTTTTTGATTTTGCATATTTTTATTTTTTTTGAATACTATATACAACAACATTTACTTATGGATTTTTTTCTTTTGAGCCAATAGACTATCACTCTTTTGAAGCATTATTGCAACCCACAACTTCTACCTTTAGACCTCTTCGCTACTGGATCGTTTTGGGGTACAATGGTCACAAATGCATGACTTCCATTGTTTCCATCGACTTGTGTTTCATACCGGCAAATCCATCCCTCTACCACTTCAACTGAGGTGAGCGAAGTGAAAGTTGCATGTGTGCAAGCTAGGTCATTATCAACAAGAGTCATGGATGTGTTCTGAAATATTCTACTTATGTAGTAAAGTCGACATTGTACTGAGTCTTGTGATCTCAAAGAATTAAGTCTAGAAGACATGAAGTGCCTCAATTTAAGCTCATATAAGGTTCCTGTGATTAAGTAGATTAAGGTCCAACCAAGCTCCAATCTTCAGATTTTACTTAGACTTGTTCAATTTTCAACACCAATCCGAAAAATGCAAATGCTATGCATAATGTAAGGAAAATGTTTTCGTGATACAGTTTTCTAATTTTGAACTTTTTATGGATTTTTAAAAAAAGTTTTGCAAATTTTTATGCAATTTTTGAAAAGATTTTTGAAAAACTTTTTAGGATTTTAGATTTTGCAAATTTTAGGGATTTTAGCTTTGGCAAATAAATATGTGCAAATATTTACAAGGGTATGCATCTTATTATTTTCAAGAGTTGGATTTTGGAATTTACAAGTTTGTATATACAAGGTTGGTAAAGGACCTTTATTTGCTTGAATTATATACATAATTCTCAAAATAATTTGAAAAGATTTTTGGACCTTTATTTGCTTGAATTATATACATAGTTCTCAAAATAATTTGAAAAGAAATTTTCAAGCATTTTAAAAACTTTATTTTTGAAAACTAATTTGACAAATAATTTTTACAAAAATTACAAAATTTGAAAACCATTTGCACAGATTTTTCAAATAGTATGTATATATTGTTCAAATAGTATGTATAGATATTTCAAACAAATTTCACAACCATTTTCCAAACCATTTGCAAATCGATTTTCAAAATATTTTATTTCAAAAAATAAAATAAATTTTACAAACAAATTTTTTACAAAGGTCGAAAACATTTTACAAAATATTTTCCAAATAGTTTTCTAGAAAATTTTCAACAAGATTTCTAAACCATTTTCAAACATTTTGAAAAAACATTTTTACCTAATTTATTAATTAGTATATACAAAGAATTTTTAATGAATTTTATAACAATATTTTCTTTACACTTAATTGATTGTGTTTTAGCCATTCGTATTGCAAATGCGAACATCGAGTTATGACTAAAGTATATACAAAGTATATATGGCCCCCTATACATAGATTAAGCTATGTCCTCATATATCAGAAAGAAAAAGAGAAGACATAACTCATACTAAATAAAGATCTGTCTATACTACAACGATAGAATAAAGAATGAATGAATAAATGAATAGGAAGTTGACCGTCCCTCTATACTTAGGACAAAATAATCCTAAGTATAGCAGGTTGTACACAAGGAAAGGAGGGTTGAGGGTGGGAATGAATAGATCACAAATCGGTTTGCCTCCCACTATATTTAGGGTAAGATACCCCTAAGTATAGAAAAAATCTCAACAAGATAGGAGACAGTTGAGGTGACCAAAACAAATTAATAAACAAAAAAGAAAATATGCGAGAAGAATGTACACATCACTCCCCCTATACTTAGGGTAAAAAAGCCCTAAGTATAAGCAACAACAAAAGCAATGAAACAGAATGAAGAAAGAACACTCGGGATGTCCACCCCTATACTAAGGACAAAGTACAACCTAAGTAAGGCAAACACATAGAATGAGGTGGATGAGCAAAACGGTAGGTGGAAGGAAGAAAATGAAAGAGGATATACAAAGAGATGTATATACAAAGATCAAGAAGGTAAAAAGCGGACATTCTTGCATGATTGTTGAGGAATGGATGTCACAAGGTGCATGTCAATATCATGGTCCTCAGCTGAGACAAACCGATCAAGATCGACCTGATGAAGGTCCTCAGCAATCCTAGAGTAGAAAGGCATGAACTGGTCAGTGGAAGTAGTGTGGTCATGTTCAGCCTGAGACATCTCAACTAGGTCTAGACAAAAAAACTCGAACTCATCTATGAAAGTAGTAAGGTCAAATCCATCTTGTGCAGTCTCTCTTAAGTCTGCCCTCTGCATTAAGGTGTATATAGTATACATTCCGCGGATGTCATCAATACATCTCCACTCACTAGAAGGGGAACTCCAAGGTCTATGCTTACCGAGTCTTCCTCCCTGTAGAGTAATTCTCGAATTTCAGTCTCATCTATAACAAAGCATACCTCTCTTATATCAACAGATAGATCACAGTCCTCAAGCTCAACTAACACGAGTATACTCTCAGTAGATGTAGGTCTCTAGTCAGTGGTAGGTGCTGTTATCAAGGACAATGCTCTCATCAATAGAATGAAAGTGAATCTCTCCATATCCATAATTAACAACGACTTTCATGGAGGCAAGAAATAGTCGTCCCAAGATGATATGAGGATGCTAGGGGTGGAGGGCTCCATGGGCAATACAACAAAGCCAACAATGAAGCTCATGCATTGTATCTGAATGACCACATTTTCTAGAACACCCCTCATCCTCTTTATTGATCCATCGGTAAACTGACAAATCCTCATGTTTTTCTTGAGAGGTCCAAGATGAAGAGACTGTACCAACGAGAAGGGAATTATATTAATTGAACCACCACCTTCAAGGAGAGTATGATCACAAGAATGGTCAGAAATGGTGCATCTCAGAGGAGGTGTAACAACATTCCCTTCCCTAATGTGTGGACAGTGAGTGATGGCATAGGTATTGGCTATGGTCAGAATGTATTGCTTGGATATGATTCTTTGTTTTATTTTATTGGGTCTTGGCATAGATAATTGGTTCATGGTCTAGCAAAGTAGGGCCTCAACAAAATCATGAATACATGCCACTACTTCAGGATCAATCAACCATTTTTTGAGATTTTCTATCTTTTCCATACAAGGGAAGAGATCGGAATCATCATCTACACAAGGATGACTAAGAGCAGTCTGTACACTGTCAACTTTGGGGTCAAAGATGGGAATTATCATGGATGTGTGTGGCTAAAATATCTGGCATGGGCGCCCCCTCACAAACCGACTCAGCAATGTGTGTTCTAGAATCTTTTGTGTTTTTTATTTTTTTCACATTTTTTGTATTTTGGGTGATTGCAAGATCTCATGGGCATCCTCAAGTGAATCCATGAATCCAGAAGGTGAAGCAACAATGTGGATCTTATTTAGGCTAGTGAGGTCATCTATCCTCTTATTCATTTGCTCCACTAACCGGGTAATGTGTTCAAGAGCGGAACCCATAAGAGGTGACTCCAATAGCTCAGTCTCGGGTGCGTGAGATGGTGGAAAATGTAAGGGTGGTGGTGGGTAAAAATAAAAATCCGATGCTTGAGACTTTGGATGAGGCGGATATGTACAAAAAGTACAATCAGGAGAAAAGTCCTGGAAAAATGGAGGGTAGACCGACAAGAGAGTAAGAAGGATCCATAAAGTCAGGATAAAAACAACTCCAGTCAGCCATCTTTGTAACAAAAGAAAGGGATTCAGAGATGACGAAGGTCAAGTCAAGATATGTGAAAAAAGGCGCAAATGTGCAGAGAAGATCGACTATGCACATAAATAAACAAAAATATAAACAAACAAAACCCCTCAATTCACCTACTCAATACAGTGATGTCCGTGAGAGTTTGATCATTTTATATTTTCAAATTTTAGAGTTAGGTGAATTTCACCAAGTTGTACAAGCACACAGGTAGGCCTGGGATTGGGGCACTAGTCCTTAGCGTGTACGTTTCAAGCATAAAATGCAGAATACAATGACGATGTTACTCTCCCCAAAACAAGGGTTTTTCTTTATGATTTTGGGTGGAGCAGTCACAATTTTATTAGTTACCACCTTTTGGATTTTTTAATAAAATGCATGAATCCTAATGAAGGATCAATTCCATAGGTATCTTATGTGGTCAAAATTAGAGGGAGAGAGTTGGAAAGGCAATGCAAGCAAAATCGATGATGTATGCTTAGATAGAGATGCTCACCTAGCCTCAACTCTCTTCATGCAGGATGCTAAGAAGAATTGAAACCTATACTATATGCAATGTAACTGATGAAATCGCCCTAGAATAGTAATTGCTATTAATGTGAAGAACAAGAGTTGAATATCTAGAAAAGAAACCAAGAGTCCGACATTGGAGTTTCCTCAGTGCCTGCCACCATGGGTCCTACAAGCGCTGTGTGGAATCTCTTACAACACGTGGTCTCGAATCCAAATAACCAACTATTTACTTTGACTAGATCCAAGAACGAACTGTAGGTACATGCAAGTCAATTAGGGATTTGGACCTATTCTATCGATAAAGCAATTTTATTCTAAGTCTCAATCACACAAAAGAAATAAAATAAAGTCGAAAAACTCAAAACTCATAAAACAAAATAAAGAAAGTTAGAAAACACGAAAAAGACGGTGAGGCTCTCAAGTGAATAATCACTCGGGCAATGGACCTCGTGAAGTTGCAGTGTCCTAAGAGTCTAAGTTATTAATGTCTCTCTCTCACTTAAGTAACTGTCTTCAAAATTCCTACAAATCTTCCTTTGTATCTCTCTCCCATTAGCTTGTGTAGAAAAGCCGACTTTGCTTCATGTGAGCGCGTAGGTCTCCTAGTAGAGCCTCCCTTGATCCACGATCCATCACAACAAATTCAAACAAGTATGATTAGACATGTCATGAATAATATCAAATAAAATGATAATTAAATAAAATATAAATAAACAAGTGGAAGCAAATAGCCATTGCTCTTCGACAACGATGCCATTTGAAAAGCAGTCCTGCGAGGTTCTTGTCAATCTACAAGGTGGATCAACAGTAGTCGAAGTGATCGCTCACGAGACGTGTACTAATTCAACAATTAACCCACAATATCGATCAAGCAATGCAAAATAAAATGTGGAGTTAAAATTTATTATAACTCTACAAAAAGTGTGTACAGGTGTAAGTATGTAGAGTGTCCAACATAGGGAGCAAACGTGATAGACTCCTGCCCCGCACCTTGCACCTCTCTGGCGGGTAAATTAAGTAGTAGGAATAAACGAGCATGTTTCAATTAAAAATATATTTCTTTATTATTCTCCCATTTTTTCTTAGAACACAAGAATCTAATCTGGATTATACATCTTTTTCGAACAAAGCGTTGAGCTGATGTTGAATTCCAATTGAGGTTTTGAGTCAATTATTCTTCCCTTGTCTTTTTACTATATTTTTATGTGGGTTTTTAATAATGTATTTTTTATGGATTTTTACATATTTTTAATTGTTTACATTTTATAATTTTTATTTTTTATAATTTTCTGATTTTTAATTGTATTTTTATTTTTAATATATAATATAAGAATATATATCAAATATATAATATAGAGTAACATAATTATAAGTACAACTTAAAATAACCAAACTTATTAGAATAAAATGTTTTTGTCCTTTTTTCTAACATATTTGTGATTTTTAGACATTTTTTATAAATTTTATGGAGTTTTAAAGGCCAAAATATCTGAAAATAGGGATTAAATAAATAGGCTAAAATTTTTAAGGTACTAAAAATAGATAAATATTATATAGTATATAATATAAATAAAAATGGAGATATAAATAAATATTTTGGATTTTAAAAGATTTTTATAATTTTTATAAGGATTTTAAAGTTTTTTATTTTTAATGTTTTCCTTTTTATATTTTTATTGCCTTTGTTAAGGCACAAAATACAATGATAAAACAAAAACTATTTTTTTGGAATTTTTTAAACATGATTTTATATTTTTTTGGAATCATTAATTCAAACATGGATAAAACTGTGATATTTTGATTTTTAATAAATAGGGAAAAATATAAAGTGCAAAACTTAGAATATAACATAAAAGATCATGCAAGTAGACACTCAACTCTATTTTTCAAAATTTTTGGAGAATGGATGACATTTTAAAAAAATAGAAAATTGGCACAAAAATAATTGAACAGTAGTGGTATATTTGAAATAAAAATAAAAATCAGGGTCTACAATGCAAATTAACCAAAAGTTTTCAACAAATATTCTAAATTTAAATATTAAAGAATAAATACTAAACCTATAAGGGGTTACGTGCAAAATGCCCAGTTTACAGGGGAGGACATGCAAGTTGAGCTAAACTTGACTAAAGCGTGAATCAATGAAAGTTTGACGCCCTCTTCGCATATATTATAAAAATAAAGCGCTCTAAATATTTATAGGATTATATAGAAACAAAACAAAAATGAGGGATATATGTGAAATTTATCCCCAGCCGGCGCACGATCGTGCAGTTGAGGATCTTCAACTTGACACGTGGCATCACGAGGTTGCTCGATGACAATTCATAGAGAGCAACTAGGATTAGATCCCCGGGAGGAGATCAATGGTTGAAGATCCTCAAAATTTGATGGCTCTGGCACAATCTGGCAGCTACTATTGTTCGGACGACGCTCATTGGATCATGAAGAACAAGGGAAGAACTGATGTGTGGTTAGTTTGGATCTTCAACTGCTCACATCATCAATCACCAGAAGCTCAGCCGATGGTCGCTACACGCTCTGTAGCCTCCCCGCATCTCCCAAATGGTTGAGATGGGTTTGGGGCTTGTTGATTGAGCCCTGGAGTTTGAAGGTTTTCACGTGTACCTAGGAGTTGTTCTTTGATGCAAATCGTACAAGGGACCCTTAGTACCTATAAAAGAACTACAAAGAATCGCGATGCAAAGGGAAGAGTCCCTTCGGTTATTTAGTGGTGGTTCGAGGTGGAGCGAGCGGGTCCGACAACCGTAGAGGAGTTGGACCTCAATTGTAAGATTTGGAGTGGATTTGGTCGATTTGATAGGATTTGGAGGTGGAGAAGCAGATGAGTAGGGTAGTAAGATGGCTGGGGTAGTTGGAAACAGGGCACACGATGAGTAATAGTGGTGGTCGGAGCTCAAAAGATCCGGCGAGGTTAAAACCTAATCCTACTCTACTACATAGAACACAAGCTAAATCTAAGAAAAGAAATGCGACGTAGGATGAAAATGCAAGTAAAAGACCTAAGAAACTAAAGAACTGACCTCAAGTTGGTCAGAACCAATGAGATGAAACCTCATGACGGAGGACCGCCGGAGATTGATGGGAACTACCTTTACACTACCTCTTCTCGTCGTAAAACGGATGGGCAAGCTTGTTGTCACCTTGCTCTAGCCCAAGGACACAAATTGGGGCAAACAAGTGGAGAAAAAGGGGAACCGCAAAATTGAGGAGGGTGGAGGACATGGTTATGTATATATAAGGATGGGGAGAGTTTGAGGAAAGTTTGCGTATGCAGGGGAAGAGATGTGAGCTGGATTTGATTTGATGTGAATCATTGATAAATAGTCGTCAAATCTCACAAAGGATGTATAGAGTCTCGAGCAATGTATCAAGAGAGAAAATATCGAGAAGAAGGGGTTGCAACTACATTTGACATGCATAGAATTTGGGTCAGAGAAGTTGACCCAAGTCAACAGAGGACATGCCCTGATTAGGCAACATCACTCACAAAAAGACAAACCAGATCTGGAAATCGAAAATAGGTCAAAATAAAATAGAAGTTGATTTATTAGTTTCTGGTTAAAACATAAAAATGTTTATTATTTTATCTAGTATTTTAATCTGATTTTTATTTATTTTTATGACTTAATTTATTCTATGCAACTTTTTAAGGGTTCATTTATAGGTATATATATATTATCTGTATTTTATTTTGTATTTTACATTTTCTTATTTTATTAACTTAATTTATATATTTATAGATTATTTAAATATTCTTAAATATATTTTTATTGTATTTTTTGAGTTTATTTGTGCACTTAATTAAATAGAGGTATTTATTATAAATATAAATTATAGGTAATTCATCTATGTATTTTAGTATGTTATTTTATTTTAGTATTTTCTTTATAGTTTATTGTATTCTCAATATGCACATATATTATAAGAATTATTTAAAAAATTATAAAAATATAAAATAATGAAAAATATAAAGAATAAATAAAATGAATATTTTATTCAGGCATATTGTATTATAGGGGTCCTAAACCTAACTTTACATCTTAACTCCAAATTAAATGAAACCACCTCTATTAAATAGATAATAAAAAGTTATATACAATTAATGGTGATTTTCGTTTTTGCATTTTGAATTCATACAGAGAAGATATGGGTTTGAAATTAATTTTCTATTATTTTTGTGTGAAATTAATTTTGTATTTTTCTACATATTTTATCAAACCTTTCATGTACAAAGTTTATTGATTTGATGAATGAATAACAAAATAAAATGGGTCCCAAATTGGACTTACTAAAGAATATAAAATAGGGTATTGTGTTTTTTATCCTTATCTCCCCCTACTTTATTCCTTATTGACCCAGTCATCATGATGGTTAGATGTCAAGGTTTAGGTTCATAAAATATCTTTGGAATTTTATTTTCTTTTATTTTTATTTATTTAGTTATTTTGGATTTAAACAATGTATTTTTATACAATATACAATGAATGCTAATTTTTGTAAAATAATGATATTTACATGCATTTTTGTAGGGTTTAAAAGCCAAAATGAAATATTAAAGGTGATAAAATTGAGATTCATTACCCCCGTGCTTTAGTTATGACCTAATCCCTCTTTACTCATCATAAGCCCTTGGAATCACGCTCACGAGTGAGCCCTTCATGGCAGGAAGGAGTCCCTAATTAATCAAGGCGATAAGAAGATCGATTCGAGGTGATTCACACTTCGTAGGAGCTTGCTCCAATGACCCTTGGCTCCTAAGTTTTCCGACTAGGTGAGGACCTATCTTTGTCCCATTTATCTTTGCATTTCATTTCCTAGTGTAGATGTGTATTTCTTGTCTTTCAATTTCATCAATCATATCAAAAATAAAAAAAATTTGTATGCTAGAGCTCTTGAGCTCAAGCCCTCTGTTCACTCGTTAAGCCATTGTTCTGACCTCGCTGTCACCTTTTCCTCACTTCTTAGTGCTTCTACATCATTTGGACTGCTTCTGCTCTTCCTGATTCACTCAAAATCAAGCTCTAAGGTCTCCAACTCTTCCATCATTTCCAGAGACCTCTGTCGCACTTCATTATTGCCCATTTCTACCCCTTAATGAGTTGAGGTAGTTTGCCCTCGATTCCTTGTCCTTTCCATGCAAGTTGGAGCACTAAGAGACCCATATGGGACGATTTCGATCTTGCAAAGGAACCCTAGGTGCAGCATCCCTCCCTAGAGCTCTAGACCCCACCGATCGGGTCTGGACCCATCTTTGAGTACCTTAAACTTTGGACCCCTCCGTTGAACCCTAGAGCAACTAAGCAATAACGAGGACTACAAAAATTACGAAATACAACTGATCGAAGGAGCTCAACCCCACTGTTCTTCCTTGATCATCCACCATTCTTCGATTGTTATATCAAGAGCCAGCTCCAGGTGGTACAACCACCATTGGATGGGCCTTATCAACAACCATCGGATCCATCTGTTCTGGATCTAATCCGAAGCGTCCATCAATGAACCATCATCCGACGTCCATAGAGAACCACACGTATAAGTGAAGAGATCCAGACCATTGGTGAGTGCAAGGGTTTGGGTATTTTGCACCCTCAACCCCCTGCCCCACAATTTCGTTTTATAATGTAGTTTCTAATCATTCATCTGTAGTGTTATTTATGTGTAATATTTGTATCTAGACCGCCCCACATTATTTAATTGCACTCTAGTCTAGTCCAACTCACCTCGCATGCTGATACATGTGAGGCACATATAATTTGCAAGGACCCCCTCTAGGTTTCCTTATTTTATTTTGGTCCATTAATTTGCGGATTAAGTGTAACATGTTTATGGAAATTGCATGTTTAGTCCTAGAAGTTAGTTTATTTGCAAAAATACCCCTTCAGGTGCGTATTTAATTTGAAATATTTGGTAAATTGCATGTATAGATCTGAACTTTGATATGATGTTCTGAAACGATTTTTAACTTCTTGGAAAAGCACTTAGGTCCTTACTTCTCTAATTTAAATACCAATTTGCATCTAAAAATTATAGGAAAATTATATTAAGTGATAAGAACCCTATTTTATCATATATCATTTTTTGTAAGGCATTTAAAATTAATTTTCTATTCATAAAAATCCACAAATATGCCTATTTTCCCTATTTTAGCATAGAAAAATTATAAAAATTCAAAGCACTCCTAAAAATTACAAAAAATATATTAGTTATATCTTATAGTATTTGATACATATACAAAAACTACAAAAAATAGAAAACCAAAACAATAAAAATTTTAAAAACATTGAAAGTATTATAAAAATCATAAAAAATTCCTAAAAAATAAAAGAAATATGTTTTAAGCTTATGAAGTTTCCTCATATTATCTAGCTTATAGGAAAATTGAAGTTGGGCCCAATCTGATCTGCTAGAAACTTTTTACGCCCATTTCAATCCTTTAATTTTCTTTTTTATCTTGTTTCGTGTATTCCTATTTTGAAAAATCCATAAAGATCTCAAAAATACCCCAAAAATCATAAAAACAAAGAAAAATATAAAATCACAAAAATATTTTATTTTGAACATTTTTACTTTATGTGATATTTTAAACATTAAAAAATGTCAAGATTCTTTTATTTTATACATATATATCCATACTATATATATATTTATTATCTATATTTATATATTGTTATATTTATAATATTAAAATTAAAATCATAAAAAACATATACAAAATTTAAAAATTCTAAAAAATAATGTAATTAAAAATCAACAGAAAACATTTGAAAAAATAGAAAAAAGAACACCCAAGTAGATTATTCATTTTGTCTCTATTCTCCTGTGCTCTAAATGGTTCGATACTCTACACACTTGCCTTATACACATATTTTTTAGAGTTATAATAAAATTTAGTTCACAAATTTGCATTGCTTATTTCTATTTGTGGGTTAATTGTTGTCGATTCACTTGGATTGGTTACCGTATGTTGTGAGAGCTGTCGATATAGCGATTACCAGATCTGATTTGTTGGACACTGCAAGCCCTCCAAGAACAAACCCTTGGAACCTCTATCTTTAGTATTTCAACAGGAAGCAACAAGTAGCACTAAAGAAGAAGATAAAGTAGCATGCATGAGACTGGTCAGATTGGTTGAATCCGATTCTTCTAATTCAAATGATGATGCATGTCAATTTTCCTATAATGAACTTTACTATACTTCTCAAGATTATTTTAGGCAAGTTATGAAGTATGAAAAGGAGGTATATTCTCTTGAAAGGATTATCAATCAATTAAAAAATAATAAATCTCTCTTGTTGAATGATTTAGATTTTCTAAAAAAGGAAAATACTTTCTTAGAAATGACTTAAGTAGTTTAAAGTAAAAATTGGTAGTTTAGAAAAAAGCAACTGACAATGCTTGAAAGAAATATGTCTTTTGTACGTAGTAATGAAAAATAAAAATGAAAACAAAAAAATCATAATCCTAGTTTAAAGGAAAACTGATGGATTTGGATACTAAAAGGTACCTTGAAGGACCCAAAAAGAAAGGGCACCAAAATAAAACTTTTTAGGTTTAGAAGATTCAGGAAAAAAAACGATAATGGAGGAGGCCTTATCAATACTGACATCCAAGGTGGACCTCATTAAGGACAAATGAGTATCAGATGCAAAATCAAGAATGGATGTTATCAACGTGAACAAGGTATAAAAGATGGAGAAGGCCACCTTAGAGGACCCTAGGTAACTTCTTAACTTTTTTTTGTTTAGTTGATCAAAACTGTCGAGATATATAAACCATCGATTATAGTCTAGTTAAAGTTGACCTGATTAGATTAGAAGAAGACCGAGTCCTCGGTCGGACCATTCGAGAGGAGACAGAGCACACAGAGAGAAATCTTGATTAAATATATATTTGACGTACATGTTTACTCAAAAATTGAAGTCGACATCATGTATATCATGCATTGGTAATGAGCCCTCTACTCTTACATTTAAGAGGAGACTTTTAGCAAAGACTAAGAGGGAAATCTAACTTAGGGGGATCACATATTAAAAAATATTTTACAAAAAAATGGGGAGTGAAAAGAGAAAGGAGAAAATAATTTCCTAGTTAACTTTTACTATATTTTAAGATAATTTTGATAATTCCAAAAAAGGAGAGAGAGAAAAGCATTTAAAAAAATTAGTTTTCATGTTTAAACACTTTTACAAGTAAATAAAATATTATCATTAATAAATATCTATTTCATCAACTTTATTCTTTCATTTTACCTTAAATACCTAGCTAAATGCATGTATATAACATTAATTTGTGTAAAATAACACTCAACAGTTGAGCAATAAATATTGTATAAATACTGTATTTAATTCAAAAAAATAATAAAGGAAAGAAAAGAAAAAAAATTAAGTGTCAAAGACACTGAGTGACCCTAGACCCCAAGATCTAATCATCATTATGACTTGGTTGACAAGGAATAAAGTAGGAGGAGATAGGGCAGAGGAGCCGTACATAAAACACGAGGAAACCCTACTTTTTATTCATCAATAATTATATTTTGGGACCTATTTTATTCTTTATTATTTATACATCAAATAATAAAATCCTCTATATGAAAGTTGTACATAAAAATACAAAGAAAAATACAAAATTGGTTTCATTGAAAAATAATGTAGCGTGTGCCCGGAACACATAGAATAAAACCACAAAAAACTTTACAGATATGTATCTTTTCCATACAGACCCAAAATTGACTGAACTCACCTTTATTGTTCATAAAACTTAAATAAAAATTTAATGAAGGTGGTTTCATTTAATTTGGATTAGGATGCAAAAGCTGGCTTTTGGGCCCTTATTGTGCAAAATACATGCATATAGTAATCAATATATTTATTCTTTATATTGCTAGCTTCTTTATATTTTTAGATGTTTGTAAATATTATATAGAACACATTTCAATAATAAATTAGAATAAATGCATTAATGATACATAAAAATAAATAATGTATTATAATATATAGGTGAACCAATATAATACCTATAAATATTTATTTAATTGATTAAATAAAATGAGAAAAACAAATTTAAAATATGGAAATATGTAATTAAATAAGTTAGGAATTTAAAAATTATGCATACAAAATTATACAGTACAAAATAAAAATAAAATTTGCCAATAATAGGTATATACCTCTATAGATACTTGTAAATACTGGAATTAATTAAATAGTCTTGTAAAAATAAATAAAAACACCCTAAAAATACTATATGAAATAAGTAACATTTTTTATGTTTTAACCTAAAAATAATAAAAAAGAATAATAAAATCATTTGTTATTTTTTATTGATTTAATAAATGATTTTTAATAAGATTTCCCTGATTGGTTCACGTGGACCAATCAGGGAGCCCCGACTGTTGACCTTAGGTCAACAGTCCTTTCTCCATCTCTAACTTCTGTCAGAGGTCACCAGGACCATACTTCTCCCAATTCTCCACGCTTCTACCACACATCTCCCTCCTCGAGCACATCGCCTTGTTGTAGCTGGCACATCCCTCTACCTCGCCGACCACATGCTTCTCATCTATCTCCTTCCCATAGCACGCTACTACTACTCAACGATCCCCATGGACATGTCTATAAAGCATATCCTCCACCCCTTTTGCTTTTTTGATCTCTTTTACTTTACAATAACCTTATTATTTACCTAGGATTGAGAACCTCAATGACATGGATATGTTGCTCTCCGATTTAAGGTGAGGATAAGGTCGGAGGAAGGCAATCCAGGTCAGTTGAGCTCCGCTCCGGCAACCTTCTTTATCCTTGAAATTCCGACCAGGTCCTAACTGCTAGGTACCCTTTTTATCTTACATTTATTCCTAGTAACTTAGATGTAGCTTTAGTTTTGTTAATTAGACTTTAGTTGTATTTAATTTTAAGATTTAAAATTACTGGAGAACTAGGATCCAGCCCCAAATTCACCATTTATTGACTGTTTCGAGTCATCCATTATCGTCATCTTACAACCCCACTCATTCTCCATATTTTCCCCTCGTTTTCCTCTTGATCATATATGGATTTAGTTGAAATCGGAAAGAGTTTATATCAGAAGATCTAGATGCGTTGAGCTCCAGGCCCACTTCGATGGGGCTCAGACATTTTTGAAGATCCATACGTGTACGGAAGGCAGACAATAAGAAAAGGAGACCATCGACGACATGTTTGGTGGTCGGAGGATGAAGTATTCAACGATTGAAGCTCGCCTCATCTATGTTTTTGGGCTATTCCTCCAAGGCTCTTGAAATCCGTCTGATTAGAGTCACGACCCAAGTCTAATATGGGTTACTCAAAGCAAGGCAAAGTGGTACGCACCCTGGGACAGTGATCAAGCCACGAGGATCTAGCTCTAACATTTGATGAAGTGCCATAAATGGATAAATATCTAAGTAGACCCCTTCTTAATTTATATTTATTGAAAGGTCCTTTAGATATTAAGTACTGCTTTTATATTTTGTATAAAAATTACACTAACCCCCTAAAACTGGTTGGATATTATACTTAATTCAAGTGATAGCTCACCTCACGTGGTGTCCCATGTGAGGTGGGCAAATTGAAAGGAAGCCATGCCATGTTCCTTTATTTGTATTTTGTCTTGGAAACTTGTAAAATAATGTTAAACTTTTGGATATTTTGCATAATACCCCTCAGATGTTAATTTTTATTACATAAATACCTCTACCAAGCTTGTATTTATTTATTTATCTTCTCATTTTCATTAAATAGATTTAGTGCCTCATTTATTTTAGGAAAATTATTATAAATGCCTTAAATATTGTTCATACAAGCTCATATTTTTATTAGCAATTACACATACTTTTCCAATTATTAAAAATCATATAAGAACTATTTACTCCCTATTTCGAAACAAAAATACAAAAAATCTAAAACCTCTACTAAAAATTACATATATATATATTATGTAATATAACCCCAGACATAAAATCATAAAAAATATAAAAGGAATACACTAAAAATTAAAAATATTTCTATCCCTATAAAAAATTACAAAACTTCCATGAAATCCAATAAAATATTTTTATATTGTATATTTTTCTTTATATTGTATAATATATAATAAAATTAGTTTGGGGAGTTTTGAACTCATTCTCTATTTTTAAAACACTAAAGCATTCTGCATAATATTATAAGTAACTATTTTGACATTTCAAATTAATTTACAATATATAAAAATTATAAAATATTATAATAAAAATAAAATATAGATAAAAATATTTAAAACACAAAAATATTTATTTATAAATTTTAATTATTTTTAGATATATTTAAAAATATTTAACCCTATATGTTATATACTCTTTATATTAATTGTATACTATTAATACTAATATTATTATTTATAATTACCATATATATATATTTAAAACCTTTAAAAAAGGATTGTTCTTGTATATATTTAATATATTTACTATATTAGTATATATCACATATAATACTTATTATATACATTATAATATATTTATTATCATATATAGATATATAAATATATATTATATCTTTAAAAAATAAATTACAAATATGAAAAATCTAAAGAGATAAAAATTAAAAATAATAAAATATAAAAATTATAAAACATAAAAATACATAACAATTAAATATAGTTAAAAACCTACAAAAATAAAAAAAGGAAAAGTAGAAAAATAGTTTATTTTAAACAATAATTATACCTTATCCATGTGTTTTTCTCTCAATGGTTCGACACTCTACATGTATTCACTATACACAAAGTTTGTAAAGTTAAATAAAAATAAAATTTGACTCACACATTTGCATTGAAATATCATACATTGTGGGTTAATTGTTAATTCGATTGGTTGAGCATGTTCCAAATACCGCGAGAGTGGCCAGTACAATGATTGCTGGATCTGAGTTATTGGATACCGCAAACACTCCAAGACGAGACGTTAGGAGCCTTTTCCTAAACCCCTCTATCAAATGGCGTCGTTATTGGGGAGCAACATAGGACATGATTTTGCATATAATATCTATTTTATTTTCCCCATCTTTTAGTTACTTTTTATAAACAATTATTTATCTATTTCTGACCATCTCTTTTTTTGAATTTCCTATGAGGGACCGCGTGGCAAAGGCTGCTTTCTAGGAAGCTAGTGCCCCCGAGCTACGAGGTGATTGGCTCTTTCACTAGCCAATTGGAGAGAGCAAGGAAGAGAGACAGAGAGAGAAGCATTGTTTCAGTATAGAATTTTCTTTTATTTTATGTAAGAGAGAGAACCATTTTTTTGCATAATTAATTTGTAATAACACATGTACATTGCACTTTTGGATAGTAACACTCTTCGAGGTCCATTGCCTAGGTGATTGTTCAAATACGGGCCTCACCAATTTTCTCACGTTTTCCTCGCATTATGAAATAGCCAGAATCAAAGGGATGGGGAAGTGTGCTTTCACAAGGTGAGCTATACAGTTGCTGTGTTGATCTTTCGCAAAGATCTTAGATAAATTCAACAATTAACCTACAAGAGAAATAATAAATAATCAAATCAAGTAAATTGTGATCAAACCAAAAAAACAAGTGTGTATAGTGGACAAGAAAGCAGGGAGTCGAACATAGGGAACATATGACGTAACAAGGTATATTATTTATAAATAAATAATACATGAGTATATGCATGTATAAGCATGCACAATATTAATTATTGTGTCGTGGGTTTTTGTCAAATATATATTTATTTTTTAAATTTTTAAATTTTAATTTTCAATATCTTTTTTAGTAATATATGATACTATTAATAATGTATATAAGAGTAGATAAGGTGTATATGGTAATATATATATAATATGGGTAATATATACTATATATTACATAATAAATGTACAAAACTAAAAAATATTCCAAAGAGTGGTATTTTAAAGGTTTTTAAAATATATTTAAGTATTTATAATTATTAATAAGAATATAAGCTATATATAATAATATATAGGTAAATATAGGCTATAAAGAGTTCTATAACTATAAATATATATATAAATAGTCAAAAAATTTAAAATATATATATTTGTGTTTAAAAAATATTTTTATATTTTAAAGAACTTTTTGGGGTATTTTTACTATTTTTATATATTTTAAAATACAAAATAGTCCAAAATAGGAGCTTTTTAATCAGCTCGAATTGCTTTGAAAATTAAAATAACAAAAAGATTTAAAATTTAGAAAACCTATTTTTATATGTAGTATATATATGATGGAAACTAAAATTTTTGGGATTTTTGAAAATATTTTATAATTATTTTAGGGTTATCAAGGGTTTGCTAATTTTTAGAGTTTCTTTTGAGATTATTTTGTGATTTTTGGTCTGGAGTCAAAAAATAAGCTAATAAATAACATGTATTTTTTTGGAATTTGTAGAAAAAGTTTTCTATTTTTTTGTATTTTCAAAGTCAAGTAGGGAATAAAATAGGTCCATTCGATTTATAATAAAAAAATCAATGCATGCAAAATGGCAAATAAAATATATAACATGAACAAGCAACAAATCATGCACTTACAACTATTTTTACAAATAGTTTAGGTCATATGAGCTATTTTTAAGAAAAAGAAATGTAACAATAAAACTTAATCATGATGGTAGGGGCATATTTGTTAATAAAGTAATGTCTAAGGGCTCGCATGCAAAATAACCTTAAAATTAACATTACAACTTGATTTTTAAGTACCAAATATTAAATACAAGAACCAGAGGGGTACGTCTCCAAAATGTCCCCACCCATGGGGGTCTACTTGAGGTGACCTGACACTGGACTAAAGTGAAAAATCAAAAAGGTGTGAGGGCATATATGCAAAATGTCCCAAATTTTTTGTACTTAATTAAATATTTACATGACCTTTTATAAAAGATAAATTATACGGAGGCGGTTAACACAATTTACCCCATTTAACCCAGCATGATCTGACCGTCCTTGGTTTCCCACATGGAGGATCTGAAGGCTACCATCACGCACTGTTTCGCAAATGACCAACATCTATGATTAGATCTCGCGTATTCATCAGATCCAACGGAAACTGGGTGGTTAGCGAGAATACCCAAGAACATGGCGGCGATGAGCTTTGACGTATATCCAAGCTCTGATGAGGGGTCATCACTCCGATATGGTCCAACAACTTGCTGGAAATGGTCTGCACGTGCATGTGTGCTCAGGTAGGCTCGAGGAAGCTCTAGGAGCTCAGATGGCTTTAGAAGACTTGGAGGTGCTCCAGGTGCCTACCTCGTCTCCAGATGGGCCTTCAAGGTATGCAACCTGCACCAAAAGAATCCTTGGCTCGAGGGATTCTTCCGTGACCAAAGAGTAAAGGAAAAAATAGGCAGAGATGGGATGGAGATGGGGCTTCAGTGAAGGGTGATGGAGGGAGCCTCGATTACCAGATCCACAACGATCTGGGGTGAACAAAGGATGGGATCGATGGAGAATGTGATGGGGAACAATGTAGGGGTGAAAGTCAAGATGATTGAACAGTCGAGGGACGATGAATTAACAGTCGAGGGATGATGAATTAACTTGTCACTATGAGGAATGGAATGGAATGGCTGTGAGGGGCTAAGATACATCGAATAATGATCAAAATAGGAGGGTAGCTGGAGGATCTCATTTAAAGGTTGAGAAACAAGGAACTTTGATTGAGGATTCTAGTTGAATCAAGGACAATCGATGAGATCTTTGGCCATATCGGGAATTAGGGATGTTCAATCTCCAGGAATCAAGTAGCACGCCAAAGAAGAACATGATGATTTCAAGCGGATAAATGGGCAAAGATGCGGGCCCAACATTATGGCGCTCGAGGAAGAGAGAAAGGGCTTGTTGACCGAGGTCAACTAGCAGAGGTTTCTGGTTGGTCCACGTGAACCTATCAAAAAATTCCTTAGAAGAAAATATTGGTAAAATTTAAAATTAATAATCAATAAATTAATTAATTTTTATTAAAACAAGTAAAATGTTTGCAATTTATTGTAGTATTTTATTATGAGGCTTTTTATTATGAGTTAACATTTACATGTAAAATATAGGTACAAATACCTGTATTTTGATGATTTTATATTTATTTTGTATTATATATTTTATTATGTTGTACATGTATTTTATAAATGTTTTTTTATTTTAATACATGCTTAGATATTGTATTTTTTTGAGTTTGTATGTACACCTAATTAATTATGCATATATTCTTTATAGGTATATAGGAACATTTTACGTATGTATTTAAATGTATTATTTATTTTTATATTTTAATTGGTTTTATTTTATTGTAATTATGTACATACATTTCAAATAATTTTTCAAATTTTAAAAATAAAAGAATTTGAAAATATAAAGAATAAATATATTAAATAAAATATACATGTAGATTGCACTATAGGGGCCCGAAACCGAAATTTTGCATCTCAGCTCCAAATTAAATGAAACCACCTTCATTAAATAACTTATTAAAGTTTATACAATCAAAGGTTATTTTGGTATATTTGATATAGTATGGAGAAGATGTGTCTATGAAATTTTTATTTTGACTTTTATTTTGTGTATCCTGGCACATTGTGCATTATTTTTCAATGAACTCAATTTTGTATTTTTTTGTATTTTTATATAAAATATTAATATGAGGGGTTTTCATTTATGATGTAAAAATAGAAAATAAAATAGGTGCCAATAAGTAATTATTTATTAATTAAAAATTAGAGTTATACGTCTTTTCGTTATAATTCATCCACACTATCTCCTCCTACTTTATTCCTCGTCAACCAATTCATCATGATGATTGTTCTCAGGGTTTAGGGTTATTTAACACCTGTGGTATCTCATTTGTTTTTCTTTTATTCCTTTATTCTTTAATTTTAGAATTAAATACATTAAATTTACAGTATTTTATATCGTATTTTGTGCAATTTATACAATTTTTGTTTTGACAAATTGATGATATACGCTTGCATTTAGATAAGGATTTAAGACTAAAATGAAAGAACAAGGGAGATGAAATACAGATTCATTACATTCTCATTTTTTATTCTACCTATCTTCCTTTTATTTTCTTTGTGCCTCATGTTTTGAGTTTTCTAACTTTATTTTCTTTGTTTTATATGAATGAACCCCTAGATTTTCAAGACTTTCTTGGTCGAGTAATTTAGGTCTAAATACCTAATATATGCATGCAATTATAGTCTCTACATTTGTATCTAGATCAAGCTCAATTGGTTCTTCATGATAATAACAATTACTACTTAGGACGATTTCATCGGCTTTGCATTTTCATATAGTGTAATTTAAATTCCTTGTCTTGCATCTCACATGGAAAGAGTTGGGAAGCATAGTAAGTCCTCTTACTTATCATGCATCATTAGATACTAAGATGATATTTCTATCATAATATCCACTTGCACTATTTTTCTGTCTTCTCTCCCGTTTTTTATTACTTAGGAATTCAAAGAAAATCCAAAAATATCATTAAGCGAATATTCTTGAAAAATACTAAAAAAGGAAAAAAATCAAAAATAAAAAGAAGGTATTGTTTAATAAACTTTAACCAAAATTAAAATGCGTAATGGGCATCATCATATGGAGTTCATAAAGCCCTCATTATTTTCAGGTACATACCCCACTGAGTGAGGCACGACCTTTAAGGATTAGAGCCAAAAACTCAACCCACATACTGCATTGTTATTGACTATATTCATGAAGTATTGGTGCTTCTATCGCATGTAGGTGAGCATGGCCTTGTCGACGACAGTGTTCTGACCTTGTGTAGAACATCCTAATTGGTCTGAAGTATTGATCATAGGCTACACCTCATGGGTGCGTCTGTCTCATCTTTCCACGTCTGAGTACCCCACCGAGTGGAAGTATTAATTTCTCCTATTTGCTTCCTCATATATTCTTTGGCTGAGTAGTGGATCAAAACCCAATAGCAGGGACTCTAGAAAAAGTACATGCTACATGTTATAAAGGAAGTGGAAAGTACACGATACATTTCTGGCAGTACTTACTCTCATATAGCGCTAACCTCTAAGGACTTGTTATATGATTTCCTGAAAAAAATAAAATTGAAAGATGAAAATTGCTGAACTGTTACGACTTCATTTGTGTTGAGTTAGTGAACCCAGACTTGTATTGTTCTTGTTTGAATTTATAATTTAGGTCAAAGATCCAATCCTGTACACTTACACCCTTTTTCATTTTATTTATTTTCATTTCTTCTTGCCCTGCTTATTTTAAGCCTTCCACTATCTTCCTCTTCATTTCATCATCCATTCCTCATCCAGTCTGCTTCTATCTAAGATGTCTTTTTATGGATGGTTTAGTCGGCACCCGTCCATACCCACATCAATTCCATGAATTTGACATCTTTAATAATTCGAGGTGATTCCCGAGAACTTGGTTCGAATCTTGTGAACTGATATCTGGACTCCCTGACTTCTTCCTCTATTCGAATAAATCGATATCACTCTTGTCCTACAATTCGCCCCTTGTGGACGGAGATCAACTTTAGTTCATATAAAATGCTCCATTCACATGCATCTGGAATTGACCCTAATTCTAGATCATCCAGTCCACCTAGTGCTCAAGATTGGAATCTGATTGGGATGCATTTCCATGTGCAGATCAAGTGCCAACCCTGGACTGCATTCAGATGCATTATTTTTTGAGTCTTAATCCAAAATGACTTCTCAAGGAAAAGGGATGGGACCGAATTAGCCAAAGCAAGGACATCTAGATAGAAATGCAGTGAACATTTAATTGCTCGCATCCATACAATCTATCCAAAAACACTGAAAGATCAGGTACTTGCCCAGGTCACCTTCCAAGACATGCTAAAAGACTTGCGAAGAGAGAGAAAGCAGAGGAGGAGGTGATGATGAACAAAGAGATGAACACCATTGAGGGCCGTCAGACGAGACAAGGAGAGAGGATCCCAAGCCTACTCTCAAAGAGACATACAATCTTGGCTTGGGCCAAATGATAGAGTGGATACAGATCCCTGTAGGTTACAGAGACTTTGAACTAAAGCAGCAGTTCTTGGCTCTTCTTCCTTCCTTCCATCGGAACACCAATGAAGAACCCTACATCCATCTCCAATAATTCTCTCACATCTATCGCACCACTCACTACCCTAACATCCTATTAGGAGTAGTCAAGATGACTGCATTCTCTCTTCAGACTTCAAGATAAGTCTTTAAAATGAATTAATCACTTGGGGAAGGTTGTGATGACCTGGGAGGAAATTAAGCTAGTGTTTCTCCATAAATACTATCTTTTAGGTCGTCTCAACCAAATGCGAGCAAGGATTAACAACTTCTCCTAGGGACTGCATGAGTCCATTCATGAAACTTGGGAGATCTTTACAGATTTGCTGGAGAAGTGCCCCCACCATGACATCACTCGGACCGTCAAACAGTATATTGTGCAATAAAGCTCAGAATTTGTTCTTTTCTCTTGTCCATTTATTATCTTTTTGTGTGGGTTTTTAATTTCGTATTTTTTGGATTTTAATGTGCATATTTTATTATTTTTAATTTATTTTATATTTTCTTATTTTTATATTTCTTTTTTTAAATATATTATATACGATAATAAAAGGATATATATAATGCAAGGAATAATAATTATAAATACTAATATATATAGTCAAAATACAGAAAGTAAAAATGTTTCTGGCTTTTATGTAATTTTATAATGTTTTTGTGAATCTTCTAGAATTTTGCATATTTATATGTATTTTTAAAATGAAAAAGGGATTTTTAAACCCATAACCCTAAGTAATTTCACAATTACAATCATACCCCCATATAATCATGAATTACATGAGAAACCTTGAATAATGCTTAACTCTTACATGACATAACCCTGTGTTATATTTCATTTGAGACCCTCATTATATTTGATGGTTTCCGTTGAAAAATACAAAATTGCCCCTAAAGCTCATTCTTATTTTACAAAACATGAAATTCTCTCTTCATGCCCGCCCCTCTCCCCGTTGGTCGAAGCCTGTTCGAAGCAGCCCGCCGCTGATCCTTCCTTGCTTGAAGGCACAAGCAGGTCGCTGTCAATCCTCCCCATTTCGAAGCTTGTCGTCAATCCCCTGCTCGAAGCCCCTCTAGAGCAGAAGCTCCTCCTGCCGATCATCAATTGAGGCACCGACCCTTCCCATCCCCTCCCTCTCTTCGAAGCATGACCCCCTGCCCCCATCCTAACGCCGACCTTCCCCTCCAGTGGTCCTCCCTTGCTCGAAGCCCCCCAGGTCCCGACATCGACCTTCCCCTTCCTCACCCTAGCCTAGCGGAAGCTCCCCCCTTCTGCGCTCCTGCCCAAACGAAGCCCTCCCCCCGTGCCGCACCCCCAACTAGACGAAGCCTTCCCCCCTCGTCGTTCCCCCCTCCAAGCGGAAGCTCCCCTCCCCCCTCGTGCCCCCGCCTAGATGAAGACACTCCCACTGTGCCCCCTCCCAGCAGAAGCTCCCCTCCCCCCTTGCGCCCCCGCCGAACGGAAGCTCCCCCTCCCTCCCACGCCTTCGCCAAACGAAAGCTCATCCCTCCCTCCCACGCCCCTCCCAGACGAAGCCCTCCCCCCTCGAAGCGCCCCTACCCAACTTGAAGCCCCCCACATGCTGAAGCCCACCCCCTCCCGTGCTGCCTAAGCTCGAAGCCCCCCTGTGCGTCGAAGCCCTTCTCCCTCGAAGCCCCCTCCCCCCGGCCACTGAAGCTCAAATCCCACCCTTGCCCAGACGAAGTCCCCCCACCCCCGTACCCCCACCTTAAATCCCTCCCTCATTGAGCCCTATTCGAAGCCCCCTCCCCCTCCCCACCCTCCTTCCACCGACCTGCAACGAAGTTTCCCTCCCACCATTGCTGCATCTGCCTGCAAGCCTGCCTCCACCATGTCTTCTATTTTTTTCCTTTCGTTTTTTTATTTTGGCTAATCCTACCCGTTAGATCATAGGTTGGTTGATTTGAAGATTAAAATAGCAAATAAATTCCAAAATTCCTTAAATAAACTTTAATATATAGATAGTAATATAAAGAAAATTTTAAAACAAAAATAAATATTTTTGGGAATTTTTAGGATTTTTTCTTATTATTTACTGGATTTTGGAGATTTTTAATTTTTATGTTTTTTTCTTTTTCTATTTTTAGAGTTTTTTGGTCCAGAGTTATAAAATACTAAAATAAACAATAAATATTTTTTTGGAATTTTTCAAAACAATTTTCTATTTTTTGGTATTTTCTAAGTTAGACAAGGATAAAACCATGCTCTTTTGATTTTTAATAAATAGATAAGATCCTATAATGCAAATCTAAAAGTTTGGCGTGAAAACATATACTAGCAGACATATAACCCTATTTTTGCATAATTTTTAGAGCACATGTGATATTTTTAATAAATGAAATTCAAGAAAAAATAACATGAACTAGGAAGGTCATATTTGCAATTAAAATTAAAGTTACAGGCACATGTGCAGTTTCCTAGAAATATGCAACATATATTTAAATATATTGGATTAAACAAAAATAAAAAACCGTAAAGGTGTCTTTGCAAAATGGGCACCTCACGTGTTACGACATGTGAGGTGACTTGGCATGGACCCATATGCAATATACAAGAAGTTCAAGGGCCTCTATGCCATTTTCTGTATTTATTTACACTGTAGAATTTAGTTACAAGACTAAATAAATAATACTAAAAATGGGGGGACAAAAAAATGCAATTTACCCCATTACGCATGCTATCGTGCGTCAGATCGTTCCACTTATACACACGTCACCTCCTCCTCGCCTGATGATGCTTCGGGGCTGAATGTATGGGATTGATCCTCAACTGGGATCGAATGCTGGATAAGTCTGTAGTTCGGACATCAGTTGCTATGCACGATGAACAAGGGATGATCAGACAGTTGTGGAGGCTCTAGGATGAACACTTGAAGAACACACCTTTGATGAACTTTGATCAACTGATTTTGTCTCCTCTTGCCTCCAATCTCACTACTGAAGTACTCATGACGATCTAGGGACTCATCTGCGGTTGCTGGAAAACTCAAATGCATCTGGTCCTCTACAGTGGAGACCTAGAGCTCTCTGCTACCTAGAGGTGGTTCAAGGGCTTTGATTGGGGCATAAACTCCCCCTTCTGGTTACAAAAGCACTGAGAAACAAGGCAATACGAAAGTGAAGGGATCTGAGTCTTTATTGCGTGAAATCGAAGTGAGATGGAGGGTGGAGGCGAGGTCTCCAGCAAGTCGATAGAGGAAGACCTTGGGTCACAGATCTGGAGCAGATATGGTTGGATGGTGAAGGGGAATACATGGATAAATGGATAGTAAAAGAGATGAGGTGGTTTGTTGGTCGAGGCACGGTCGGTGTATGGTGGAAATGTTCGCCGGAGCCAACCACCATCGAACTACGAATCTACTTTGTTATGTTGAATCTATAGATGAAAATCAAAACTAAATATAGGAAACAAAAATAGGAACTTAAACATTTCTAGATAACATAAATACACATCTCTTATACCCAGCTGGAGGACCAGGGAGCAGGGCAGTCAAGGTCGGTCGTGGGTGCACCTCCCTCCTCCTTCAACTGCTCCAGATGCTTCTGGGGTATGCCATATATTACATGGTGACATGCTTGACCGGAGATGGGAGATTTATGGATTGGAAAAGTGACCAAATTCGATCAAGGAGGAGGAGGTTTTTATTTATAGACAGATGGGGAACCATTATAAATTGGTAATTTGGCAAGAATCAAAGATATGCACAAATGATCTAATGAAGGGCTTGAGGGCAATAAGAGACGGAACGATGTGGAGAAATCCATCAAGGTGAGCCGCTCGAGGTATCTCACACGGCTCAAAAGAAGGCACGACAATTGACTTGGGTCTGCAATCACTGCGATATGATTGGTCCACAGAGGACACTACATGACAAAATAGCCATTTTTATTTGAAATTAATTAATTAAAAATAGTAAATAATTTTATTAATTTTTACGTACAATAGAAAAAATGTTTATTATTTTATGTAGTATTTTAATATGATTTCTATTTATTTTTTGGGTTTATTTATTACAAGTTAATTTTGAAGGGTATATTTATAGGTATATTCATTTTTATTTTGTATATTTTATTTTTATTTTATATTTTTGATTTTATTATTTTATTTTTCATATTTTATATATTTATAACTTATTTTTATACATATAAATATATTTTTGGTGTATTTTTTATTATCTTATATGTACACTTAAATAAATACGGGTATTAAATAAATAAATAAATAAATGAATTTATAATTATAGGTATTTCATCTATGTATTTAGTATTTTATTTTTATGTTTTATTTATCATTTTCTTCTATTCTAAATATGTACATATATTATAAATAATATTTACAAAATTATAAAAATATAAAATTATAAAAATAATAAAGAATAAATAAAATGAATACTTTATTCAAGTATATGGTACAACAGGGTCCAAAACCTAACTTTCATACCTTAACCAAAAAAATATGAAACCACCTTCATTAAATAGCGTATGAAAACTTATATACAATTAAAGTGATTTTGATGCATTTTAATTTTTTTATTTAGGAGATATAGGTCTGGGAAGTTGAGATTTTGGATTCTTATTTTGAGCTTAAAATGCACAATGTATATTATTTTTTTGTAAACTTAATTTTGTATTTTTATTTGTATTTTTATCTACGACTTTCATGTACAAGATTTGATTATTTGAGGTAGATAATAAAGAATAAAATGGGTCCAAAAAACGATTTATTGAAGAATAAAAAAACAGGGTTTTTATTTTATTATTAGCCCTTATTTCCCCCTACTTTAATCATTGTTGACGTAATCAATTCTTGACTTGGTCTCGGGGTTTAGGATCATAAAATAACTTCGGTATTTTACTCCTATTCCTTTCTTTCCTTTATTATATAATTTTTGCATTAAAAATCATTTTTTATATACAATAATTGGAATAAATAAAGAATGTTAACTGTAAAAAAGAATGATATTTACATACATAAGCAAGGGTTTTTAAGGCCAAAATGATAGAATAAAGGTGGTGAAATGGAGATTCATCATCCCTCTATACATGCCTTTGCTAGTCCATAACAAACACTTATGCAATGAGTGTAGAAAAATAAAAATAAAGGAGAAAAAGAAAGAAAATGGATTGATTTTAATTTTCAAACATGTCTTCATAAAATAAAAGTTTGGAGCTCGGGTCAGACCTTGGTGTGGTAATGTGTGTGGAACTTAGTTGGGAACCAAATTTGAAACACAACAACCTTTGAGAGTTATAGAAATCGGTTCGAACCACCTCAATAGCCATGTAAAAACTAGTCTGCATCATACACAAACCTTTATGACTATGAAGCTGACTTGTACAATGTAAGTGATAGTGGCTCTTCCCAACTGAAATGACAAAAGAACTGACCTCTCCAGCATGACAACCCAATGATTCCCCAATTCAGCAACTCTTTCCTCGAGGAGCAGACTATTCCCTTCCAAGTTCAAGTGCTACCAGCTCAAGAAGAGGAGGTGGAGAGAAGAATGGATGGTAGCCAGTGTAGCTACATATCCTAGGAATCTTGACCAGTGTAGCCAAGTCATCCAGTTGCAGGCTCACAAATGTATGACTTTGAAGCTCAAGCTTGCTTATTGATTATACAAATATGCACACTCTAGCATGCATTTTATTCTCAATCAGGCATGCTCATGTTTTTGGAGTTTTTTTGAATATTATATACAATAACATTTACATAAGGAGTTTTTCCTCTTGAGCAAGTAAACTATCCCTCTTTTGAAGCATTATTGCAACCCATACTCTCCTGTCTTTAGACGTCGATGCCACTAGACGGGTTGGGGTGGACTTCCCTCTCCAGATGAGGATGAATGTTACCATTTGTGTACGTCTTATACTGGCAAATACAATTCCCTCCCTGCTTCAACTGAGTTGAGCCAAGTAAAAGCTGAGAATGTCCAAGTTTGGTCACGATCGACAAGAGTCATGTGTGCATCTTGAAAAGTTCTAGATAGGCAATTGAGGTATCTTGAACCCAGCCCTTAGTCTCAAAGAATTAAGTCTGAATAGACCTGAAGGACCTCAAATCTAGTCCTTATAAGGTTTCATGAAGTCATGTGCATTAAGGTCCAACCAAGCTTCAAGTTTCGACTTTACTCACACTATCTCAATCTTCAAACTCAATCTGAAAAATGCAAATGCTATGTACAATATAGAAAATATTTTTTGTGATTGCAACCATTTTCAAAAGCATTTGTAAATAGGTTTTCAAAAAAATTATTTCACACACAAAAAAAGAAAATTTTACAAACAAAACAATTTTACAAAGATTAGAACATTTCACAAAATATTTTTCAAACAATTTTCAAAATATTTTTCAAACAGATTTTCAAACTATTTTCCAAACATTTTGCAAAATATTTTGACTTGATTTATAAATAAATATATACAAGTACAATTTGAGGAATATTGCACATCTTCTTATTAATTGATTTAGTGAATTGAATACACATATGTATATATAGTATTTTAACCTTATTATTCAATAGTACAAAAGTATTTTAACCTTAGTATTTAATGAATTGACCCACTATACTTACCTTGAGCTATGGTCTCATAGATCGAAAAGAGAAGACATAACTCATACCGAGTATACAAAAGCCTATATTACAACAGCGAATAAAGATGGAAAGAATGAAGAAATGAATCAATACGAAGTCGACTGTTCCCCCTATACTTAGGATCAATAATCCTAAGTATAGCAGGCTATATCTACATGCAGGGATGGTTGAGGGTGGGAATACATAGATCACAACTCAGTATGTCTCCCACTATACTTAGGGTAAAATATTCCTAAGTATAATAGAGAAAATAAACAAGAGAGGAGATAGTGGAGGGGATCAATAGAAGAATTGATAAAAATATAAAATCATGGGGAGAATGTACACATCACTTTCCCTATACTTAGGGTAAAAGGGCCCTAAGTATATGCAACAATAAGAGTGATGAAATAGAATGGAGAAAGAACAACATAAAAAGGTGTATCCCCTATACTTAGGACACAATACACCCTAAGTATAGACACACAGATATGAGAAATAATCTGGGGAATACATGACATACAAATGAAAGAAGGAATGAAAAGAAAAAAACATATATAAAATAATGAAGTATGGTGAAGTGCAGAACGGTATCTGACAGTCGAATATCGTACTCTCGTCATCGTCTCCTTGTGAGAACAATGACACAATAAGAAAAATAAAGACACCCTAATATGCAATCAGGTGGGTTTAATTATCGAAAAAAATAAAAAACTAAGCCAACATCCAGTAGCGAGAAGCAAAACATCAGCTCATAAGAAAGAGTGAGAGATCAAAGACGATATCGTAAGACTTGGAGGAAGAATGAGCAGTACATACTCCACTAGGTCCATCATAGTCTCAGTAAGGTACGAAAAGCGAAGAACATGTGACTCTCTACGCAAGTTGATATCCAGTTGACATAAGGTCTTCAGACCAAGAATACACTGAATATCACACGACATGGCTCAACTTTACGAGGGTCGTCAAGGTGAGCGGGATCAAATGGGTCAGAGATCTCAGAAAAATAAGAAGACTCGGTCTCGTGATTAGCTGACTAGGATTCACAACTAGAGAGGAGACCGAGTACACAAATTATAAGACTCGGCTTCGTGCTCCACTAGATCAGAGACATTAGAAGTGAAGTCGTGTACCAAAAAATGATGTATCCTGATGAATACCCATTCATCACTCTTTATTCTTATATTTTAGCTACAAAAACCTTTGCAAATACATGTAGATATGTGTAAATACAAATAATTACCAAAAGCATGCATTGTGTAAAAACTTATAATTAGCATGTTTTTGTGCAAAAATAAAAGAATAAAGATCAAAAAGAAAAAGAGGGAAATATTTAGAATAAATATTGAGCAACCTAACCCAACGGAGGGCTCAGTATGGGCCTGACCGCATAAAAGCCACAGTAGAGAGAGATAGGGGCTCATGTGTAAACATTTTTGTAAATAAATAAAATTATATTTTCCTCACCCAAAAATATGCTTGTACATATTTTGCATATATTTAGAAACTCTTAAAAACAAAATAAAAATTTAAAAATAAAAAATGCAAAAATACCCCTCCACCATGTGCATAGACCATCATCCTTTATTTATTTAACCCTATAAATAAATGTATTTACTTTCAAAACTTTTTGTGAATACTCTATGGTATATTTTGTAAATAAAATAAATAAAAAGAAACAAAACAAAAATCAAATAAAAATAACAAAAATTAAAAATACAAAAATATATTGTACATATGCCATGTATATAGTTGTACATAACTATTTATTTCACCTATGTATATAAATAATAAAAACAAAATAAAAATAGCCTTTTATTCCTCATTTTATTCTATAAATAAATAAAATATAAAATAGGAATAAAAATTGTATAAAAATAACTAATTAAAAATCAAAATTAAAAACCCTATATTGTACATATACCTATATATGGCTATATATTGTATATACCTTATTTTTATTTCCAAAAATTTATTAAAATTCACAAAAAAATAGAAAAAATTAAAACAAACATTTTTTATGTTTTGAGTTTTTGCTAAATCAGCCATTTTCTATTTTTAAATTAATTTCCAAATCTTTCTGATGTGGCTGACTCCCATTGGTCCACGGGGATTGTTGACCGCCCGGTCAACTCCCCCCTGTGGACCACTTCACACGGGTCGTGACGCCCGACCCGATTTCCTCGATTTATTGCGTCACGACCCGGCCTCCAAATCCGCTAACCCAGGGCTCCGATCATCTCCTGTGCATCCGGGAACCTCGCCCGACACCTTGCCTAGGGGTCCGTGCTCAATCGAGCCGGACCCGAGCCCTTCTTCCCGGACCTGCACCCATATATAACCTGAGCTCCGCCGCACTCCAATCCCATCTTTGGCTCGCCACTCTCATTCCCGTGACCTCCATTGCAAACCCTGAGGTGACAGCTCGCGGTAGCCTTTGTCGCAGTGAGGAGGGGGTGCCCGGACCATCGATCCGGCGACTTCGCGCCGCCGTGCTCCGCCACTTAGCAGGAGCTCGAGCCTCAGGCAGTGACAACCTTCGAGGCGACGACCAGGAGCTAGCCAAGCTCCAGCACAGTCTTCCACTCCACCCAGGTAGCCTTCTAGCTCGCCTATTTAGTTTAATTTCTTATTTCGCCCAAACCGCATCTCCGTCGAGTTCCTTTGATTCCGGTCATCTTGCGTATCTTCTCGATCATCGGGACACACTATCACCTTCGCCATCCTTCGACGCACCTTCTACGCCCCTTCATTCAACCCAGCTCGCACCGGAGCTGGGGTTCGAGCTCCACCGTCCTCCGCTCGCCGGAGCTCGCTCGTCCCGACCCACAGTTCACCCTCACGCCGCTTCTTCGGGTCGAGGCACTTTGCCCTCGACCCGCGAAGCTCTTGAGCTGTTTTGCAGGTCAAGAGGAGGCCATCTGAGGCCCCCTCACATCCAGGCCAGGAGCTCATCGCCGCCAAGCTCGCCGGAGCCCCTCCAAGGCTCGGCTGGGCCATCGGAGGCCACCACCAGCTGCGGGACGTCATCGCCGATCTTCTCCGATCCTTGGAGGCAGCTGAGGAGGACCCTAGCACGCGTACGAGGCCGGCGAACCTCGCCGGCCACCTGTTCTTCGAGAGTCCTCCATCGCCGTCAGATCAGCCCCAGCTCCCCAGTTCGCATCACGACCGTCCATCCTTCGAGGAGCAGATACCGTCGATCATCCTGAGGGTTGATCGGGACCGTCCGAGCAGAGAGAGAGGTACCAGCACCCGCCAGCCGTCCGATCTTCCACGTGCCTCGCTCTGCGCCGTCGATCGGCCCACGTGCGGAAGAGGAGAAGCGCCCGCTGTCCGAGACCGTTGGATCGTCTACGTGGCGCATATCCAGCCGTCGGCGTAATAAGGGGTAATTTATCTTAGGCCCCCTCGTAGTTTGTGTTTTTAATTCCAGTCCTGTAAATATTTTATGCATTTTATTTACGTAGGGTAAATTGCACCTTGGACCTTGTGCTTGTTGAGATTCGCATTTATACCCCTGTATTTGTGATCCACGTGCTTCGCCACGTGCTTTGTCTGGGTTATTTGCAACTATTATCCTGTAGTTCTGGTTGGTTCATGAATGATTAGAAACTTTTTGGTAATTGCTTTTATGCCCCTGTGAACACTTTATTTGCACATGTGCGATTTTAGTGGGTTAATTGCATAACCATCATTGGACTTTTTGGTACGAGTTACCAAAAGGTCCTAGGACTTGGTTTTTATTACCAAAAGGTCCCTGAGTGCCCCAGGCACGCGCCACGCGCGTGACTTGCTGGGTTATTTGCACCTGGACCCCCAGATCTTTGGGTATTTGCACTTTGGTCCCTATGCACAGTGCCCCCTTGTTATTTTTGAATAAAATATCAAATCACCTCCAAATTCGATGAAAATTTGACACATGGCTCCTGCCATGTTGTAGGATTTTTGAGAATTTTGGAGGACATTTTTGAGTTTATTTGTTATTTTTAAAAATTCAAAAACCATCATTTTAGCTACTGTCTAGATTTAAAAATTACAAAAAAATATAAAAACACCCCCAAAAATTCCATAAAAATTAGGTGTTGTTTCTGTTGTGTTGGTTGATTTTCTAGCCAATTTTGGCTATTTTTCATTGCTTAAAAACCCTAAAAATTCAAAAACACCTAAAAACTCATAAAAATCATATTAAATAATCTAAAAACCCCAAAACAATAATTTTGGTGCTCGAATTTTCCTTGTTTTCTCTAGTATACAGGAAAATTACCTCCAGGCCCTCTTGAGATACTTAGATATTTTATCTTTGGGTTTTGGACCTGGCAGGACAGTACCTTGTCTTTTTAGCACTGTTTGATTTTTAGAAAATAAAATACACCTTATAAAAATCCCAAAAATTCACCAAAAACACTTAAAAACCCAAAAAACATAAAAACAATTTTTCTTGAATTTTTGCTTGATTTTTTATGCTTTAAATAAATTGCTCAAGTGTGATTGTTTTTAGTCTTTCTCACTTTCTTCACATATTAAAAATCCCAAAAAAATTTAAAAAACAAGTAAAAAACACTAAAAATATTTTCCCTTTTCCTCTGATTTGTTGACTACTTCGTAGGCCTTTGGCCAACCCGTGCTCCTTGTGTTCGACCCTGGGTGCTATACCAGGTTAATCTCATAGCTAGGACCGCACTTCGTGTTTTGATCTCTGATTTATTTCGCGGTTCGATCTTTTTCTTGATATACCCATCCTCTGAGATCTGGGTCGCAACGACCCTTGTTTTATTACCTTCACCCGGGTCTTGAGGGTTTTTCGGGTTATCAGAATGGCGCCGTTGCCGGGGAGCACGGCTTAGTAGTCACTTTTAGATTTTTCCGCGGCTTTTTGAGTTTCGCGGCTTTTTGTATAGATTTGTTGCATATATTTTTCTCATATTTCTGCCAATAATTTCTGGACTGACCACTTTTCTCTCTATTTCTTGCGAGGGCCCAAGGAGCGAGGGCGGCATTCCTAGGAGCGCCGGTGCACCCGAGCGAAGCGGAGGCGGCTCGTTTCTTCATCGAGCCGCAGGAGAGAGCGAGAGAGAGAGAGTTGAGTGGGTGAGGATAGCTTAGGATATTTGATTATTATTGTAATAATACAGGTGTTCAGAGACTTGAACTGTTTGGACTTGACTTAGCGGGTCTGTTTCGCCGAGCACCGGTGTGCTCGGGGGACCCTTAGGAGTTTTTCGCGGTTTTTCGCGGCTTTCTTCTACTTTTTTACTGCCTTTCCGGTGTTTACGCGGTTTTTGATCGAGCCCCTAGCCGTAGGAATTTCTGGTGCTTGTGACGTAATTAGTAGGATCCACACACCTAACTGCTTATCTGTTCCTATAGATCGTTAATTGGACCTACTAATAATAAATAATAAAAATAACTTAGTCGCTTTCCTGAGAGCCTACGCGCCGCGAGCCTGCCCCGCAAGCGCTACTCCTGAACTCGACCTATCGAGAAGAGGAGGGGTGGGCCAAGACCGGACTCTTTGGATCGAGGGCGAGTGACTGAGTTAGACGGTTCTGCGCTAGGAATTGCTAATCTAGGACTCGGTTTTTCCCGCTTGCATCATTTAGGTAGTTTATTTCCTGTCTTCAAATTCTGCACCGATCATATTGCATGTAGAGTGCTGGAGTCAGGTACGCCTTCCTTACTTTGCATGCATCATTGATTTTATCGTGCATCGGCTTTTTCGTCTTCTCCCCCTGTTTTCGGATTAAATAAACAGGAGAACCGAAAAATTCGTTAGG
The DNA here is from genome assembly GCA_037367405.1 of Ottelia alismoides. Lineage (NCBI taxonomy): Eukaryota > Viridiplantae > Streptophyta > Magnoliopsida > Alismatales > Hydrocharitaceae > Ottelia > Ottelia alismoides. The sequence goes on along the minus strand of JAZKJV010001010.1, from coordinate 833,540 downwards.
CCCTTTGTTTGCTTTGAAAAATATTAAAAAGAAAAACAATAAAATCGGGACTGCTAATCATACTTGATCTTAAAAACCGCTCACCCTAAAAACTTTGTCTTGGGGAGAGCAACCCCCTCATTGTCTGGTTTCGATGCGCGAGAGAGTGACCCGCACCCTAGGTAGAGCCTCCCGGTGCTAGACCCGACTGATTACCGACTTTTCCGTGCGGGCCAGTCGGTTGGGATAGCATCGGATATCCTAACAGGTCACGTAAGCGCTCTGATATTTTGTGTGTTCACCAAAATAAAATAGACAAGATAATTTGACCGAACTTTCACGGTCTTCAGCTCGCGTTGCGTTGGTGAACCGGGGGTTTGTTTTTGATCATAGTTGATTCCAGATCTCATCCGCACTACTTGCCAGATCAAGATGATGGGTAGACGGTCTCTTAGGCAGCCTCTGGCTGCACCGCTTTCGGGCACGTCTACCCGATCATCTAGGTTGGCTCGTGAGAGCCCAGACCAGCTCTCCGAGCTCGAGTACGATTCCGCCCTGTTCCCCCTCGACCCCCTTTCTTTCGGCACTGAGAGACATGAGCCCGAGGAGAGATTAGCTGATTTGACAGCACCTGAGTTGGGCTCATTTGATTTTGCAGACGTCGCTATGGCAGCCAGATCAGACGATCACTCCAGAGGTCCGCAGGGAGACCAGCATGTTGTATTTGACCAGGGAGTGATCAACTCCACCCTGATCGCATCGCTCGAGACAGTTCAGCAGCAGTTACGCGATCAGGGGGCATTCATGATAGAGATGAGGCGAGAGTTGGAGAGGCTCAGAGCAGAGCGAGGTTCAGAGCAGAGCGAGCCTGAGGAGATGCCTGATGCAGAGGCCGCAGCCGCAGCCGCAGCAGCCGCAGCAGCAGCTGCCGCCGCCGCAGCGGCAGCCGCCGCGGCAGGAGGACCACCACGACCGATGCGGGAGTTGCACAACCCCGGATCTACTCTGATGCATCACTGGGTGGTAGTGCCAGCTATCGTGGGGGACTTCAAGTTCCCCCCGAACACCTTGCAGTTACTGCCCCGTTTCCATGGGCTTGCTACTGAGGAGCGCCATCTTCACCTCCAGGAGTTTCTGATGATCTGCAGCACTGTCCACGACCGCCACGTGGACCAGGATACGATCCGGATGATAGCCTTCCCGTTTTCACTGGTAGATAGAGCAGCCACCTGGCTGAAGCATCTAGGGAAGTTTGTCTACACCTGGGAGCAGCTCCGCACCGAGTACTTGAAAAAGTACTATCCACTCGGGCGGACGAATGCAGCGAGGGCCCTGATCAGCAACTTCTCTATGTTCCCCAACGAGCAGTTCCACGAGGCTTGGGAGAGGTTTCGAGAGCTCCTAGACAGATGCCCGCACCACGACATATCCAAGCCGAACCTAGTTCAGAGCTTTTTCAGCGGGTTGACGCCAGAGCTTCAGGGTCTGGTGAACGCTTCTTGCGGCGGGTCCTACTTTGCCAAGGACCATGAGCAGGTCTGGGCCATCTACGAGGAGATGTCCGAGAACTATATGGTGATGTCTCAGACCAGGCTCTATACTCAGAAGACCCAGCCACACCAGCCAGGACCCGTGCAGTACCAGCGGATAGCACGGGTAGATGCAGGTCCATCCAGTTCGTCCGCAGTCGCAGCAGCACAGGCAGAGTCATCCGCTGCGGACATGGGTATCATCAGTGAGATGTTGGACCGCATGGAGCTGATCGAGAAGAAGCAGTGCCAGAGTATCACGTAGATGGAGCAGATGGCACAGGTCTTGAGCGACATGAAGACCCAGCTCATGTGTCTCCAGGAGACACAGACGGCTTCACAGCCCCGTCTTCTGTCGCGAGGCGATATCGGCGGCAGCAGCAGCTCGTCCCAGCGCTCCAGCTCTTCACAGCAGCCTAGACAGGTTCACCTTGTACAGGCGGAGCCGTACCAGCATCCGCAGCCCACCTACCAGTCACCACCATCTCCAGAGATGCAGATGGTGGTCTACCAGCCGGATCAGCCTCTGGCAGTACTGCCGCCAGACCCCTTCGATGCAGAGCCGTTGATGGATGTCAACGGGATTTGGTATGACCGCCCCCAGCCTGGGATCCGACGAGACCATCCCGGATTCAGGTGGGGGAGTGGTGGTGCCCAGCCCCAGCAGCAGCCGTCAGGTCAGGGAGGGCAGTACTCCCAGCAGAGAGACCAGCACCAGCCGCAGCAGCAGCCCCCAGCGTATCAGCAGCAGTCATCCTACGGTCCTCGTCCCTATCAGCAGCAGGGACAGTCTTGGAGACGTGAGCAGCAGGCTCACCAGGGATACCAGCAGCACCCTCCATCCTACCCCTCTCACCAGCACCATCAGCAGCAGATCCAGCAGCCTCACCCCTAGAGAGGCTACCCGTCGGGCTCCCACGAGAGCCCCGCTTTGGATGACATCGCCCGCCTCCTCACGGACCAGCAGGCCACATTCAGACGGGAGATGGACGAGTTCCGCCAGGAGATGCGGGACCTGGTCAGAGGGAAGGCCGCCATACCTGCCCAGATAGAGCCCAATCCGAACAGCCTCAAGAGGAAATCTGAGCAGGTAGTACATACTGAGTTAGCCACTCCTAGTGACCCATTTGATGATACTTCTTCGGATCTATTTGATGCTGATTTTGTCACACTTAGGAGCGGTAGGACCCCAGCAGGCGGCGGCGCCTCATCTGAGCTTCACCACGAGGACACTTCAGAGGTGCCACATGAGGAGGAGGAGAGCGGTACTGAGGCCGCTCCAGATGATGACGGTGGTACTGATGCCACCAATGATGCTGATCCCACCGGCGGTACTGAGGCCGCCGCTTCACCAGTTCGAGGAGGTGGTACTGATGCCACCCATTCAGCCGAGCCAGCCAGCGGTACTGAGGCCGCACGACGTCTACCACCAGCAGCAGCAGCAGAGCCAACCCGTGGTGGTACTGAGGCCACCGGTGTGTGTACAGAGAGAGATGTTGTTTTTCCTCGCACTCATGTATCTCGGAACTCTGCTATGAATAAAGAAAAAGGTTTACTTTCTTCTGGTACCACTGTGGTGCATGATGTATGTGTGGATCCGGTCCTTGAACCGCTTAGACCTTTTCCTAGTCCTTCATCTGAGAAGGACCCTGTGATCCCCTTCCCTAGAGCCCTACAGATGGGGAAGGGGAAGAAAAAAGAAAATCCCAAAAAGAGAGAGCTTGAGGAGTTCAGCCAGAGCATGATTGATCGATTCCACATCCAGCTGACCCTCCAGGAGGCTTTGCAGCATATCCCCCTTCTTCAGCGTTCTTTGAGAGATAGGACTACAGTCAGGAGGAGGAGGAGGAACCACACTTCAGAGATCCATGTGCTGACGAAAGCCACGTGCTTCGCGATCCAGAACCGCCTGCCAGCCAAGAGGCCATATTCAGGGGCCCCGTATGTCAGATGCCAGATTAGTGAGCAGAGGTTCGACCGTACTCTTTTAGATAGCGGATCGTCGATCAACCTTCTTCCGGCAGCCCTTCTCGACCGCTTCGAGTTGGGCACTCTTCGACAGAGCAGGACAGTCCTTCAGTTCGCTGATCGATCTGTCAAGAGGCCGAAGGGGTTATTACGAGACGTTATCGTCACGATTCAGGGCCTGAAATTCCCCGTGGACTTCGTAGTGTTGGACATGGAGATCCCTGAGTCAGTGACCGATACCCCCATCATCCTTGGTCGTCCGTTCTTGGCCACAGCCAAGGCGGTGACTGATCATGATAGCGGGAAGGTGTACTTTCGCGTCGAGGGCGAGAGTATACAAATAGAGACGGTCGAGGACTACAGAGCCAGACTCAGAGCCCGCTCCGATGCGAGTACCGATTCAGAGCAGCTGACAGACGCAGAGCCAGACATCCACCAGGACTGTGATTTTGTGATCACAGATGACGAGGCAGCTTGGGCAGATCTTGAGACACAGACCACCCTCTCACTTTCAGATACAGCTGATGCAGAGACGATAGCAGAGGAGAGTCTGGAGAGCACAGACCTGGTTCAGGATACCATAGAGGCAGCAGAGCCGGTCCTTGATCGCTACACGATGTTTAGTGATGGTGGTGCTGAGGCCACCTTGTTTTCCGGTGGTACTGATGCCACCGCGATTGATGCAGATCCCTCGGATTCAGAGTCTGATTGGGCCGATTGTTATGATCAGATGCCAGACCTGAGTTCACCTGAGCCTATAGATGAGGAGGAGGTAGATGCAGAGCCGAGCAGAGACAGTGCAGTTGAGCCGCCTTCTCCCGATCTAGTTTGCGAGAGTACGCTTTCACTTTCCCAGGCAGATTTGGCCGACCTTGCAGCTTTCACTCAGTTCCTTCCACAGCCAGATTTGCCAGCACCCAGCATTCCAGAGCGAAAGCCGCTCCCTACTTCGCTGAAGTATCGATTCCTTGCGGGCGATCCAGAGATGTACCCAGTCATCATCTCCGCCGAGTTGACTGGAGAGCAAGAATCCCGTCTGATGAGGGTTCTTGAAAAGAACCGCAAGGCGATCGGATGGAGCGTAGCGGATCTCCATGGGATTAGTCCAGCAGTGTGCTCCCACCATATCTATCTTGAGGAGGGGGCGAAGCCGTCGCGTGAGTTCCAGCGGCGACTGAACCCCAACCTGAGAGAGGTCGTGATGAAGGAAATATCCAAATGGTGGAGCGCAGATTTTATTTATCCCATTTCCGACTCCAAGTGGGTCAGCCCCTTGCATGTGGTGCCCAAGAAGACGGGCATCACGATTGTGATCAGTGAGTCGGGAGAGGAGATCGCTACACGAGTACCCACCTCTTGGAGGGTTTGTGTTGACTACAGGAGACTCAACCAAGCCACCAAGAAGGACCATTTCCCCCTGCCTTTTATTGACCAGATCATTGAGAGACTGGCAGGGAAGAGCCATTACTGCTTCCTGGATGGGTACTCGGTCTACAACCAAGTGGCCATCGCTCCTGAGGATCAGGAGAAGACCACCTTTACCTGTCCCTTCGGCACATATGCTTTTCGACGCATGCCATTTGGGCTATGCAACGCCCCTGCGACTTTTCAGAGGTGCATGCTGTCGATCTTTTCGGACATGGTAGGGGAGTGTTTGGAGGTCTTCATGGACGATTTCTCGGTCTACGGCGACGGATTCGATTCTTGTCTTGACTGCCTAGATCGGGTACTCCAGCGATGTATCGAGTTTCATTTGGTTCTGTCATGGGAGAAGAGTCACTTCATGGTGACTCAAGGGACGGTGCTTGGCCACATCATCTCCAACAGGGGCATGGAGGTTGATCCGGCCAAGGTTGATGTCATTAGAAAACTCACACCGCCGTCCAATTTGAGGCAGCTACGGTCATTCCTGGGGCACGTTGGATTTTATAGGAGGTTCATTCAGGATTTCAGCAAGATTGCCCGACCGTTGACTGACCTCTTGACGAAAGACACCGAGTTCCTTGTCGATGACAAGTGTCTCTCGTCCTTTGCGACTCTCCAGCAGCATGTTATTGAGGCTCCTGTTCTCCAGCCGCCTGATTGGTCTCTCCCATTCGAGATCATGACGGACGCCTCCGACTTTGCCGTAGGGGCAGTGATGGGACAGAGGAGGGATGGAGTTCCATTTGCCATACACTACGCTAGCCGCACATTGGATTCCGCCCAGCGGAATTATACGGTCACAGAGAAGGAGATGCTAGCCGTAGTGTTTGCCCTAGATAAGTTCAGATCGTATATCATTGGATCTAGAGTGACTTTGTTTACAGATCACACCGCCATCAGGTACCTCATGGCAAAGAAGGATGCCAAGGCCAGACTGACTAGATGGATCCTTCTACTCCAAGAGTTCGACATTGAGATCAAGGATAAGCCTGGAGTCAAGAATGTGGTGGCGGATCATCTTTCCCGATTAGAGCAGCCTGAGGATTCCGAGCAGATTGATCCCATTCGAGATACCTTCCCAGATGAGGCGATCCTTGCTATCGCCTCACTCCCGTGGTATGCCGATATTGTGAACTTTCTCGTTGCAGGGAAAGTCCCACAAGATTGGCCCAGGCAGAGGCTTGAGACCTTCCTTGCGAAGGCCAAGTCCTACCACTGGGAGGATCCCATCCTTTACCACGAAGGAGGGGATAGCGTCTGGCGTCGGTGTATTCCTCGGGAGGAACACCATAGCGTCCTCACTTACTGCCACAAGCTTGAGGCAGGAGGACATCATTCTGGGAGGAGAACGGCACAGAAAGTGCTCCAATCCGGCTTGTGGTGGCCTACCCTCTTCAAGGACTCTGATGAGTTCGTGAAGAGGTGTACTGACTGTCAGAGGATGGGCACTTGTGGGCAGCGTGATATGATGTCGATGCAGCCCATTCACTTCTGTGAGGTCTTTGACGCATGGGGGATCGATTTCATGGGTCCATTCCCTAAGAGTCAGGGATTTGAGTACATTCTGTTGGCCGTTGATTATGTTAGTCGTTGGGTTGAGGCTATCCCCGCCCGAGCCGCTGATGCGAGGACAGTTTGCAGATTTTTGAGGAAACATATCATCACGCGGTTCGGGGTTCCACGAGTTCTTATTTCTGATGGGGGGTCTCATTTCATCAACGACCAGGTGAAGGCCCTTGCTAGCGAGTTCAGTATAGATCATCGTGTTGCCACACCTTAACATCCACAGACGAATGGTCTAGCTGAGGTGTCGAATAGGGAGATCAAGACTATTTTGCAGAAAGTCGTCCGCCCTGACCGAAAGGATTGGTCACAGCTTTTGGACTCGGTCTTATGGGCATATAGGACGTCTTTCAAGACTCCATTGGGTACATCTCCCTTTCGCCTCGTATATGGCAAGCCGTGCCATTTACCTGTTGAGCTGAGGCACAAGTCACTATGGGCAGTTACAGATATTCTTATGGATCCAGACGGTATGGGAGACCAGAGAAGGGCAGAGTTAGCCGCCCTGGAGGAGCTTAGAGATGCAGCTTTCTCAAGCAGCCTACATTATAAGGAGAAAGTCAAGGAGTGGCATGATTCTCATATCAGCCACAAGCATTTTGAGATTGGACAGAGAGTATGGCTGTTTGATGCGAGGCTACGATTATTTCCAGGGAAGCTACATAGCAAATGGAAGGGACCTTTTCTCGTCAGAAAGGTGCACGACAATGGTAGTATTGATATATCCGAGTTGTCTTCTGAGAGCACCTTTCGAGTGAACGGCCAGCGGCTCAAGCCATTTCTAGATCATGAGCCGCGGGACGTTATTGTTGCCCCTATTCATTTTGCGTGAGATGTGGTCTCTTGACTCACATCTTTTGCATCTCACGCCTGATTTTCACTGTTCCTCCGCCTGTATAGATCCAGTTGTCCATATCATTCTATTCTTTAGTCCCACATCCCTTTCTCATCTGATGATTATGCTATACTTAGGGTGTACTTTACCCTAAGTATAGGGGGGATGTCGGACCTGCGAGTATTCTTTTCATTCGGTTTGCTCTTGTTTTGCTGCCTATACTTAGGGATATTTTACCCTAAGTATAGGGGGAGCAGACTCTGTATCTTCTTCACTCGGATTTCCCTTCATGTACAGCTTGCTATACTTAGGATTAGTTAATCCTAAGTATAGGGGGAAACCACCGAGTTCCTCTCATTCTATTCATTCATTCGTTCCTGTACTTAGCCATTCCTTTTCACTTCCCTTTTACTAAGCACGAGTTATGTCTTCTTCATCGCTCTTGATCACTCTGAGGACATCGTTCGAGCTAAGTATAGGGGGGGTGTGTATATATTTCATATATACTTTAGCCATAACTCGTACTTTGTGTAAGTGTGTTAATAAATAAAATGGCTAAAAATCACAAAAATTTAAAAATTTTCATGTACATAAACCTCTTGTATCTTTGCACATACATAGCTAGTGTACAAAGTATTTTTGTAAAAATGATTTCAAAAATCTTTTGTGTAAAGTTTGTGTAAATATTTTTGTAGCAAAATTATGTATATAGTACAAAATTTTTCCAAAATGTTTTGAAAATCAAGAGTTTGCAAAAATCTTGTGTAAATGTTTGTAAATATCTTTTTGCAAAACTTGCACTTCATGCATCGTCATCATCCATGATTTCAAAACATTTTTCAAAAATTCTGCATGATTGTAAATATTTGTAAATAGCATCTTGTGTACATATATGTATATAGTTTTTCCTGGATGAGAGTTGACATTTAAACCAAGCCTGGAATTAAATTGAGAAATGGAGCTTGAATAAGATCTTAATCCACCTAACTTTAAGAGGAACCTTATAGGACTTAGGTTTAAGGCTTTTCAGGTCCATAAGGACTTAATTCTTTGAGTCCACTAGGCTATGAGCATATGTCATCTTGATGAGCTTAAGTAGAACACTTAACAACACACGCATGACTCTTAGAGACAATGGCTTGACTTGCACCTGCACTTTACACATGGCTCTCCACGGATGAGGTGGTGAGGAGGCAGTTTCCTTTGGCTTGGGGTAGCATATGAGGGTAGTACTTCTAGGCGGAACCTCTCTTCTTCTTCTAGTGAAGGAAGTGCACCTCAACTTGGTCTAGTGGTGATGAAGGCTAAAGACAGAAGCTGTGGGTTGCAATAAAGCTTCAAAAGAGGGATAGTCTACTGGCTCAAGAGGAAATTTCTTGTATATATGCTGCACCATGTAGATATGTTGTACAGAAGTCCTTGAAAAAAAATGCAAAAATGCAAAAGAACTCCAAAAAAGTGGTGGGTCGGATTGAAAATTTAATAACCCCACCGGAGTGTATATAGTCAAATAAAGCAAAGCTTATGGTATCCATGTTACATCTCATGAAGCTTGCAGCGGGAGACTTAGCTACACTGGCTAAGCTTCCAAAACTCTATACTTCTACCCCCTCTTCTTGAGTCGGTTGCACTTGAACTTAGAAGGGAATACCCCGCTTCTCGAGGAAAGAGTTGCTAGACCGAGGCATTAGAGTTACCAGGTTGAGGGAGGTTGTTTCTTTGTTGCTTCTGAGGTGGGGAGCCACATATCACTTACACTGCATGGAAAAACTCATGGTCATTAGAGTTTGTGTATGTAGACTTGTTCTGATCTGGTTTATTGAGGAGTCTTGTCCATAGATTGGTAAAACTTAGAGGCTGTTGGGTTTTAAGCTTAAGTCCAAATAAGGTTCCGACACATTAATAATCCAAAGACCTGATCGAGCTCCATATTTCAATTTAATGAAGGAAAGTTTAATAATTCAACTTTGATCCATGTACATCCTCTTTTTCTTTTTCTTTTTCTTTCTTTTTCACTTCTTTTTCAAATAAGTGTTTGCTAAGGGACTAGCAAAGTTAAGTATAGGGGGGGTGATGAATACCCATTCATCACTCTTTATTCTTATATTTTAGCTACAAAAACCTTTGCAAATACATGTAGATATGTGTAAATACAAATAATTACCAAAAGCATGCATTGTGTAAAAACTTATAATTAGCATGTTTTTGTGCAAAAATAAAAGAATAAAGATCAAAAAGAAAAAGAGGGAAATATTTAGAATAAATATTGAGCAACCTAACCCAAGGGAGGGCTCAGTATGGGCCTGACTGCATAAAAGCCACAGTAGAGAGAGATAGGGGCTCATGTGTAAACATTTTTGTAAATAAATAAAATTATATTTTCCTCACCCAAAAATATGCTTGTACATATTTTGCATATATTTAGAAACTCTTAAAAACAAAATAAAAATTTAAAAATAAAAAATGCAAAAATACCCCTCCACCATGTGCATAGACCATCATCCTTTATTTATTTAACCCTATAAATAAATGTATTTACTTTCAAAACTTTTTGTGAATACTCTATGGTATATTTTGTAAATAAAATAAATAAAAAGAAACAAAACAAAAATCAAATAAAAATAACAAAAATTAAAAATACAAAAATATATTGTACATATGCCATGTATATAGTTGTACATAACTATTTATTTCACCTATGTATATAAATAATAAAAACAAAATAAAAATAGCCTTTTATTCCTAATTTTATTCTATAAATAAATAAAATATAAAATAGGAATAAAAATTGTATAAAAATAACTAATTAAAAATCAAAATTAAAAACCCTATATTGTACATATACCTATATATGGCTATATATTGTATATACCTTTTTTTTATTTCCAAAAATTTATTAAAATTCACAAAAAAATAGAAAAAATTAAAACAAACATTTTTTATGTTTTGAGTTTTTGCTAAATCAGCCATTTTCTATTTTTAAATTAATTTCCAAATCTTTCTGATGTGGCTGACTCCCATTGGTCCACGGGGATTGTTGACCGCCCGGTCAACTCCCCCCTGTGGACCACTTCACACGGGTCGTGACGCCCGACCCGATTTCCCCGATTTATTGCGTCACGACCCGGCCTCCAAATCCGCTAACCCAGGGCTCCGATCATCTCCTGTGCATCCGGGAACCTCGCCCGACACCTTGCCTAGGGGTCCGTGCTCAATCGAGCCGGACCCGAGCCCTTCTTCCCGGACCTGCACCCATATATAACCTGAGCTCCGCCGCACTCCAATCCCATCTTTGGCTCGCCACTCTCATTCCCGTGACCTCCATTGCAAACCCTGAGGTGACAGCTCGCGGTAGCCTTTGTCGCAGTGAGGAGGGGGTGCCCGGACCATCGATCCGGCGACTTCGCGTCGCCGTGCTCCGCCACTTAGCAGGAGCTCGAGCCTCAGGCAGTGACAGCCTTCGAGGCGACGACCAGGAGCTAGCCAAGCTCCAGCACAGTCTTCCACTCCACCCAGGTAGCCTTCTAGCTCGCCTATTTAGTTTAATTTCTTATTTCGCCCAAACCGCATCTCCGTCGAGTTCCTTTGATTCCGGTCATCTTGCGTATCTTCTCGATCATCGGGACACACTATCACCTTCGCCATCCTTCGACGCACCTTCTACGCCCCTTCATTCAACCCAGCTCGCACCGGAGCTGGGGTTCGAGCTCCACCGTCCTCCGCTCGCCGGAGCTCGCTCGTCCCGACCCACAGTTCACCCTCACGCCGCTTCTTCGGGTCGAGGCACTTTGCCCTCGACCCGCGAAGCTCTTGAGCTGTTTTGCAGGTCAAGAGGAGGCCATCTGAGGCCCCCTCACATCCAGGCCAGGAGCTCATCGCCGCCAAGCTCGCCGGAGCCCCTCCAGGGCTCGGCTGGGCCATCGGAGGCCACCACCAGCTGCGGGACGTCATCGCCGATCTTCTCTGATCCTTGGAGGCAGCTGAGGAGGACCCTAGCACGCGTACGAGGCCGGCGAACCTCGCCGGCCACCTGTTCTTCGAGAGTCCTCCATCGCCGTCAGATCAGCCCCAGCTCCCCATTTCGCATCACGACCGTCCATCCTTCGAGGAGCAGATACCGTCGATCATCCTGAGGGTTGATCAGGACCGTCCGAGCAGAGAGAGAGGTACCAGCACCCGCCAGCCGTCCGATCTTCCACGTGCCTCGCTCTGCGCCGTCGATCGGCCCACGTGCGGAAGAGGAGAAGCGCCCGCTGTCCGAGACCGTTGGATCGTCTACGTGGCGCATATCCAACCGTCGGCGTAATAAGGGGTAATTTATCTTAGGCCCCCTCGTAGTTTGTGTTTTTAATTCCAGTCCTGTAAATATTTTATGCATTTTATTTACGTAGGGTAAATTGCACCTTGGACCTTGTGCTTGTTGAGATTCACATTTATACCCCTGTATTTGTGATCCACGTGCTTCGCCACGTGCTTTGTCTGGGTTATTTGCAACTATTATCCTGTAGTTCTGGTTGGTTCATGAATGATTAGAAACTTTTTGGTAATTGCTTTTATGCCCCTGTGAACACTTTATTTGCACATGTGCGATTTTAGTGGGTTAATTGCATAACCGTCCCTGGACTTTTTGGTACGAGTTACCAAAAGGTCCTAGGACTTGGTTTTTATTACCAAAAGGTCCCTGAGTGCCCCAGGCACGCGCCACGCGCGTGACTTGCTGGGTTATTTGCACCTGGACCCCCAGATCTTCGGGTATTTGCACTTTGGTCCCTATGCACAGTGCCCCCTTGTTATTTTTGAATAAAATATCAAATCGCCTCCAAATTCGATGAAAATTTGACACATGGCTCCTGCCATGTTGTAGGATTTTTGAGAATTTTGGAGGACATTTTTGAGTTTATTTGTTATTTTTAAAAATTCAAAAACCATCATTTTAGCTACTGTCTAGATTTAAAAATTACAAAAAATATAAAAACACCCCCAAAAATTCCATAAAAATTAGGTGTTGTTTCTGTTGTGTTGGTTGATTTTCTAGCCAATTTTGGCTATTTTTCATTGCTTAAAAACCCTAAAAATTCAAAAACACCTAAAAACTCATAAAAATCATATTACATAATCTAAAAACCCAAAAACAATAATTTTGGTGCTCGAATTTTCCTTGTTTTCTCTAGTATACAGGAAAATTACCTCCAGGCCCTCTTGAGATCCTTAGATATTTTATCTTTGGGTTTTGGACCTGGCTGGACAGTACCTTGTCTTTTTAGCACTGTTTGATTTTTAGAAAATAAAATACACCTTATAAAAATCCCAAAAATTCACCAAAAACACTTAAAAACCCAAAAAACATAAAAACAATTTTTCTTGAATTTTTGCTTGATTTTTGATGCTTTAAATAAATTGCTCAAGTGTGATTGTTTTTAGTCTTTCTCACTTTCTTCACATATTAAAAATCCCAAAAAAATTTAAAAAACAAGTAAAAAACACTAAAAATGTTTTCCCTTTTCCTCTGATTTGTTGACTACTTCGTAGGCCTTTGGCCAACCCGTGCTCCTTGTGTTCGACCCTGGGTGCTATACCAGGTTAATCTCATAGCTAGGACCGCACTTCGTATTTTGATCTCTGATTTATTTCGCGGTTCGATCTTTTTCTTGATATACCCATCCTCTGAGATCCGGGTCGCAACGACCCTTGTTTTATTACCTTCACCCGGGTCTTGAGGGTTTTTCGGGTTATCATATCCTCCCGCAGATAACTCTCAGGGAGTAATACATATTGAGCGATGAATAATCAGGACAAAACTCATCCTTACGAAGGTCGTCAAGGAGAGCAGACCCAAAGGAGTCAGATCTATCAGATTAATCAATATAAATGGTCTCGGTATGCGACAGATCAGCTACCCAGAAGAAGAGAATGAAAGACCTAGAAAATGTCACAGTCTCCAGCAGATAACCCTCGGATAGTACTGTGAACTAGACTGTGAATAGTCAGTAGAATGTGACTCTTCCTTGCAAGGACCGTCAAGGAGAGAAGATTCAAAGGAGTCCAGACAAATGGTCCCGTTCTTCGACAGATCGGATACACAATCAGTCAGGGAGACCGACAACTCATATCATACGACTCGATTTCGTGCTCCACCAAGATGGACACACAAGCAATGAGTGAAACCTATCGCAAAGAAAATGTTGCGTTCTCTCACAGATAGTCCTCGAGGAATATTATGAACCGAGTAATTCAAATCAGGGAAATACTAGAATCGAGTCCCTGGTCCTAAAAAATAATCACTCAAACATTAGTAAGAGGGCATAAGGCTATGAAAGGGATAAGAGATCGTCCGGGCAATCACAATGCAATCCCTCAAATCAACCAAATCAGTTGAGATGGATCAAGATATCTGGAGGAGATCCTCTAAGTGATAAATGGACATGGAAAAGTCAGGTGATGGAGGATGGATCACTCAAGAAAATGAGTAAAATCATGTGGGTTCCAAACACCATCGCTTTGAAGCACATATTGAGATAGTAAATCAAACGTCTGAATCAAGAGAGTAGAACTGCATAAGAGATCCTATAGTCATAGCTCATGGAATCATCATCAAATCATCAGGAATCAACCACATCCTCAATCTGATATGCAAGATAAACAAATCCTCAATAAAAAATCACACCTATAATTGTGCCAAAATCAGAATCCTCAATAAAGAATCTATGCACATATCAATGTCATATCCACCCAAACATAGCACACCAATCTCAGTATCATCAAATTCACCCAACTTAATCAAATTGTTCTTGTAATCACCACCTCGATGCGAGCCTCGTCTAGTAGCACAACAATCCCTGCTGAAAGAATGGATGACACTGAAGGGAACGAGGATGGCAGGTGAGAATGGCGAAACGAAGATAAAATTGTGGTTCAACAAGAGTCTTCTTGCATCGGACCAAATATTGTTGATATGAGCAAGGTGATAGTAGCAAAATCCAGCTATAAAAGTGAAGATCAATATCCGATATCACGACTCAATCAAGGAAATAAGTAATATGGACAAAGAAAGAGAGAAGGACTCAAAAGAAGAACTCAAAGACTCATGGATCTACCAACTCAAAGAATGATGAACATGAATAGACCCAACATCACAATCAATGTACAAAGCAAACCCCATGTTCACCTACTCAACACAGTGAAGATCGAGATGGTGGTCATTTATCTTTTCCATTTTCAAGTTAGGTGAACTTCAAAGTTGTACAAAACACATAGGTAGGCCTGGTATTGTGGCACTAATCCATAATGTGTATATGAGAATAAAATGCTCATACAAATATGGGGATACATTCCTCAAGTCAATGAATCCATTACGTTTATTTTAAGAATCAAGTAAAGTTAGCAGTTCCAATTTTATTTTTGGTTATCACCTTTTTTTTGTTATTTTTTAATGCAATCGTCTAATGAGTTTCCAATTCCATTAACATAAGTGATCAAAATCAGAGGGAGAAGGTAGGAAAAAGCAATGCAAGTCGGGAACCGATGATGAATGTATAGTCAGAAGACTTGCAGTGCCTCCCAGCTCTCTCCATGCGGGATACATAAAAAATTCAAAGCTACCCTATGTGACTGCAAGCCGATGAAATTACCCTAAAATAGTAATTGCTATTATCGTAAAGCACCATATGCAAATTATCTAGATTTGAAACCTAAGTTTGTTCTTGGGAACCTCTAGGTTCCCACCACAACGGGAACTGCAAGCACTGTATGAGGTTCCTAGCGAAGTGCAATTTCAAGTTTACATAGTCAACAATTATAATGTGATTAATTACAAAAGAGAATCTATAGGTACATGCAAATATTATTAGGGCTTTGGACCTTAATCTATCGAGCAAGCAAATCCTAGGCTAGGGTTCAATCACATAAAATAAATAAAAAATAGACAAATAAAGAAAACTATAGCGATGAAAACACAACAAAAAAATCAATGAGGTCCCAAGGGAACAATCCCTCGGGAAATGGACCTCATGAAGTGTGAAGTGTCAGGAGAGTCCAAGTTATTACAAATTAATATCTCTCTCACTTTAAATTAAAAAAATAAATAAATGAAACTAAAATTGTTGTCTGTTTTTAAAAATCCTCCAAGTCTGCATTTGATGCTCTCTCTCGCCAACTAGGTCAGAAAGTTGGCTCCGCCTTGCTTGGGTGCACAAGTCCTCCTAAGAAGTCTCCCTTGAGTAGCGATCCCTTGCAACAAAATCAACAAGGAGGAGTCATTAGACAATAAAAAATAATATCAAAATTCATGAAAATAAATAAACAAAGAAGCATATATAGACAAGAGTAAAGAAATAAATAAAAGAATCCAATCTATGCGGCATTGCTCCCTGACAATGATGCCATTTGATGAAGAGAAAATCTCCTTGCGGGTCTAAAATTATCCTCACTCAAGAAAAGCAAAGACAAATTGTCGTTGATGCGACACAAAAGAAAATCTCTCATTTAATCAACAACTAACCCACAATATCAATTAATCAATGAATAACAAAAAATGTAGAATTAAAATTATTATAACTCTACATCAGAGGTGTATAATATGAAAGCATGTGTAGAGGTCAAACTGAGGGAGCAAACAGTAGAATGTACAATAAAGCTCAAAATTTGTTATTTTCTCTTGTCCATTTATTATCTTTTTATGTAGGTTTTAATTTTGTATTTTTTTATTCTAGTTTTTATATTTTTTGTTTTCATTTTTATTTTTTTATCTTCTTTTTACATTTTATGATTTTTATATTTATTTTTATATATTATATAAGACTATATAAAGCTATATATACAATGCAAGATATAATAATTACAAATACTAATAAATGTAATCAAAACATAAAAATAAAAGGTTTTTGGGTTTTATGTAATTTTCTAATGTTTTGTGATTTTTCTAGAAATTTTGCATATTTTTATGTATTTTTTAAATAACATATATGCCAAATCAGGTAATAAATAAATAGCCTGAATTGATTTGAAGACTAAAAATAGTAAATAAATTCCAAAATTCCTCAAATCAAGTTTAATAGATAGATAATAACATAAAGAAAATTCGGAAATAAAAATAAATTTTTTGGTATTTTTTGGGATTTTTCAAATTTTCACTGGATTTTGGAAATTTTAGTTTTTAATGAATTTTCCTTTTCTATTTTGAGAGATCTTTGGTCTCAAGTTATAAAATTTTGAAATAAACAACATATAAATTTTTTTTGCATTTTTCAAAATATTTTTATATTTTTTTGGTATTTTTAAGTTAGATAGGGACAAAAATTTCCTCATTTGATTTTTAATAAATAGATAAAGTACCTACAATGTAAATACAAAAATATGGTGTCAAAATACATGCTAGCATACATCTAACCCTATTTTTGCATATTTTGGAGCGCGGGTGCTATTTTTAATATATGAAATTCAAGCACCAAAAATACATGAACTAGGAAGGGCATATTTGCAATTACATTTCTCCAAAAAATAATATATGCTCCTGCTATGTATGTGAACATGGTATAAATTTTTCATAGCATATTGTTGACATTTGATATATTTAACAAATAAAAACCAGAGACTTTTTGCCAATCTAGAATTACAAAATTCATAAAAATTCAAAAACTTGCCTAAAAATTCCCAAAAAATATTATAGATGTAGATCCCTGTCTTTTAATTTCTATCTAATTTTCTTGCATTAACTCTTTATAAAACTTCAAAAAAATGCGAAAAACGAAAAATCTTAAAAAAATGTATAAAATTCTAAAAAAATAAAAAATGATTTCAGTCTCCGATTGTAGATATTTCTTTGTTATTGAGCATAAAAATAATTTCAGGAGTATTGGGCACATAAAGTAATTTTAAATTGCAAAATACTCTTTCTTGTGCACTGTTTTCTACATTTTTCACTGTTTGATTTTTATAAAATTACAATAACATCAGAAAAAATTGACAAAATTACCAAAATTATTTTAAAATATAAAAAAACACAAAAAACTTTTCTTTGTAATCTTCAGAGTTTTTTTGAATATTCTGAAAAATACAAAAGAGAGGTGTGTGTGCATTATTATTCCTTTGTGCTTGTTTTGAGAAAAAAATATAAAAAACACTAAAAATTTAATTTCAAAAATTGACTACATAGTTCTTAAATCGTGCTCCTTGTGTTCGACCCTGGCGCTATACCAGCTAAATAGAATAGCAAAACCGCTTACATTTGCTTGTCATTGTTTGAATATCTTTTAAGTTGTTTTAAACAAATTCTTTTCAGTTGACCGATTCGAGTGGTTGAGAACAACGACACATTGAGTAATTTTTCCATCTCGATGGCATCGAATTTTGGTTCATCAGAATGGAGCCGTTGCTGGGGACATCTCTATAGTCATTTTTCAATTTTGTGCTATTTGTCTATATAACATTTTAATTGTTTTCTGACCATCGATGCTTGGATTTTTGTGCGAGGAACCGCTTGGAGTGTCCTTGGAATCTTTTTGGAAAACTTGCACAGGAGGAAGAGCAGAAGAAGAGGAGAAGACAATCTTGATATTTTAGAGAACATTTTGTGAATAATTGTAATAATTTAGACTTGTGGACTTGGACATTTTCTCGGAGTCTATTTCGCCAAGTGCCAGTGCACTTGGGGACCTCATCACTGTTTTCCCATTTTTGATTTCATCGCCATAACTTTATATTTGATTTTTGCAGTTTTGGCCCCTAGACATAGGATTTTTTGTTGATTGTGACGTAAAAATTAAATTGAAATAGTTAGTTTAATTGAATTTGAGACTGCGCACCGTAAGGAGTCACATGCAGCGCTAGCAGGACCCGTTGTGGCCGGCATCGAGTGACACCCAAGATCGGACTCCGGACTCAATTCGATTAGCTAACTAATATTCTTCGCAATCAACAGAAGCTGCTCGTCTAAGGCCGATTTCCACGTGCATCATTTAATTAGTTTACTTTATGTATTTAACTTTATGTGTGGATCATATTGCATGTAGAGTGCTGGAGTAAGGTACGCATTTTTCTATCTCTGCATGCATCATCGTATTTGACCGCGCATTAGCTTTTTCGACTTCCTCCCCTTATTTTTAACTCAAATTGGTCGAAGAGGAAATCGGAAATCTCGGTAGGCATTATCTTTGAAAAAAATCCAAAAAAAGTGAAAATAAAAAAATAAAAAAATTAGGACTACTGATTGAACCTGGCCTCTAAAATTAAACATAATTGATTCACTTTATTTTGGGAAAGCAAGCCCCTCATTGTTTGCATTTTTAATTGCTCACGTACATACTAAGGAGTAGTGCCCAAATCCTATTAAAGCCTCCTAAGTGTTTGTACAACTTTTGTTTGATCACGTAACTCTAAAATCGAAAAGATAAAAGACCAGATCTTACGGTCTTCACATTGCGTAGAGTTGGTGAATTGGGGGTTTGAATTGCATTTGTATGTCTTTGGTGTAAGTTGGCTACGTTTATCTTCTATCATTAGCAGTCACCTTCTCTTTCTTTCATTCTCTTCTATCCCACCCTCCCTCCCTTCATCATTCTCATTTCCCTCTCTTCATGATGGGTCACACTTCATTTCAGCCGAATTTTGCAGTATCTTCATTTCATGTCCATCATTCCTGCCCACTCTCTTGGGAGGTCATAACTCCGACCGATTTCCCATCTTACCCCCACCCACCTTCTGATTCAAACATGCTGTGAGTAATGCCCGATGAGACAAGATTGACCAAATACGAGACTCGGGCGATTACCTTGCTGAGATGAGAGTGCATTCCATAGGAGATCAAATGGGCGGTTGCAAGCTTTAGATGAATTCTACCCTAGGATGATGGATGAGCACCAAGATCAGGAAGCGCAGTTTGCTTCTACATCGAGCCCCTTCATTTTGAATTTAGAGTTCATTAATCTACTGCTGAAATTTTCAGGAGGAGTGCATGCGGAACCATGTATGCATATATCTGAGTTTGAGGATTTTTGTGAATCATGATCATACCTTGATATCACTTCTGAGGATATGATGTTGATGACCTTCCCTTTCTCACTTCAGACTATAGCTTTGAGATGGCATGGAGAGTTGGGAGGAAGATTGCTACGTGGGGAGATTTATGATCATTATTTTTGCAGAGATTTTACCCCCAGCGTAGAGCCGATATGACACGGTCTTGTATTCGTGATTTTTCAATTGACGCCCAAGAACCATTGAGAGATTCGTGGTTGATGTTACTTGATCTTTTGAGGCGATTTCCGGAACATGGATTTTCGATGACTGGCTTAGTCCATATCGCCATAAGGGGGATGAGCGCAGAGAAGATTGCATATGTTATTACCTCGTGTGGGGGTTCATACCACAGTCCCAACCTGGATTTATTTTAGACCATCTTGGGAACACATTCATGCATTCCATATACACGAGATGATTTATTTGGGACAATACATGAGGGAGAGATGATACCAATTGAGTGTGTGACACTTCATGACGATTCAGACATCAAACACCGATCAAAGGATATGGATGCTACTAGTTTTCATATGATGGATGTGTTGACTACTACTGTGAGTTCCCAGAGCTGGACATTGGTTGAGGACCCATTAGATTTATAGTCAGATTTTGAGCCAGTCCCGTTCTTTCATGTAGAAGATTCTTGGATTATAGATTTTTTAGTATACCAAGAAATATAGGAGTAGCCCACATCTCAACCATCCTTTGAGTCATTTCAGTGTCCATATCCAGATGATTCAGTGTCTATTCTTCAGAAATCTTCTCAGATTAAGATACACATTTGGATTCATCTCAGCATGGAGAACTTGATGAGGGACTGATTTTTTACTTGACAGACATAGGTAATCTTGTATTTGAGCCTTGTGTCCTCCCATTTGATGAGGTCGATATATTTTTGGAGGACTTGATATTGGACATCATATATCCCCAATTCCCTGATGATTCAACATTACTTCCCGAGGGTTATCTGCGGGAGGATGCCACGGACCCTATGTACTTGATTTCACTTTCTGAGAGTGCATCCGAATTGTCAGATCACGAGACCGAGTCTTCTGATATTTCTGATCATTACTTTGATTTTTCTCTCCTTGATGACCCTCCCGAGGATGACCCAATCTTTGAGGTATTCGATGATTTCACTGATTTGTCTACATTATATGCATCAGGTATCACTCGTTTTAGTGAGTCTCGTGATCTTGATCTTCCTTATATATTTGAGATGGTGATTGACGTGGATGATTCCCTGATAGATCCTTCCTTCTCCATGTTCGAATTCTTTGGCTCCATCCATTCACTCCATTCGGATCTTGAGATGACGATTTCTTTTGTGCTACCGGAGCCCGATTTCATCTTCCAATATCTTTACCCGGTAGCAGACACCCTCCTGATTGTTTACCTAGGTGTCATCATTTTCTCTGTTGAGTTCGTTGTTGTTCTCCCACCGAGACTATAACGACAATACGCGAATTACAGATGTCGTTGGAACCTTGATACAACGTTGTCCTAGCCTTTGCACTCAGCTAGGGGCATAAACTCTAGCGCTTGTTGAAAGGCACCTCAACATTGATCACATCTATATATATCCATTTGTCCATATCATACATTCTTTCTTTCTAACACCACATCTCCATCTCATGATTATGCTATATACTTAGGGTGTACTTTACCCTTAGTATAGCGGGGGTGTCAGACTTGTGATTATTCTTTTGATTCTTTTTACCTTTGTTATTCTGCCTATACTTAGGGATATTTTACCTAAGTATAGGGGAGGTAAACCTAGTACATTCTAATCCTTGGTTTTCCCTTGTGTACAGTCTTCTATACTTAGGATTACTTGATCCTAAGTAAAGGCTGATCACCGACTTCTATTAATTATATTCTTTCATTCGTCATTGTAGTATAATATTCTTTTCACTTTTTATACTTAGCACGAGTTATTTCTTTCTTTCTAGCTCTTTGATCACTATGAGGACATAGTTCGAGCTAAGTATAGGGGGTGTTGTATATATTATATATATACTTTAGCCATAACTCGTACTTTCATATTTTTAATATGGCTAAAAAACTATGTAAATATTTGTAAAAAATAATAAAAAGATGTAGAAATTTCCTCAAATTTTTTATTGTACATATTGATTAATAAGTCAGGTTAAAATATTTTGAAATATATTTTGAAAGTAGTTTGAAAATCTATTTGAAAAATCTTTTGAAAATTATTTGAAAAATGTTTGAAATATTTTCAACCTTTGTAAAAATATTGTGGCTTGTAAAAAATTCTCTCTACGTGAAGAAAAAAATGATTTTGTAAAACTATTTGCAAATGTTTTGAAAAATGGTTGAAAAATTATTTTAAAAATCTTTATATACTGTTTGAAAAATATTTGCAAAAATTATTTTCAAATAATTGTAAAATTGTGTGAAAAATATTTTGGACTATAGTTTTCAAAATTATTTGTAAAATTATTTTCAAATAAATTCGAGGAATATATGCATCACAAAAATTAAAAAAATGAATGAATATAAAATAAAATAAAAAAATCCAACTGTATGTATATACATGTATAAATCACTCAAGTTGTAAATCCTTTCTTATGATTCTTGTAAATAATTGACTCATTTGTGTGTAAATATGTATATATCATCCCTTTACTAAAATAAAAAATGTGTGTTTATATAAACTTGTATATATTTCTAACTATTTGCATATAAAAAAAACTTTTTGCATGTGCATCATTTTTCAAAAATCCATAAAATTTCAATATTTGAAAATTATTTCACAAAAAGTATTTACTTTCTTTTATTTGCATTATACATATTTTCTTGCATTGGCATGTGCATTTTTCAGGATAGTCTTTACATTTAAACTAAGTTTGAAATAAATTTAACGAATGGAGCTTAGTCGGACCTTAGCCCACTTAATTTCAGAGGAACCTTATAAGAACTAGAGTTAAGACTTTTCAGGTCCTAGTGACTTAATTCTTTGAGTCCATAAGACTATGTTCACACGTCATCTTGATTAATCTAAGTAGAATATTTAATAACACATGCATGATTCTTTAAGACCGTGGCTTACCTTGGACAAGCACTCTACACGTAGCTCTTCATGGAGGAGGTAGTGAGGGGGCAGAATCTTTTGGCTTGGTGTAGCATACGAGGGTAGTACATCTAGACGGAACCTCTCGTCCTCCTCTAGGAAGGGAAGTGCGTCTCTACCCGGTTTGGTGATGCTAAGGTCTAAAGACATGATGTTGTGGGGTTGCAATAATGCTTCAAAAGAGGGATAGTCTATTGTCTCAAGAGGAACAACTCCTTATGTACATGCTGCACCTTGTATCTATTTTAAAAAAAGTTAAAAAAATGTAGAATCTCCAAAAGTAGACAGGGCTGATTGAAAAGTAAAATGTCTGCCAGAGTGTATATAGAAGTGAAAAAAAAGAATAAGAGCTTCAAAGTCAAATATTTGTGAGCTTGCAACGGGTGACATGGTTACACAGGTCATGCATCTAAGGATAGGTAACTACACTGGTTACCATCCATTCTCTTCTCCATCCCCTCTTCTTGAGTTGGTTGTACCTGAACTTAGAAGGGAATATCCCCCCTCCTCGAGGAAAGAGTTGCTAGAACGAGGGATTAGAGTTACCTTTTTGAGAGAGGCGGTTTCTTTGCTACTTCTGAGATGAGGATCTATATTTCACTTACACCATACAAGTAAGAATTCGTAGTCATAAGAATTTGTGTATGCAGACTTGTTCTGATCTGACTGTTGAGGTGACCTGAATATGAGTCTTGTGGAACTTAGAGGCTGTTAGGTTTTAAATCCGTTTCCCATTAAGGTTCCGATACACTAATAATCCAAAGGTCTGATAGAGCTCCACACTACATTTTTATGAAGATAAGTTTAAAAGTCAACATTGTTCTAACTTCTTTCGTTTTTCTTTTCTTTATTTTTGTTTTCACTCATTTTTCAAATAAGTGTTCGCTAAGGGACTAGAAAAGGTAAAGTATACGGGAATGATGAATCTATGATTCATCATCTTTATTCTTTTATTTTAGCTTCATTTCCATAGTCAACACATGTAAATACCTATTAATTCATAAAATTACTATTCTGCATGCATTTGTTAAATATTTATTTTTAACACTTTTTGTATTTAAAATAAAAGAATAAAAGGAGAAAGAAAAAGCAAAGAAAAATGAAGTATGTGTTTATGCAATAAATACAGACTGGTCCGAACCCAAGAGAAGGTTAAGACTTGACCTGATCAACCAAGAATAAAGTAGGAGGAGATAGGGTCTTCAATGCAAAAAATCCAAAAATGTTGTGTACATAAATTCCTTGTATATTTGTATAAAACTTGTACTATTTTATTTGTACATAGTTTGATCTCAAATTAATTATTTTTGTAAACAAAAGTTGTAAATAAAAATGTATTGTACATAATAAAATAATTGCAAAGAAAAATAATGTACATATTACAAATAATCACACTAAGAAAAAACCACAAAATGATCATTGAAATACCAATTATGGCTCCATACGAACTCAAATTGAATAAACTCACTTCCATTATATGCTAAATTAAATTATCTTTCAAATGGCTATAATTTCATAATTTTTGGAGTTATGGTTAAAAAGTCGGTTTGCTGGGGTGTTTTGTGCGGTTTCACCATTATTTATTGTATATATTTATTCATATTTATTTTTTATATATAACATACATAATTGTAAATATTATTTTCATTAAAAATAAAATAAAAAACAATCAATAATAAAATTTAAAAAATTAAAAATATTCCTTATTTGTGTGTGTGTATATTGTATTATATGTACATAATATTTGTATGCAACTAATTTCTTTATATAAAAATCATCAAAAAAATAAAAATATCTAGCATTAATTATTTAATTTAATTACGAAATTTATATTCAATTATTTTATTTATTTGATTAATTAACCTACCATGTATATAAGATTTGATTTCATACCTTTAATAGCCACCATTTATATGGCTAATTAATTTTTGGAAATTATTTAATTTATTTATTTTAATTAATTCTGAAATCTGTTTTTAGTTATTTTATTTTTTTTATTTATTTATTTTATTAATTAACCAATAAAAACCTTCTTCTTTTGTACATTCCTTCCATTTTTATTTTCTTCTCTTTTTAATGGGTTCCTCCTCCTCATTTCCTCTTGATCAATCTTTGGTGGAGAAGAGCCCGATCTCTGAGAGCTATCTTCTTGAAGAAGGGTTCCCAACCTTTGAACCGTCCAGTGACAGCACATCGGCCCTCGTTGAGGCCATCACGACATTTTCGATCTCAAGGTGAGATCCACTTTTATTTCTTGTCAATTTTATTATGTAGATTTTAGATTTAATCTTTGCTCCGATTTCGTGATTAATTGTTAGATCTTAAAATAATAAACAAAAAAATTCCATTACACTTAGATCCGCTTCTAACATCGATTTTTTCATCTCGTCTCTCAATCTCTCTGTTTCACATTCTACCTCACACAATCTATCACCTCGAACCACGTACGGTGGTCGGAGACACGGATCCTTTCCTCACGCTCCATCGGATCCCCATTCACATCTTCGTTTTGTCAATAAAAAAATAAAAATACATAGTTGTTTCTCTCTAACATTTGTTTTGCAGGAATAAATAATCATTTTTTAAAAATAATACTTGTTCTTCTATTCTCTCTAAACTTTGTTTTGCAGGAAAAATAAAAATAAAATAAAATAATTCCTTTTTGCTCCTATTTACATTTTATGTTTCAAAAAAACAAAAAAAATTATTCATTTATGTTTACATCAAAAAAAAGAAAACAAAAAGGGCGGAGGAAGCAGCAGCGAGCAGCGCCGCCCGCCGCATGTCCGCCCAAGCCGCCTCCACCGAATGCGGTGCGCCCCAGACCTGCAACTGCCTCCACCTCCATGCCAGACGCGCGAGCAGCGCACCGACGGGCCTCCGCTCTATCTGCCACCAGCGCCGCCCACCGCCCGTCCTCCGCCTCCAGGAGCAGGGCCCGCATGCGTATCATCCCTCTATGAGTAAGGCCCACCTGCGCATCAGCCCTCCAGGCAGGTCCACGTGCCGCCAACGAGCGTGATCTCTCTACCGCCCGTCCGCCTACACCGAAGGCGGCAGCACCGCCCACTGCCCATCCACGGAGGCCCGCGACCGACCGCACCTCGTGCTCCTCTTGAGAGGCGGCGTCGACCCCTTGGCCGCTCCCTTTTTGGTTGAAGAAGCATCTAGCCTTAAGGGCTTGTTTGGTTGCAGGGTTGGGCAGGGTTGGGCAGGGTTGGGTTGGGCTGGGTTGGGATGGGTGAATAGTAATCTGTGAGGAGGAAGTACCCTTGTGAATAGTAACCAGGGTTGGGCCAACCCTGCCCAACCCTGCAACCAAACGGGAACGCTAGGGTTGGGTTCAATTCTAAATTAAAAAAATTGGACAAATTATGTTGAAGCCCCATGAGATTTCAAATTTGCAAAAAGACCCCTATGCTCCAGAAGATCACGTGTATGGCATGTGTTATTTGGATAAATTTCAATTTTTCTCTCACAAGTTTATATTCTTATATTCAGTGCAATTTTTTTTTCAAAATTGCATTTTAGTCCCTCTGTACCCATACTTTAATTTGCATGATATTTTCATCAAAATAAATGTTTTCATTTCTCTAAAAATTTTCAAAAAAATAGTGTATGCTCCTGTTATGCGTGTAAACATGGTATAAATTTTTCATAGTATTTTTTTGATATTTGATATATTTAAAAAATTAAAAACAGAGACTTTTTGACTGTCTATAATTAGAAAATTCATAAAATTTCAAAAAATTGCATAAAAATTCCCAAAAACATATTGTAGATGTAGTTTCCTGTCTTTTAATTTTTATCCAATTTTCTAGCAGTAACTCTTTATAAAACTCCATAAAATTGTGAAACATGAAAAATCTTAAAAAATTGTCTAAAGTTCTAGAAAAAATAAAAAATCTGATTTCAGTCTCTAATTGTAGACATTTCTTTACTCTTTAGTATAAAAATAATTTCCATAAGTATTGTGGACTTAAAGTAATTTTAAATTGCAAAATACTCTTGGTTGTGCATTGTTTTCTATATTTTTCACTGTTTGATTTTTATACAATCACAAAAATTAAGAAAAAATTTAAAAAATTACCAAAATATTGTAAAATATAAAAAACACAAAAACATTTTCTCTGTAATTTTCTGAGCATTATTGAATATTCTGAAAATTACAAAAAGAGTGGTGTGTGTATGCATTTTTATTCCTTTGTGCTTGTTTTGAAAAAAAAATAAAAACCGCTAAAAATTTAATTTCGAAAACTGACTACATATTCTTAAATCGTGCTCCTTGTGTTCGACCCTATTCGCTATACCAGGTAAATAGAATAGCAAAACCACTTATATTTGCTTGTCATTGTTTAAATATCGTTTAAGTGGTTTAAAACAATTTTTTTCCGTTGACCGATTCAAGTGGTTGAGAACAACGACACATTGAGTAATTTTCCCATCTTGACGGCATTGAATTTCGACCTCATCAATATGCGAAGAAGTATTAAATTATTCAGTACCATATGCCGAATTTCTTGTAGCGAGTGTTCTAAAAAGTATCAGACCTTACCTATGGTCAGACGTAAAAGGGTCGACAATCTAATTTTCCTACAGTGATTTATGAAGGTTGAAAAAATGCACCAGCATTTTCGATTTATTATGTTTTTTTAGCTAACCTTGATAATTTTTTACCATATTCAAGAATTTATGCATAGAACACCACGGTCTTTATATGCGTACACCTTTCACATGTTTTGATATCCTTCGCTCATCGATCAAGATATGTACATGCATTGGGAGATAATACCCACGGCCCCAACAGATCATGTGTTGAGAGATCAAGCAACATTCACAGCACTCCACTCGCATGCCCAAGGATACCACTGTCATCTACGTCGTGCGACATCCCCCAAGTAAAAAGCATGCAAATAGCAGAGAGGATCCCCTGCTGTAAATACAGGAGGGCACGTACCAAAGAAGCGTATCCCCATGCAGCTATGTCCATGAAAGTCATATCCTCACGAAAAAGATGGTGAGGTCGGGGCCGATGGCCCCGTCGGAGCTCATCATGTAGAGTGTCTCGGAATCTCTAGACCTGACAGCATGCTCGAAGTTGCACCTCATGTAAGCGATCTCCCCTTCATTTCCTCCGCCGAACTCGGATCTATAGGGGTGCGACGCATAGGGCTTCCAATGGAGGACGCCGGCGCCCATGGACATGGAATGCAGGCTCTCCATGACGTTTAGATCCTCCTCCGTCGCTTCCCTCCTTATGCCATAGCCGCCTTTCCTGCCGTTGCAGAAAATGGTCCAGATGGGTTCTTCCAGCAGCGGACGTCGTGAGGCAGCGGCGCCCGGCCGCTTCTCGCATTCGAGGGCGATGCGGAGCATGCTGGATTCCATCTCACGGAGAACGACCTGCGTTTGCATGCCGAGCTCGATCACCAGGGTGGGGAGGCAACACGGGGAGTCCTGCAAATATATATACACGGTGAGTTGGAATGCTCTAATCATAATTTAAACGGGGTTATTTTGTGCTACCAATCCTCTACAGTAAATCTCAATCGCGATCCGAACCGCTCGATCTTGTTTGAACGGTTCACACAGTAAGAAAAATTTTGTATTTCGTGTGAGCCGATCTATCATGATCGAGCGGTTTGGACACGATTGAATTTAAAGCAGACCTCTCCGTTTGATCGTGACCAAGCCCTAGGGGTGTCCATGGTACGAAAACCTGCCCCATTTGATCGTGACCAGCAACGTCTCGTTGTTATCAGGTCACGAGTCGACCCACTTCATTCTAACGGGTACTCAATTTTGATAGGTATCCGACTAATTTCAATAGATGTTGGCTATCCACGGGTACCCGTGGGGATAAAAAGAGGTAATTCTAGTAAAAGGAGACATGTATAAAAACGTAAACAACATGTCGAACTCTGTATATCGCATCTATGTCATATTCATAACGCTAATGCCAGGATACGAAAATCTAAATGGTACAAAATGCATTCAGATAGGGATATGTAAACGTAGATAAATAAGTTATTAGGATATATAAAACTATGTGGATATCGTAAACCATGTGAAATATATGAATTTAGAAGAGATGCAACCGGATACGGATCCAATAATGAAACATTCATGTAGGTTTATCATCATAATGAATCAAATACAGATAAACGAGATGTGTATGTCTAAAACTGGAGGATAACGTGACAAACAATATTTAAGTATATATTCCTATTCGTAATTGATTGTATTACTTATCAACGTATTTGGCTATTGCACAATATGTGTTCATGCACACGTACGTGCGTGGGTGTGCATGGGCACGTGGGTTCATGTATGCATAGGTGTGTGCATGCGTGGGTGCATGTGGTCGTGGGCACGTGTGGGCCAGTGCGTGTGTCGGTGCGTGTGTGTGTGCATATGATACATTTTGTATACAATTGTATTTATTATTATGATGATTGGATGTCAGGATGTATGTATATCGATTTGGATCGTATCTGATTCAATATTATATATGTTAATTCAAATTTTTACATCCATATATTCTGATTTCAAAATAGGTACATATACGGATACAAATATCATCGTGTGAGCCCTCCTGCACATAAAACTTAATATAATATATACAATTTTGATTCTATTATTTTTCCTAATTTGCTTTAATTTCTTGTTCTCAATACCTCGCAAACAAACTCTCGTTACACTATGAAAATCACGTCAGGGGCATCAAATCTAGTATCGGTATCCATTTTTAATTATTTGGCAATACATTTTTTCATATTCACCGATATTTATATTCGCGTCCATATCTATATTTTAAAACTAGATACAATTAATATAACATATATATTGATATTTTTATCTAACCATTTTACATCTTTATGAATAGTGGAAGCTTCTAATCGAGTACCCGCGGATACCCGTATGGGTTATTGTATGAGGCACGAGTCATGGCATAACGGTACCCGACCCATTATTTTTATACGAGTACTCAAAAATCTAAAGTCAAAATAAACGAATCAAGCCACATACCCATTGATCCAAAATCTAATACCTCATCCTTACAAACCATCTATACAGAAACACCGTTATCGTTGACAAAACATGGTCGTGAAGGTAAATTAACATGTTGACAAAACATGGTCGTGAAGGTAAATTAACAGACTTCCTATTAGTTGTTTACAATCAAATGATTTTTAGATGTTATATATAGTAAACAGTAATCTTCATAAAAAAGGATCTCCTTCGGTTGTCTCAATTTCAACATATCATTTTTATCTAATTCAGCCATTTTCCACATGCGTGCGATGGCGAACGACATATGCAAATGCGCTTAATTACGTACCTGGAGGGCAAAGCTGACACGGCCCCTCCGGGGGCCGAAGAGGGTGCCGGTGACGGAGATACCGCCATCGCCGGATAGATGGTAAGGACGGCTTGCCACGTCGGGAAGGCATAGGAGAGGACCACCGGAAGGAGAGAGGCGGATGCACCTCGGTATCTTTACAATGGGAAGAGATCGGAACACCGAGCGTAGCACACCGAAAAGCCGCTGTGAACGTCTCCGGCGCCTCCTGGATGGCTGTAGGAGGCTCACTGTGGCACGAGATTTGAGACCGTCCAACGATGCAGCTGTGGAAGCGCTGCTTAATCGTGGATCGGCCATGGAAGGGTCGGCGATGGCCACCGATGATCGCAACTCGGGGGGACGAAGACCGGGAGGGTGTTTGTTGGGGGTTGACGGGTTCACGTATGGTGGCAGGGAAGTGTTTGAAATGGAGGGTAAGGATACTGCAGGTAGTGCTTAGCCATAATTAGTTAATCCAACAGATTCTCGGTTTAGCTTATTCGGAGTCGGATGTTGTAATTCCAACACATTATGATGATACATGTTCTAGAAATAATGTTTACCTGTTCTCTTTTAACGGGCGAGTTTCAGATTAATTGACATTAAACAGGGGAAAAAATGAGACAATAGTAAAACAGAGGGAGCAGACATAAGAAAGTTAGAGGATCCTCTGCTTTAAGCTCTCCTGTTGTGATGCAGGTGATGAATTCCTATTTCATCACCTTTATTCTACTATTTTGAACTTAAAATATCTAGTTAATGCATGTAAATAACATTATTTTGTACAAATTAATATCTACTATATGTTTCATTTATCATATATAAAATACAATTTTTAATGCCAAAATTACAGAATAAAAAAAGAAAAAAAAAGAATAAAATATCAAAGGTATTTTATGATTCTGAACCTCGAGACCTTAGTATCTTGAGGGCTGGATTAACAAGGAATCAGGTATGGGGAGATAAGTGTCAATAAATCAATTAAAATTCCATTCTTTTATTCACCAATAATCCACTTTTAGAACCTATTTTATTTTCTATCTTTTATACCTCAAATAAAAAAACTTTGTACATGACAGTTGTAAATAAAATACAAATAAAAATACCAAAATTGATTTCATACAAAAATAATATACAATGTAAAAGTTATACTCTAAATAAAAAGTCAAAATCCCAATTTCCCAGACTCATATCTCGTAAATAAAAACTCAAAATGTACTGAAAGCATCTTTAATTGTATATTACTTTTAATAACCTATTTATTGAAGGTAGTTTCATACTTTTCGGAATTAATATATAAAAGTTAGGTTTTGGGCACCTATATATACGTTGCCTAAATAAAATATTTATTTTATGTATTCTTTATTATTTTTATAATTTTATATTTGTTTATACTTTCATAAATATTATTTATAATATATGTACATATTTATAATAGAATAAGATCGTAAATAAAATACTAAAATAATATAAAATATAAAAATACATAGATGAAATACATATACTTATATTCTATATTATATAATACCCCTATTTATTTAAGTCTACACATTATATCAGAAAAATATAATAAAAAAATATTTTTGTATATAAAAATAAGTTATAAATATATAAAATAAGGAAGTATAATAATAAAATCAAAATTACAAAATAAAAATAAAATATCCAAAACATAAATAAATATACCTATAAATATACACGAAAAATAAATTATAATAAATAAGCCTATAAAAATAAATAAAAAATCATATTAAAATAATGAAGAATTCAGTAAACATTTCTTATTTTATAACTTTATTTTAATTAAATCATTTACTAATTATTAGTAAATTTACAAATTATTTAGGGCTTGTTTTTTCAGGTTGGTCCATGTGGACGACCAGGTTGCACTACGGGTTGACCTTGGTCAACTAGCTGACCTGCATCCTAGCCCTGTCATATCTGACACCTCCCTCTCCTCTCGATTGTCTATCTCATGATATGTCACTCAAGGAGGCTTAACATAGCATCCAGCATGCATTTATTAATATTGCATAATTAGCATGTATTTGTGCAAAATAAAATAATGAAGGAAAATAAAAAGGAAGGAGGTATTTAGAATAAATACAGAGTGACCTGAACCCTAAGAGAAGGTCAAGCCTTGACCTGATCGCGAAATAAAATAAGTAGAGAGAGATAGGGTCTACTTTGTGTTGTACATACTACCTATATGTGCAAATAAATATTTTTGATGAAATAAACTATTATTTTTACCTCATTGTATATATTTATAAAAATAATCTAAAAAGAAAACAAAAATCAGAAAAATTAAATAAAAATAAAATCTTCCTTGCAATTGTACAAAACACATGTATGTATACTATATCCCATATTTATTCTATACCTTTAAATAATGTGTAAAAATAAAATAAAAATTATTTTTTACTCCTAAAATTATGTTATAAATAAATAAAATATAGAATTGGGGTATTTATGTAAAAATAATAAAATTAAAATACATGTACATAATACATAGGTTTATTATACCTGTATATAATAGTATATATTGTATATACACTACTTTTTTATAAAATAAATAAAAAACATGGAAAATTCTTTGAAAAATAATAAACAGTTATCATTTTATTCATTTTTTAAAATTTAAATTCATTTATTATCTTTAATTTAATTATCTTTATTTTTATCCTTATTTTGTCATGTAGTGTCTTTTGTTTGTATTCTCGGCCCCTTATGATTGGACCACCTCGGTTTGCTGATCGAGGTCAACTAGCCCCCAGTCTTCTTTTCGCCAAAAGGAGTTTCGTCTGCTTTTCTCCCACTTTACCAACCCGATCCGACCGCCTCTACCCCCGAACCTTTGCTCCAATCAGAGGGCGCAAATCCCTAATCCCCACCTAACGCCAATCTCTGGGATCCACACCTCGGTTTGCGAGCCATGCCACCTTCTTCTCATACCTTTGGCTACACCACCACCTCCTGCATACCCGCTCCTCCTTTTCCAGAGTGACAACGTGAGAGGGTGGGGGCGAGGAAGCTTTTTGGAGCATGAGAGCCCCAGTTCCGGCGAGGTTCTTCCTCAGCTATGCCGTGAGGAGCCTAGCCTCTAGTTGCGTTGGCTGCTGAGGCCACTATCCCCCATGGATGGCGTCCGCATCCTCAAGTATTCTTCCTCCGTCCTCAGGTACTCCCTCTACTATCTATTTTCCACTGAATCCATCATTTCTCCATGAAATAGAGCATCTCTGACGACTATCTTCCATACCTTATTTCCCCATACACTGACCTTAATCTGCCTCGCTCCGACCTCCCTTCGCTTCTCCATCAAGCTATGCAACCCCTCTCTCAATTCCAATCATCAGATTGGAGTAGAGCTACAGGTCCACTCCGTCATTCTAAATATTTTCCTCTTTTTTTTATTTATTTTTTCTTTTTTTTGCACCAAAACATGCTAATTATTGATATTTACACAAAGCATGCATTTTGATAATTTATTGTATTTACAACTATCTACATGGTGTTTTGCAAAGATTTTTATCTAAACTAAAAGAATAAAGAGTGATGAATGAGGATTGATCAACTGGTAAGAGATGAAACTTTAGAATGTCTAAAATTTCAAAACTTACATACTTATGAATAATGTATTCAAAGTAAAATGTCCAATACACCCTTCTCTGGGAATGGTGTTAGATGTCGAGGTATTCAAGATCTTATATACATTGATGTATGTGGATCATCTACATCAAAATAAATATTATGGATATGTGATATCTATTAATGATTATTTGTGATATGAGATTTCTTCCCTTCACCTTAGAAAGCTTGGAATTTTCAAAGATTTCACAAGTTTTGGTTTAGAACCAAAGTTTGAAGGAAGATGATAATGAATTTGATCTAATCTACGTAGTCAGTACCTATTAGATGAATTCATGGAATACTTTATGGAGATATGAATATCATTCCAATCTCACTCCTCCTAATTCACCTAAACTCGATAGAGTTGTAGGGAGATACAATTGATCATGTATGACATGATTTGATCAATGATGAATCTTAGCATAATTACCTCTTAGTTTCCAGGTATATATATGTAGTAGAGACTATAGTATATATCCTTAAAAGGTTCCATGTAAATATAAACTCAAACATCCTTATAAGATATGATTTGGAACCTAGCCTATTGTTAGACACCTGAGGATTTATGGTTGCTTGGTCCATAACTTTGTCATCAGTGCAAGTAAGCTAGAATCTAGCACAAAAGAGTGCTACTTAATTATGAAAATAAAGGATGGTATTGGATACCTAATTTATAAACTTGAGATTCTTGAAAGATATCATCTCTGAGAAAGTGATTCTTAAATGATGAGACTCTTGAGAATCAAGATAAAATTGAAGTAAAGGAACTCATTTAGTCTTGAAAAGATAATGAGGCTCCTGAAATCAGAAACTAAAAGGACAATTAAAACATGAAACACTAATACCTCTTCAAATGAGTTTGAGGATGGATTCCATGTGTCATAGAAATCTGACAATGATCAAACTTCATGTGATGAAGCTTTTGAAGATCATAACATGTAAAGATGGATGTTAGCAATAAAAGTTTAAAGTATACTTCATATACAAATGTTGTATATGGACCCTCGAGGATCCACCTATATGGGTAAGACCCCTTAAGGTGTAAATGGATCTTCAAGAGATAGAGGGAACCTAATGAGAAGGTAGAGACCTTCAAAAGAACGGCTCGTATCCTCAAGATACACACTGAAGAGAAGACCTTGCTTGTAGTGAGACTTGCTCTTCAGTGACCTTGCTTAAACCCATCAGAATATTGCTAACTAAAGCTACACAACTTGACTTTGACATCTTCAAGATGAAAGTCAATATTGCATTCCTCTATAAATACCTCTCTGAGGATATTCACATGAAGTAGCCCCAGGGCTTCATGGCTGAGGAAAGCAAGGTGTGCAAGCTTTAGAAATTCCATCTATGGACTCGATTAAGCTTCTTGTAGTAGGAACATAAGATTTGATGAAATTATAAATGGTGTGATTTCAGATAGAATTTGATGTACCATGTGAAGCTTAGTGGGATTTCCACTGTGTTCATCGTGCTAAATGTAGATAATATGCTGATCATTTGGAATGATATAAGGATAATAATATGAGGTTTATAATCTGGCTATTCCATACCTTGAGATATGATCTCACAGATACCTCTTAGATCTTAGTTCTGAAGTTGTTTAGAAGCAAGGAGCATAGGGTATTGGGACCGTCACATTAGTAGTACACCTTGAACATTTTCATTTTCTGGAAAATTCCAAGAAAGATTTCCTTTCCTTAAGATATTTCATTGACCTATCTGAAGGGATAGCACCTCAAAGAGTTTAGGAAGGCAATGCTACAACTGAATACCCTTGTGCATCAGATACGAGAAGCTGATTGTATGTTAGATATGCACAAAAGCCAGATGTCTGCATAGTGGGAGTAGTAAACTGTCACTAATCCTACTATGGACATAAAACACTTGATTGCAGTAGTATAATATCTTCAAAGACGACATGACTTTAGAGATAGAGATCTCTTATCTTCAAGAACTAAAGACTTTATAGATAGTAATCTAAAAGGTCTTAACATCAGATACCT
This sequence comes from Ottelia alismoides, assembly GCA_037367405.1. Classification (NCBI taxonomy): domain Eukaryota; kingdom Viridiplantae; phylum Streptophyta; class Magnoliopsida; order Alismatales; family Hydrocharitaceae; genus Ottelia; species Ottelia alismoides. The sequence continues at coordinate 798,151 of JAZKJV010001010.1, read as the reverse complement.
TAGGAGATAGAGATCTTCAGGAATAAGGGTATTCTAATAAGGATTATGGAAATATTTGTTCTAATAATTATTAATCTATAGTGTCAAGGACATTGTAACTGACAAAGTTGAGTATTTGTTGCATAAGATGCAACATTCACATTGGATGTGAGCACTGTTACTGGGGGATATGCAAGTGCCATAAAAGGACTTCACGTAGTCTCTTGGGAACCAAGTGACTGATTAGCTTACCTAGTTATTTCTCTAAATAGCATATGATTGTCACATGAGTGTGGGTTTAAAGATTAGCCCATTAATGGTTCTTTGGGCTAGTGGGAGATTGTTGGACATGCGAACCCATGGAGAGCCATTATGCAATAGATGTTATTGCGAATACCATTCTCTAATCTGAAATGAAGAATGATTAATTTGCATAAAAGGTTCCTCGGTACAATTAGGGTTATGTACCACAACCATCTTAATGATCATACAACTATTTATTCAATTATTGAATCATAGAGGCTGGTGCTTGGATGAATATCTAAAGAGTTAGATTGAGGACTCATCAAGCACCATTAAATTATTATTAAGAGATGATCTCCAGCTTGAGTAGGAGATGAAAATCCTTTCTCATAAAGGTTGATATATCTAACTAACCTCTTCATGCAGGTCCTCTGCATAGGAATAGAGATTCGGAGGTGTTAGATAAGTTAGGCTGAAGAGTTGACTTAACGAGATCGAGATAAGCAAAGTCTTATGTTGTATTCTGTCACAATATAGGCACACATCCTCTGACTGGAGACAGATATGTTATTATATGTCTGAGTATGTACATTTGGCAGACCAATAGGTTGATGACCTAACCAAGGACTATACACCGGTGTAATGGTGTGCATGCACGGGTATATGAGTAATACGATCTCTCAAAGGGATCATATAGGTTCATTTATTGATCTGGAAGACATGAGCTCACTCATGAGATATTGGGATGAATCAAATTCCGTGCACGATCGTCTCGCTTTGGAAGCTTGTCTGAATTTGTAGGTTCGATATATCCTTTTGGAAAGCATATGATAAGACCTAGGTATGATATATGCTTTTGGAAAGTATATGATCAATATCGACTCCCCAATGATCAAATGAGAAAACTTAATGATAAAACCTTAAAGCAGACAATCCAAAAGAGATCAAAAACTTCGGGTTTAATCTGGGTCTTCCAGTATGCATGATGTACAGGTATTGGAAATACCTAAGGGTGATGTGATCATAAATGATTTTATAACCTTGACGCTTCCATTCCTAGGGAGTGAAGAAATAGGTCTAGATTTTAGTGACTCCTCTCATAGAGAATTGATTTGATCTGAGTCCAAATGTTGGACCTTGGTCTGAATGTGATTCAGATACCGTGAGAATATTAGATCTACGACCTTGATTTAATCAAGCATCTATGGGACGTCCGCAAGATCTGGATTCGAGATTTGATCTCAATATCGAAGAAACTATACGTGGAACAATACAATTGCCATGTCCTTATCTCCAAGTATCCGCGGAGAAAGCACATTATCCTCGAAAGAATTCATGGATAACTTCATTGTTCATATTATGTATCCGAGCATTGAGAGAACTGATAATTAAATGAGATTTAATTATCATGAATAATATGAATTTGAATCATACTATAAGGATAGTTATCTAAGATAATTAAATGTGATTTAATTATCAAAGATGTGAACAATGTGAATATGATCCACATTGTTTGGTCACATGAGAATAGAGATCCAAGATGATTAAATGTGATTTAATTATCATGGATATGAATAATGTGGATAGCACTATTCATATTAATCATATATATTATAAATATGTTTTATAATATATAACAGAGAGCTATTTATGATTTATATTTATTGATTAATTATCGATGTGAATTGGGTTCATATTGGATAATTAATTGAAAATATAATTTACATTTTGTTTTAGGGTGTGAATGTGATTCACATTTTTGAAGGCATGATTGCAATATTTCACAAGATAATTTTGCATTATTTTTAAGAAATATTTTACAACAATTGTTGTTGTAAATATTGGAGATATCATGAGATAATGAGATCTCATGAGATAATGAAATCTCCTGATATAATGAGATCTCATGAGAAGAGTGGATGTCCCCTAATTTTAGGGGATGTGGTTGGTCTCCTCATTATCTCTAATACTAGCCAATTGATTTTAATTTGAAAATAATCATATTGATTTATCAATATAAATTAATTTAAATTAAATCATTTGTTGTTGTATTTTTACAACAACATCTTAGCCATTGAAAGAAACACAAATCAATCTCACCCATTGATTGTTTAATATCCATGGATTGGGATCCATGGACTCCCAAAACCCCATATAAAAAGAGACACCCCTTGCTCTTCGAGTTACACGATTACGAATGCTCTCTCTCTCCCTCTCTCTTTCTCCATATGCCAAGCCTCTCTTTCTCTCGTAGTGGCCGTCCACCATGGAGCCCTTGTGAGAGTCGTCATCGTCGCATCATCGTCGTTATGTTGTCGAATCATCTACTTGTGGATCTCCATCTCCTTTGGTGTGTCTCACTCGTGAAGAACATGTTAGATCTCGTGTAAAGAGATCAGGAGATAGCCGCTTGGATCATCAACATGGATTGCGAGGAGCACGCGTCTCATCAACGCACTCGCAAGCATCTCCTCTGTTGGATCGAATTTGAAACATGAGGTCTCTTGGTTTAGAGACTCGATCGCAACCACGCTTCAAGAGGTAAACCTTATACCTATTTGTGGTTAAGATGAAACGATCCAAGAAGTGTTCTTAGATCATGTGATTTCGTCGATTTTATATTTTTTAAATTTCTGCTGGCTCGAGCGACTAGTGCAACTAGTCGCTCCTGATCGCATTCAATGCGATCCTCACTCTTCCGTGATGCACTTGAGGATTTTCTCATATGCACCTTCCTTTCAAGTAGGGTGGACGACCACTTTGATTTAGGACTCAAGTTGGCCGTCCCCACTTGATTGGAAGGAGCATTGTATCCTTCCTAATCCTACATGGTATGTTGATTTAATTAAATTAATTTATATTTATGATTTAATTAATATAATATAATTTAAATTAAATTATTTTTTGTTTTTAATGTAAAATCATTGTTATTAAAAGAAACACAAATCAATCTTCACCATTGGATTTATGTTGTCCATGGATTGAGATCCATGAACTCCCAAAATATTATAAAAGAACAGGAAACCCTAGCTATTCACTTTACAACAATAAAATAGCATCTCTTTCTCTCTATAATCAATATACGCGTCCCCCGCTCTCTCCTTAGAGTGGTCGTCCACTTTAAACTTTAGAGAGGATCACTGTCATCACCACGCCATTGTGTCACCACTTCGATCGCTCATGGATCTTTGTCTACTTCATTGCACCTCGTTCTTGAAGAATACATCGGATCTCGTGAGGCAAGATCAGGAGATTCGCTATTTGGATTATTAACTTGGACTGCGAGGAGCATGTATTTCACCAATGTGCTCGCAAGTGTCTCCTTCGTTGGACTAGACTTGAGACAAGAGGTACCTTAGAGACAAGAATACAACCACACTTCAAGAGTATCTGATATCTACTTTCTGGTTTCAATGAAATAATTTGAGAATTGTTCTCGAATCATGTGGTTTCATCGCTTTAAAAATTTTAAATTATGCTGCACCGAGCAACTTGTGCGACTAGCTGCTTCCAATCGCATATGATGCGATCTTCACGCTTCCGTGATGCATTTGAGGTTCTCTCCATAACATTCATAAGCATGATAATGAAGTGGTTTGGTTAAGATAATAGAAAAAATTCCTTGAAATTAAACATCAAACTTGGCAAAAAAACATGATGAGTTGAATAGTTTGGTATAACCATGAAAAGATAAATGAGAAATAACAAAGCTAATGGACGTGTTGGGAACTTAGTTAAGATGCTCGTATCCCATCTCATGTTTACGGAGGCACCCCAACCTTTTGGACTCAGTGCTTTAGCGTTAGCATGAGGACTCATGTGGATCAATCAGAAACTATCCACAATGCTGAAAAATAATAAATTAATAAAAATATCAGAAAGTTCTTTTATGAGGATAGATTTAGCCAGTTGTTCTTTTGCATACTTTTATTTAGTACCTTGCTTTTGTTGCAGTTTTGTCTCATGTCGAGCAACTTTGCTCATAACATACCATTCAGAGAGTTATTCTCTTGTTAGTAAGGGTTTACAGAGTTAATCTTTGCACGCTTTTATTTAATGCATTGCTTTTGTTATAATTTTTCGTGCCATATTGAGCAACTTCACTCATAACGTACCCTTCTGTGTACATCGGTCAGGTGTGCATGTGCAAGCACATCAACGAATGACCTGGGAATTTGTAGACTTTTGGTGCAACGATACTTTTGTGGTACAATAACTATGGTTGAGTGTTACTGCATTTATTTGTACCTTTGGAGAGACATGTTACGGATATGCGTGTATAGACATTTTCAAATGATACATGTATAACTTGTGTACATAGACTGTAATATGGATACTATTAGTGGATATTATGTGAATGCGTGGAAAGGAAATTTTCAAATTTTATCTTTTATACTATTTTCTCCTGATTATGTGTTTCGAATGTGGAACTTAACTATGCTAATGATTTGATGAGTATCCTGATCCTAGGGGATGTCACATTCTGCATGTGACATTCATGTTCATCATCAATCAACAATTCATTTTTCTTGAAAAAATCAACATGCACATGTTTCCATGGCACATGCACATGAATTCGCTCATCTTGAGACAAATCAATGGTTGATGGAGATGTTTAACATGTAAATTCCTGCAACTCAACTACATGTTCTATTGTTCCTATATGTATATATACACTACAGGAAAATACCTCATATGTAACAACTATTCACGACGGCTAACTGGTTGTCACATTAAATAACTTTTTTACCACAGACTAATCGTCGAATATGAGAACAGACTTTCTCGGACAAATGGTTGTGAATAACTTCGGCGGGATCACTAATTGTTATTTCTCTCGTAGTACGATTTCCCTCCACCTCAAAAAAATCCCAATTGCTTTCCCTCTCTACAACACTCCTCCATGTGCCCAATATGCTCTAGAAACCCCTTTTCCCATCTCCATAATCCTAAGCATCTACGGAGGTCTATGTCGACGGCCTGTGCCATGAGCTCAGCGAGGATGTCTTTGGATGCCCAAATGCCATACATGTCTCCATAAACCCTAGCGCCTAAATGCCATACAAGAGTCTACGGAGGTCTCCGCCGACGGCATCAACGAGGAGATCTTGGGTCAGGTCTTCCACGAGCTCGATGGGAAGTGCTCCTACCTCATCATCTCTAACAAGCCCTTCTTGTTTGCTCGTTGTCTTCCCAATATAGAAGAGAATGGTTATTGTCCGTCATTCCCTCATCACTCTCTGTATTTCCATCTCTAACCAGTAACTATCAAAGAACTAATCTGTATGTATACCATTGGTGTGAAGTTCCCCAAGTTTTGTACAAGAACATATTCACTTTCAAGAACAAAAAATGAAATTATAGTACTTTTGTGTGCCATGTTATCGAATAGATAGAGTTTTTGTTAACCAAAAGTTTAGTATCATGACAATGTGACTTATGATTTGTCTTTTTAAAATAATCAGATAATCATTCTTAAGAACTTGAAGTACAAATTAAGTACTAGAATTAGGGGTAATGATTATTGAGGTCTTAGAAATACCTGATTTTTACTACAGTTTCACCTTGTTCTTTAAATCTATGTTTTTTTATCATACATGGCAGAATTAAAAGTGCACGGCATACTTATCTGGAAATCAATTTTGGTATAAATACAATTAGCTTCTAGTTTTATTTTATATAGTTGACATTAATATGAAAAGGCATGTTGGTATATTATATTTGAAGGTAGTGAGGGCCATGATTCTTCAAAAGATCGAAGCTTATCCTAAGAAGAAATCAGCATTAGCCACAACATATAACAGAACAGTGCAAGCAGAAAAATTTAAATCCCGAGGGATAGGCAAATCAAGATTATAGTGAAAGCAACTCAAACTCGTCATCGAGCTTCTCATCTATGATTGGGACAAGGTCCAACCTTTCGAAGGTTGATGCCATTCGATAATTGAAGTGCACAATACCTTTCCATCCTTACAAGTTGCTTTTGTTATATATCTATATGCAGAGGAAAAGTGTGGAATACAAGAAGCTCCACTTAGAATTCTGACACCCAACGAACGAACAACGAAACGAAAAGGCTTACACTGAAGCTTTTCAAGAATAAGAATCAAGGCAATCCTCGAAACAAAAGGACCATAGGTGAAATCAAATCCTATCAAAAAAGAAGTTATGAGGTATGGATGCATCTTATCAATGCTTTAAGACATCAAAATCTTTTTATAAGATCCATCTAAGACTTGTTATTAAGCAGGGAAGTGATATCATTAGCGGTAGAGAGCGTGCAAAACCTTGAAGGTAAGAAACAATATGCTCTCCTTGTTCTCCATGGTTAGTATAAGAGAAATTGATCAGTACCCAGCTATTTTTTGTCAGATTTTTGGTCAAAATCTACTTTCTCTCGAGTACCCAAATATATGCAAATCTCATCATGTTATATACATGTTATGGAAGCAGTTGGTATGTGTTAATGAAGTTTCATTTGAAATTATATGACGTACACAGTTTGGGCATGATTAGATGCTATTCATATGCTTTAATTGAGTTGTTATAACATAGGATCTGGTGATATTGCAAGAATCCTTAGGATACATAGATATAACCTCACATATGTAAGAAATGGATGGATTAATAAAAAAAATCCATTTTTTGTTTCAAAGGACAACATGATACATGTCGATGTAAGTTGATGTAAGTTGACGTAAGTTAGAGCACTGTAACAGATCAGATGAAGTGGTTGTTAGATCTTTTCTATATTCTTTGTTGCAGTTTGTCATACAAAAGGTATGTAACTCCATGTCTTTTATTTATGTCATATTCATTGGAGAAAGAAAAATATAAACAACAGATGATAATTAAGGATAGGTATTCTATAACTATTCTTCCCAACAGATTATTGAGGCATCGATTGTCACCATTCAGATGTTCGACATCTCCTTATAGAGAATCATGTTTGCAATTCCCACTCCAGAAATATGGTGACTTCATATTGTCTTTCAAATATTATCTTTAGAATTAGGATAATTAATTTTTGTTTTTGATTTGCAGGAGACATGGGTTCTAACTCAACTCTCGAGTGTTTAGAGAAGTTAAAAATAAATATCAGTTTTTCCAACCACAGTGAGTGATGATGGATTGAAGTTTAGGGCTGTCAACGCATAGTTGCTGCATAATCCAAATCTTTTAAGTGTATTGTAAGTAATGATTAGTTTTAAATACAACTAGTTGTTTTTGTGTTAATATGTATTACTTTTCTCACGTTCGATTTTGGTTTAGAAAAATAGAAAATCCATTAACATTTAGATGAGTGGTTTGAGGTTTTGTTTTTAAACTAAAAATGAAAATTATATATATATTTTCTTTACTACATACGACTGAATTAATGATTGTTTTCATTAACAGAGAGGAACTCTGATCTATGAAGGAAGTAATGGATCTCATCAAAATGAAGATGCCGACAATGTGGAATACTACTCTATGCCTTATAAATATAGAAATGCACTGATCTTGGCTAGTTTATCTATTGTTCAATTTAGTATGTACTTAGATCATGTAAAAAGTATAGAGATTGTCAATATTTGAGTTATGAACATATATTTTGTACATCGTTATTTTATTTAATAAAGTGTTGTTTGGACCCATTCTGTTTGGAACTGCCAATATATGTGGAAATTCTTATTTGTTGAATGATTTGGTTCTTCATGAATTTGAATTTTTTAAATGAATTAAGTTGGCGTGAACTTTTTTATATTTTATATGTTGGATCTTTAGATGTGTATGTTGTTGTATGCCAAAGGCCTGAAGTAGAATAACGATTGATAAAAAAAGATTTCCATTGATTAGAATCATAAGGCAACTAATCAGTTTTGTTTAACAATATATAACATTTTTTGTGACAGATAAAAAAGTTTTTGTGACGTCCAATGTGTCACTAATAGTAGGGATTAGTATTCCCTACGGAGCTTTTTCTGACGAATTATTCCCAACGACTTATCCGTCATAAAGCACTTTTCCTGACAGATTAGACACTATATGTGACGAAATTTATTGTAGGGAAAATGTATTTTTCTTGTAGTGATATGGGATAAATGGGGCTGCCCCCAGGGGGAGCTAACTTAGCTCCCCTGCCTTATTTTCTCTATTTTATTTTTTTGAAAGTTTCTTCCGTAAATATTCATCACTATATTCCTATATTATGTCATTCAAATTTCGTGTGAAACAGAGACTCCCACGGCCTTCATCCAGATAGTCATTTTTTAACGGTCACAGGGTTTTTTGAATCCACTCCGTCTGGATGGAGGCCATAGGAGTCTCTGTTTCGCATGAAATTTTAACGACATAATATAGAGATTTAATAATGAATTTACACGATTTTTATTTTTACAAAATAAAAAAGTACGTGAAAAATGGGATGGAGGGAGCTAAGTTAGCTCCCCCTATGGGGCATATACATTCCTCTCTCTCTCTCTCTCTCTCTCTCTCTCTCTCTCTATATATATATATATATATATATATATATATATATATATATATATATATATATATATATATATATATATATATATGGGTCATATGTGGCTGCCCCCGCCTTATTTGGGCAATTTTTTTTATTTTTTTTTGAAAAGTAACACCATTTACATTCATCCCTATATCCCTCCTATATACCATTCGAATTTCGTCAGAAACCGAGACTCCTACGGCCTCCATCCGGACAGTAATTTTTTAACGGTAACAGGATTTTTTTAAATCGATACCATCGAGATGGAGGCCGTAGGAGTCTCTGTTTCTGACGAAATTCGAATGGCATGTAGGAGGGATATATGGATGAATATACATGGTTTTATTTTTAAAAAAATAAAAAAAAACGCCAAAACATGGGGCGGGGGCAGCCCCATTTTTTCCTATATATATATATATATATATATAGAGAGAGAGAGAGAGAGAGAGAGGAGGGGGAAGGGATCCTACTCCATGGAGTAGGTAACTTGCCTACTCTACTTTTTTTCAATTTTTTTTATTTTATTTGAAAAATTCTTCCAAGGATTTTCATAACTATATCCCTCTGATATGTGATTCGGATTTCGTCAGAAACAGAGACTCCTACGGCTTCCATCCAGAACGTGAAAAATACAGCAAATCTGTAACCGTTGAAAAATGACTGTCTGGATAGAGGTCGTAGAAGTCTCTGTTTCCGACGAAATTTGAATCACATGTTAGAAGGATATAGTTATGAAAATCCATTAAGAATTTTTCAAAAAAAATGAAAAAGAAGAAAATGAAGTAGGTAAGTTATCTACTCCATGAAGTAGGATCTCTTTTCACACACACGCACACGCCCATGCACGCACGCCGCACGCATGCACACACCTTACAATTTCATTTTCTTCCACTCCCTCACGTCAGATTTTGAAGTTCAATATTCGCTAAATATATTGATAATAAAAAAATCTGGTCCAAGGGCTGTTCTCCACTGACCACAAAGATATATGTACCATATATTTCATCTTCATTGTCAACACTTCCTTGTAGATACTCTTCTCTCATCTCAGCCGGACTGTCCGATTCATGGTACAGTGATTGCTACCATGCGGCTTATACATCGTCCTACGCCCTTATCTATCATTATAATATCCATTTTATATAAAAAAAGATAACCACCCTTATCTATCATTACAATATCCATTTTTATATAAAAAAAGATGACGCATGATTTGTATCGGTGAGCAGCAATCTGAGATATTATCCGAAAAAGTAGGTAGAAATGCGAAGCTCTTCTTGATGGCTTTATCGAGAGAAAAGCGAAGTAATGGACCTGCCTGACGATGTTGATGGTGATGGTTGTGTTCAAAGCTGGACGGTGGTGGATCCCCCAAGAAGGGTACACGAACGAACGAGGGGGAAATTGTTCCGTCCACGGCACTCCCAAAAGATGGTTGGTCCAGCCGAAGAGACGTGGGCTCCCTCGACACCGTTCCGTGTAAACGTGTTCTCGTCACCACCTTCTGAAATTGCGAGGTTGGATCAACACCGACGAGCGGTTGGAGTCTGAACGCGGGAAGAGGAGTCTTACAAGTAGTTACAACATGGGCACCCCGTTCAAAGTGCGCTTTTTATGTGGTGGTGGGACCTCAATAATCCAAAAAAAACGATTTAAAGTAAGCAATATGTTGCGAATCGCGGAAGTAAATACACACAAAAACGATCAAACAAGCAAGACGCAAACACAAGGATTTATAAGGTTCACCCGTAAATGGGCTACGTCCTTGGACAGCGGCGATCGGTTTCACTATATGGAGAAAAAATGTAATACAGAGGGTACTAAGAAGGTACAGATATGGGATGAGAAACAAGATCAGAATGAGGATTACTGTATCTGATGGCTCTAGGACCCCTTTTATACTGCAACAGAAGAATACCATCTATATTCAGCAATCCATCCCAACAGCTCTCAGCTAATCAGAAGTCAGGAAACAGATCAGACATGTCAGCAATCCTGACCCAACAGCTCTCAGCCAATCAGAAGGCAGGACACAGATCAGACATGTCAGCAATCCTACCCCAACAGCTCTCAGCCAATCAGAAGTCAGGACACGGATCAACCACATTAGCAACCCAACAAGTGGTTAGGATTCAAGTCAAATTAACAATCTCCACCTTAAATTGAATCCTCATATAGTAGAATTAACCACTACTATTACTCCACCATGAGTTGAATTCTCCCCTAGCAGAATTAACCAGTGCTAGACTCTACCGGAGTTGAATTCTCATATAGTAGAATTACCCACTACTGTACTCCTCCATGGGTTGAATTCTCCACTAGCAGAATTAATCACTGCTAGACTCCATCGGGGTTGAATTCTCATATAGCAGAATTGACCACTACTATAATTCACCACTTGAAATTCAGATAACAGGAATTAAGGAATTATAAAGCAATATTCACCTTGAAATTTCTCCTTAGAAAAGTTTTACGGAGCTTCACCTTGCCGCCGCCAGCCCCTCTTTGAGGCTACTACCAATTGTCGATATTGAGCAAGTCCAAACAACGCTTGAACTTACTTTTAGTAAGTTTAGACCTTTGCAAGACATATAGGGTGTTCTGCTTGTTGCCCTTGGTGACAACAACTCCAACTTTGACAACCTGCATGACTCCACCTTCGTGCATACGAAGAGAGAACAGACGTTGCTTAAAAAGCAACTTGTTGGTCAGACACTTCGTCATGTATAGACTTTTGAGTCTCAACCACAGACCGACCGCGGAATCCTCATCAGCAACCTCCACGATAATCTCGTCCGCCAAACATATCATAATCGTCGATTGCGCCTTCTCTTCTTACACCATCAACTCGAACGACTTGAGTGGCTTCGCCCGTTCTTGATTTAACGGTGCCCAGATGCCCTGCTGCTTCAGAAGGGCGCGCATCTTGATCTGCCATAGACAGAATCCATTCTTCTCCGTGAACTTCTCGATCTTCAGATTGTGTGATGCCATCTTACTCGATGATTCTGACGGAACCTGAAGCTCTGATACTAGTTTGTTGCGAATCGCGTAAGCAAACACGCACAAACACGATCAAACAAGGAAGACGCAAACACAAGGATTTACAAGGTTCACTCGTAAATGGGGTACGTCCTTGGGCGGCGACGATCGGTTTCAGTATGTGGAGAAAAATGTAATACATATGGTACTAAGAAGGTACAGATATGGGATGAGAAACAAGATCAGAATGAGGATTGATGTATCTGATGGCTCTAGGGCCCCTTTTATTCTGCAATAGAAGCATACCATCTATATTCAGTAATCCATCCCAACATCTCTCAGCCAATCAGAAGAAAGGAAATAGATCAGACATGTCAGCAATCTTGTCCCAACAGCTCTCAGTCAATCAGAAGGCAGGACACAGATCAAACATGCCAGCAATCTTAGCGCAACAGTTCTCGGCCAATCAGAAGCCAGGACACGGATCAGACACATTAGCAACCCAATAAGTGGTTAGGATTCAAGTCAAATTAACATAATATAAGAAAATAGTTTCTTTTATATGGTAACGGAAAATTAGGAGTGATCTGATAATTGCAGCAAGAGTGGCTTGCAACTTTAGAGGCTCTTGTTTGGGGTTGCAAGTTGGAGAGTCAAGAGTGGACAATGAATGTGAGCTTTATTGATCCAACCATGGATAGGAAGCATCGAGAGCACTAACAAATCATTCTTATTATCACAAAGATATTCTTATTCTGTATAGGACAAAGATGAATGCTGTATTAATTTAAAGAACTTCTTAGACTTACGATAGGAGTCTATGCATATTCGGGATCCTTATTTCATAAGATTGTCGAGGGAAAATTGTACCATGGTTTGTCATGGGGGAAAGGATAGCAATCCAACAAGTGTAACAATGAATGAGGAAAATCATGCAAGGAATAGCCTAGTAAACGGTTGATCTTGAGAACTCTTCAACTCATTGACCTACAAGTAGATCTCATACGTATCGAGATCCCTTTGATGAACATCAAGGAAGATTAACCTCAAATGACTTCCACTAATGATAACCTAATAGTTCACAAAAGAGGGGAGATTACTGAAAGATATTGAGTATCCTCAAGCGCATCACGGAATCGTGTTGATTGCATCGTATGCGATCGGGACGACTAGTCGTACTAGTTGCTAAATGCAGCGGAAATTAAAAATTTTAAAAATAAAGATGAAACCACATGATCACGAGAACACTTCTCGGATCGTTTCGTCTAACCACAAAGTATAAGGAATACCTCTTGAAGCGTGGTTGCGATCGTGAGATCCCAAACAAGAGATCCTCCTGTCTTAAGTCCGATCCACGAAGAACGCACTTACGGGCGCGATGATTAGTCACATTTCTCCCGCAATCCTCGATGAAGATCCAAGCGATGGACCCCTTGATTTCATCATACGAAGTCTGTCGTCTTCCTTTAGAGCAAGCAGCTCCAAAGAAGAAGGAGATCCCCGAATCGTCGAAGGCGAAGCCGAGAAGGTCTCTCCTTTCTCTACACAAGATGGATGACCATCTTTTGGAGGAGAGAAAGAGAGAGGGCGAGAATATGAGAGAGAGAGAGAGAGTTGTAACCTTGTACAACTCTTAATAGTGTACCTTGGAAGGCTACCCTAGCCCTCCTTTTATATTAGTTTAGGATCCAATGGATCTCAATCCATGGGACACATGGATCCAACGGCCATGCTCGGTCCATGTAAAATCAATGGCTATGATTGTTGTTGGTTAAAACCAACAACATTAATTTAAATTAAAATATGTTACAACATTATCAACATAATTTAATTTAATTAATTAAGAGATAATGTGATAACAAAAAAGGGAGTCAACCAACCACCCTTGAATTTAGGGGGCATCACCTATGAATAATTCATAGGTGACGCCACCTATGAATTTGGTGGTTATTTTGCCTCCTTTTTATTTTATTTTATTATTTCTTAAATAATTTTGTACAAACAATTATCACAAAATTATTCACCAAATTAATTCCAAATTAATTTGTGAATATTTCAATCATGCCATTGAACATTATGTGAATCATATTCACAACCCAAACTAATTTGTAAATTGCATTTCCAATTAATTAAGAAATGTGAATCCAATCCACATTATTAATTAACAAATACTATTTACATAAATTATCTCTTATATATATATATTATAAATCATATTTATATTACACATATATCATGGATAGTATTATCCACATTCTCTAATCCTTGATAATTAAATCCCATTTAATTATCTTGGATAATAATACGAATCATATTCATATTATGCTTGATAATTAAATCTCATTTAATCATCAAGTCCTTCTTGCTTGGATATGCATTTCATCAAATGAATTATTCTTAAACCCTTTCAAGAATAATGTGCTTTCTCCGCGGATACTTGGAGATAAGGACAGGGCGATTGTATTATTCCACGTATAGTGACTTGGATGTTGAGATTTTATCTCAAATCCAGATCTTACGAATCTCCCACAGATGCTTGATTAAATCAAGACTGCAAATCTAATCTTCTCATTGCATCTGAATCTCATTCAGACCAATGTCCAACATTTGGACTAAGATCAGATTGCTTCTCTACTGAGAGGAGTTATTAAAATCCAGACCTGTTTCATCACTCCCTCGGAATGTAAGCGTCATGGATATACAATCGTTTATGATCACATCACCTTCAGGTATTCCCTATACCTGTACATCCTGCATATTGGAAGACCCATGGTCAACCCGAAGATCAAGATCAATTTTACACTGTCTTCTTCAGGGTTTGATCACTAAGTTTCTCATTTGATCATTGGGATTTGGTATCGATCATATACTTTCCAAAAGCATATATCATACCTAGGTCTTGATCATATACTTTCGAAAAGTATATATCAAACCTACAAATTCAGTCAAGCTTCCAAAGCGAGACGACCGTGCACGGAATTTGATTCTTCCCAATATCTCATGAGTGAGATCATGTCTTCCGGTTTAGTAGTGAACCTGTATGATCCCTTTGAGAGATCGTATTACTCATATGCCCTTATATGCACACCAACGCGTCGGTGTATAGACCTTGGTTAGGTCATCAACCTATTGGTCTGTCAAATGTACATACTCAGACATATAGCAATACATCTGTCTCCGGTCAGAGGATGCGTGCCTATGCTGTGACAGCATTCAACATAGGACTTAGATTATCTCGATCTCGTTAAGTCAACCCATTGACCTAACTAATCTGACACCTCCGAATCTCTATTCCTATACAGAGGACCTGCATCAAGAGGTCGGTCAGATATCAACCTATGTGAAAAAGGATTGCCATATCCTACTCAGACTGGAGATCACATCTTAACAATCATTTGACGGTACTAGATGAGTCCTCAATCTAACCTTTTAGATATTCATCCAAGCACCAACCTCTATGATTCAATTATTGAATCAACAACTGTATGATCATCAAGATAGACATGGTACATAACCCTAATTGTACTAAGGGACCTATTATGCAAATTATTTATTCTTCATTTCAGATCAGGAAATGATATTCGCAATAACATTTATTGCATAATGGCTCGCCGTGGGCTCAAATGTCCAACAATCTCCCACTAGCCCAAAGAGCCATTAATGGGCTAATCATTTAAACCCACACTCATGTGACAATCATAGGCTATTTAGAAATAGCTAGGTAAGCTGATCAGTAACTCTATTCCCAAAAGACTATGCCAAGTCCTTTTACGACCCTTGCATATCCCTAGGTAATAGTGTTCGCATGCAATGCGAATGTTCCATCTAATGCAACCAATACTCAACCTAGTCAAAGTAGTTACAGTGTCCTTGACACTACTGCTCAATAACTATTATAACCTGTAATTCCATAATCCTTATCAGAATACCCGTATTCCTGGAGATCACTATCTCTTAAGGTATCCACTGTTAAGATCTTTTAGATCTCTATTTATAAAGTCTTAAGCTTTTGAAGATAAGACCTATAGATCACCATCTCTAAAGCCTTGTCATCTTTGAAGATATCGTTATTACTGCAATCAAGTGTTCTTTCTCCATAGTAGGATTAGTAAGAGTTTACTACTCACACTGCATGGCAGATATCTAGCTTTTGTACACATCTAGCATACACTTAGCTTCTCGTAACTGATGCACACGTGCAAGAAGTTCTACCATTCACTTCCTCAACTCTTTGTGGTGCCATCCCTTTAGATAGGTCAGCACCAAATCTCAAGGGAAGGAAGCCTTTCTTGGAATTTCCAAGAATGGAATATGTCCAAGGTGTACTACAAATGTGACAGTCCCAATACCCTCTTTTCTTTGCTTCTGAACAACTTTAGAACTAAGATCTAGGAGGCATCTTTGAGATCATATCTCAAGGTATGGAATAGCCAGAATATAAAACCCTTATTCTCATCGTTATATCATTCAAAATGATTAGGATATTATCTACATTTAGCATGATGAACACAATGGCACTCCCACTAAGCTTCATATGATTCATGAAGATTCTATCTGAAATCATAACATTTATATTTTCATCAAATCTTATGTTCCAACAACAAGAAGCTTATTTGAGTCTACAGATGGATTTCTTTAGCTTTCACACCTTACTTTCCCTAATCATGAAGCCATGGGGCTTACTTCATGTGAATATCCTCAAAAAGGTATTCTTTAGAGGAATGCAATCTTGAATTACATCCTGAAGATGCAATAGTCAAGTTGTGTAGCTAAGGTTAGCAATATTCTGATGACTTTAAGCATGGTTACCGAAGAGAAAGTCTCATCGCAAGTAATGTCTTCTCTTCCGGTGTGTAGCTCTTGGCTACGAACCGTGCTTTGAAGGTCTCTACCTTCTCATCAGGTTCCCTCTTCTCTTGAAGATCTATTTACACCTTTATGGGTCTTACCCATATAGGTGGATCCTCGAGGGTCCACATACAACACTTGTATATGAAGTCTACTTTAGACTTTATTGCTAATATCTATCTTTCCATGTCATGATCCTTAGGAGCTTCATCACATGAAGTCCGATCATTCTCAGACTTAACTGACACATGGAATAAATCCTCAAACTTATTTGAAGAGGTATTAGTGCTTCCTCTTTAATTGTCCCTTTTAGTTTCCAATTTCAGGAGCCTCATCATCTTCTCAAGATCAAATGAGTTCCTATACTTCATTTTCATCTTGATTCTCAAGAGAGTCATCCTCCAAGAATTATATTCTCAAAGATGAGATCTTTTGAGAATCTCAGGGTTATAAAGTAGGTATCCAATACCATCCTTTATTTTCCTAATGAAGTAGCACTCTCAAGTGCTAGATTCCAGCTTACATGCATGGAACCTTATTTAGGATATATATTGTAGTCTCTATATATACCAGGAAACTAAGAGGATACTTGTGCTAAAATTCATCATTGATCAAATCATGTCACAACATGATCCAATTGTACTCCCTACAACTCCATTGAGTTTAGGTATGTTAGGAGGATTGAGATAGAAATGATATTCATATCTCCATAAGGTATTCTTTGAATTTTATCTAACATGTACTTGCTACCTTGGTTAGATCAAATTCATTTAATCTTCTTTCAAACTTTGGTTCTAAACCAAAATTGTGAAATCTTTGAACATTTCAAAGGTTTCTCAGGTGAAGAGAAGAAATCTCATATCATACATAATCATCAATAGATATCACATATCCATAATGTTCACTATGATATAGATGATCCACATACATCAATATGTATGAGATCTTGAATAGCTCGACATCTAACACCATTCCCAGTGAAGGGTGTATTGGACATTTTACTTTGACTACAACATTCACAAGTATGTAAGATTTGAAAATTTTTCTAGACATTCTAAAGTTTCATATCTTACTAGTCTATTGATCAAATCAACAGACAAATGTCCAAGGCTTGATGCCAGATCATTGTCAAATGATCTTCATCCTCCTAATGATCTTATAAGGTTTGATTTTCAGTATTAGAAATCTTAATGGACCATTCATTAATTTTCTAATTTTATGGAGTCCACTAGATGTTAGATTACTATCTGAAATATTTCCATCATAACTCTTTATGATAGTTCTATCTCAGAATTCATGTTTATTTCCAACATTTAGAAACAAACAATGAGTGTACTCTACTATCTAGGTCATAGAGACATTCTCCAAGACTAAGGGCTCTCCCACTGAGAATATGAAATATATCTATCCAATAGAGATTGTTGCAACAATTACAACAATATCCATGTAGATGACTACTAAACCTTAAGATCAAATTTCTAATCTTCTAATATATATATGCAACCAATTGCAAATGTCATTAGAAGATTGAGATACAATTATCAGACTTTATATTATGAAATAAGTAAGTCGAAGTCAATGATTATATGTATATTATTCTGATGCTCTATCTGAGTCCTTCACTAAGGATTTTAGACAGACTTGATAGTTATACTATCAACATATCAACTTATTACAGTATTGGCATTCATACAACTATTTGGATGTGATAAGGAAGTCACAGAAGTAGGTCTACTCTTTGACTCTCCTTCTCGGGTTCGACCCATGCTTCCACTGCACTCTTTTCATCTATAAACAACCATTGTTCAAGACAAAGAATCTCTTATGTTGAATTCAAAGGATTTCAATACAAGAGCATTTCAACATTTATACATGCTTCATTAAATTCATTCAAAATGATTATTATGAAGCTTTATGAATGACTTGAGTATAGATTGTAGAATGATGACACTCATCATATCTACATATATCTCAACTCTTAGAGATTTAGGTTCAGGTAGGTATTCAAATATTTTGAATACATCATCTCTTTCAAGCCATCATTCTGCATAATGCAGAGAACCATGCCATTCATGATTAAATGTCTAGAGCACATATGTATGCCAGAACACCTTCTTAGATTTTATAAGCATTATTTTGACAATTGTGATCATCATTGACAAGTCTCTTCCAAAGTACACTCGATGAAAGATCAAGACACACAAACCCTAAGGTGATGTCTTATTGTCTTAGTTAATTGTCCTTCCTCATTATGTTGAGGGAACTTGCACACTGCAACCACATATATTATGTGTCCAATTGCAAGTACAATATCTGGATCATGAGTCCAATCTATGATATTTTACTGGTTATTATTTGAGTATAACATTGAGTGGGTTTAATGAAAGTTATCTGAAATAAGAAATTTGCATAAGTGTATATATATTATATATACATATTTTACTTTGATTTAGGAATTTTTATATCAAAGTTGTCTTGCCCTGTTAGCACTGAAAGTTCATTCCCTTAATCACCTTCAGTGTAAGAGATATACTTACCATTATATCTCAAGCAAGATCTGGGATCTCCTTTTCTATCTTTGTCACATCCCAATAATATGAGAACTTGCGACTCCGATAAAAGAAGAGGGAACTCATTCCGCCTTGCAAGTCCAACTTGCATTCCCAATTCGGTCTTTAATACTCGGGCCCACCACCCCTAAGATGATGTTGACCCGTCATTAATTGAACCAACCGTCAACATGCTTAATACTCGTTATACGCAATCCAATATCGCCCCAATAATATGAGGACTCGATATTGGGGTCACTACGTATACGGCCTTACTCTTTCGAGAAGCAAAGAACCCGATCCAATTAACTCATATATAGGATCTGTCACTTCGGACAGGCGTCTCCTATATACAACAACTGGCGACGGAATCCTTTGCCTTGACGGGAGACCATGGATGTCACTTATGTGATCCTCCACCTCATATTCAAATTGTAATTAATTATCGTGAATCATATTCACATAATTAATTCTTCTAAGGGAAATACACATCTATTCATAATAGAGTGTTAATTGGATATAATTAATTTAATCACATTAAATTAATCATCAATCCAATCATCAATCAACAAACTTGTCTTTTACTTGAATAGTAGGTATATTCTCAAAGTACGTATTATTCGAATTTTAATAATTAGAAAAATACACATTGACTTTCTCCGGCATTATACAGTCCCTGCCCGCTGTCATGGCCAGTACCGACGAGAGTGGGACGGACCACATACGTTGCAACCCGCGACCCCAATGCTCTCGGACTAGGCACCACATCCACCTCGGGAAAGGATAATACCAAATAGATCATCATGTATTTTGAGATGCTCATCGGTTTTTCAATCGAAATTATACCATATAATATACATCAAAACAATTTTGATTATATTATAAGGAGATTTGCTAAACAAATCCTCAATACTATTCAAGAAAGAGGGTTTTTCATGTAAATATTGTCCTACGACTATTGTAGGATAAACTATGGTTTTTCATGAAATCAATGTTTGTTGATGAACCAATGATCAAGATCTATTATCTCATCATTGTGGTTTAGGCAAATGTCATTCAATGAAATAATTATCTCTTTAAATATTTTACAAATATTTATCACTAATTATTTCAGAAAATTAACAATTAATTTTCATCATGATAATTGAATGACTTATCACCAGGTTCAAGATCAAAAAATGTTAATTTCCAGTAGTGACCCCCAATCACTAAAATTAACTTATCTTGATCAATTTAAATACAAAAAATACAAACTTAGTTTCCAAAGATTTCCTATTTGATTTATTAAAGAACCCAAGTGATAATTCACGCATTTCCAGGCGGATCAAAACCGTAATTATCTCATTAATCACGTTTAAATCTGCAGTTCCCGCAACAGTGAATATATGCAAATTCAAAAGACCATATCTTGAGCAAATGAATTCCAAATTTTACAAACTCAAATCCTATGGTTTCCTTAATAAATGGGGAACAAAATCCAATTGAAAATTTCGGTTTAAATATTTTAAACAGTACTGAAAAATTCAATTAGACAGAGGTGCGAAAATTGAAATGCAGTAAAAAATTTCGCAACCCTTTCAAGAACCAAATCGTCTAAGGTCTATGGATCATATCCAAAACCTTATTAGACCTATGGCTCTGATACTACTTGAAGGATATTGAGTATCCTCAAGCACATCACGGAAGCGTGTTGATCGCATCGTATGCGATCGGGGCGACTAGTCGCACTAGTCTCTAGATGCAGCGGAAATTAAAAATTTTAAAACTAAAGATAAAACCACATGATCACGAGAACACTTCTCGGATCGTTTCATATAACCACAAAGTATAAGTAATACCTCTTGAAGCGTGGTTGCGATCGTGAGATCCCAAACAAGAGATCCTCCTGTCTTAAGTCCGATCCACGAAGAACGCACTTGCGGGCGCGATGATGAGTCACGTTCCTCCCGCAATCCTCGATGAAGATATAAGAGATGGACCCCCTGATTTCATCATATGAAATCCGTTATCTTCCTTTAGAGCAAGCAGCCTCAAAGAAGAAGGAGATCCCTGAATCGTCGAAGGTGAAGCCGAGAAGGTCTCTCCTTTCCTACACAAGATGGACGGCCATCTTTTGGAGGAGAGAAAGAGAGAGGGCGAGAATATGAGAGAGAGAGAGAGAGTTGTAACCTTGTACAACTCTTAATGGTGTACCTTGGAAGGCTACCCTAGCCCTCCTTTTATATTAGTTTAGGATCCAATGGATCTAAATTCATGGGACACATGGATCGAACGGCCATGCTTGGTCCATGTAAAATCAATGGCTATGATTGTTGTTGGTTAAAACCAACAACATTAATTTAAATTAAAATGTGTTGCAACATTATCAACATAATTTAATTTAAGTAATTAAGAGATAATATGATAACAAAAAAGGGAGTCAACCAACCACCCTTGAATTTAGGGGGCATCACCTATGAATAATTCATAGGTGACGCCACCTACTTTTTTTATCTTATTATTTATTAGATAATTTTGTAATAACAATTATCACAAAATTATTCACCAAATTAATTCCAAATTAATTTGTGAATATTTCAATCATTTCATTGAACATTATGTGAATCATATTCACAACCCAAACTAATTTGTAAATTGCCTTTCCAATTAATTAATAAATGTGAATCCAATCCACATTTTTAATTAACAAATGCTATTTACATAAATTCTCTCTCTTATATATATATATATATTATAAATCATATTTATAATACACATATATCATGGATAGTATTATCCACATTCTCTAATCCTTGATAATTAAATCCCATTTAATTATCTTGGATAATAATATGAATCATATTCATATTATGCTTGATCATTAAATCTCATTTAATCATCAAGTCCTTCTTGCTTGGATATGCATTTCATCAAATGAATTATTCTCAAATCCTTTCAAGAATAATGTGTTTTATCCGCGGATACTTGGAGATAAGGACAGGGCGATTGTATTATTCCACGTATAGTGACTTGGATGTTGAGATTTTATCTCAAATCCAGATCTTACGAACGTCCCACAGATGCTTGATTAAATCAAGACCACAAATCTAATCTTTTCATTGCATCTGAATCTCATTTAGACCAATGTCCAACATTTGGACTAAGATCAGATTGCTTCTCTACTTAGAGGAGTCACTAAAATCCAGACCTGTTTCATCACTCCCTCAAAATGGAAGCGTCATGGATATACAATCGTTTATGATCGCATCACCCTCAGGTATTCCCAATACCTGTACATCCTGCATATTGGAAGACCCATGGTCAACCCGAAGATCAAGATCAATTTTACACTGTCTTCTTCAGGGTTTGATCACTAAGTTTCTCATTTGATCATTGGAATTTGGTATCGATCATATACTCTCCAAAAGCATATATCATACCTAGGTCTTGATCATATACTTTCCAAAAGTATATATCAAACCTACAAATTCAGTCAAGCTTCCAAAGCGAGATGACCGTGCCCGAAATTTGATTCTTCCCAATATCTCATGAGTGAGCTCATGTCTTTCGGTTCAGTAGTGAACCTGTATGATCCCATTGAGAGATCGTATTACTCATGTACCCTTATATGCACACCAACGCGCCGGTGTATAGACCTTGGTTAGGTCATCAACCTATTGATCTGTCAAATGTACATACTCAAACATATAGCAATACATCTGTATCCGGTCAGAGGATGCGTGCCTATGCTGTGACAGCATTCAACATAAGACTTAGAATATCTCGATCTCGTTAAGTCAACCCATTGACCTAACTAATCTGACACCTCCGAATCTCTATTCCTTTACAGAGGACCTGCATCAAGAGGTCGGTCAGATATCAACCTATGTGAGAAAGGATTGCCATCTCCTACTCAGGATGGAGATCACATCTTAACAATCATTTGACGGTACTTGATGAGTCCTCAATCTAACCCTTTAGATATTCATCCAAGCACCAGCCTCTATGATTCAATTATTGAATCAACAGTTGTGTGATCATCAAGATAGCCATGGTACATAACCCTAATTGTACTAAGGGACCTATTATGCAAATTACTTATTCTTCATTTCAGATCAGGGAATGATATTCGCAATAACATTTATTGCATAATGGCTCGCCGTGGGCTCACATGTCCAACAATTATGCCCTCATCTAGCACTCCTCTTATCGTCCAAACACTCCATTGGCTCTGATTTGATATTCATGGGTTTGGCAAGTTAGTTCTCTCAAAAAGAGCTAGTGGCACATCTTGTTACATGCTTGTCTCCTATTTCGATGTAATCAACGAAGTTATTTCCTAGATGATAATGAGAGACAGAGAGAGACGTATTGTTGGATTCCCTTTATATATTTTGATATTTTAACATGTATATACCATGTGACTAAATTTCTACCATGATGAGAATCCAAAATTATGATCATATCTCAACTACAAAAATATGACATGTATCAATTCATACTTCATTCGATAGTAGTATGGTCACGCCAAGTATGTGTTAGGTTGATTACGACTTGGGTGGGATCTAATCTTAAGCAGATCATGTCCTAAAGCATAGACCCAACATGTAAATCCAGTATTGTTTGAATCGCATGGACGACTCCATGATCCTTAACCGATCTATTTATCCTTGAACGTTTGGGAGTGGCTTATATAAAAACATTAAACATCAGAGGTGCAATGGGGTTGTCCTCTAAGGGGAGCTAACTTGGCTCCCACATCTTATTTTTCTTATATTTCTTTTGAAAAATAAATCCATGAAAATTCATCACTATATTCCTACATTATGTCATACGAGTTTCGTGCGAAACAGAGGCTCCTACAACCTCCATTAAAATAGTCATTTTTTAATGGTCATAGAATTGTTTAAAGTGAATCTGTCCGGATGGAGGTCATATGAGTCTCTATTTCACAGGAAATTTGAATGACATAATAGGGATATAATAATGAAAATCTATGGAAGTATTTTTAAAAAAATAAAAATAAAAGGAAAATGAGGTGGGGGGCCAAGTTATCTCCTCAAGCCTAAGGGGGCATCCCCATTTTACCCTAATATTAGCTTCCCTTCTAAATCTTATGAACTTCTTCTCATGTGTTTATTAAAAGGAAATTAAGGTAAGCCAAGTGCTTGATAGATATTTCAATGCACAAGTAAATCCTTAAAACCCTCTAAATATTCTAGAAAAAATAGAAAAAAAAGAAAAATTGAAAAGAATTACAACAACGACAAAGCCTTTTCCCAATGGTCAGCTACATGGATTCTTTTAATCCATTCATATCTTGGGTCAATCTCAGACCTATATCCAAAAAAATTAAGATCCCTTCGTATAGTCTCATTCCAACACATCTTGGGACATCCCCACCCTCTCTTAGCTAGCTCAACATCACAAAACTTGCATATCCTAACTAGTGCATCAACTGCCTTCTTTGCAAATGACCAAACCATCTTAAGCGATTTTCTCGCAACCTATCACCAACTTTCTTTCTAATTGCATTATTCTGAATTCGATCTTTATATGTGTGTCCACAATCCACCTTATTATTTTCATTTCTGCTACAACCATTCTCTGCACATGTCTATGGTCCGCATGCCAACATCCAAATCCATCGAGCATATTAGGTCGCACGACTGCTTTGTAAAACTTTCCTTTAATTTTTAAATGAATTTTCTTATCACAGAAAATAACAGAGGCTTCTCTCTACTTTAACTAGCCTGCATTTATTCCATTAGTAACATCACCATCAATTTCCCCATCATGTTGTAAAATATATCCAAGTATCTAAAAAAATCTCTCTTCTCAACATTATCGTCGCCAATCTTCACTTTGACTCCTTCACCATTGCTTTCATCAAAGGTGTACTCCATATATTCAGTCTTAGCCCTACTTATATGAAACCCTTTAGTCTCCAATGCATGTCTCCAGGCCTCAAGTTTCTCATTTAATCCATCTCTAGTCTCATCAATCAACGCCATATCATCATAAAATAATTGTTGGGCATGCGAGCCCACGGCGAGCCATTATGCAATAAATGTTATTGCAAATATCATTCCCTGATCTGAAATGAAGAATAATTAATTTGCATAATAGGTCCCTTAGTACAATTAGGGTTAAATTCCATGGCCATCTTGATGATCATACAACTGTTGATTCAACTATTGAATCATAGAGGCTGGTGCTTGGATGAATATCTAAAGAGTTAGATTGAGGACTCATCAAGCACCGTCAAATGATTGTTAAGAGATGATCTCCAGCCAGAGTAGGAGATGGCAATACTTTCTCATTTAGACTGATATCTAACCGACCTCTTGATGCATGTCCTCTGCATAGGAATAGAGATTCGGAGGTGTTAGATAAGTTAGGTCAAAGAGTTGACTTAACGGGATCGAGATAACCAAAGTCCTATAACGTATGCTGTCACAATACATGCACGCATCCTCTGACCGAAGACAGATGTGTTGCTATATGTCTGAGTATGTACATTTGGTAGACCAATATGTTGATGACCTAACCAAGGTCTATACACCAGCGTGTTGGTGTGCATATAAGGGCATATGAGTAATACGAACTTTCAAAGGGATCATACAGGTTCAAATACTGAACCGAAAGACATGAGCTCACTCATGAGATATTGGGAAGAATCAAATTCCATGCACGGTCGTCTTGCTTTGGAAGCTTGACTGAATTTGTAGGTTTGATATATACTTTTGGGAAGTATATGATCAATACCTAGGTATGATATATGATTTTGGAATGTATATGATCGATACCAACTCCCAATGATCGAATGAGAAACTTACTGATAAAATCATGAAGTAGACAGTATAAAGTTGATCCAATACTTCGGGTTTAATCTGAGTCTTCCAGTATGCAGGATGTACAGGTATTGGGAATACTTGAGGGTGATGTGATCATAAACGATTGTATAACCATGATGCTTTCATTCTTAGGGAGTGATGAAACGGGTCTGGATTTTAGTGACTCCTCTCAGTAGAGAAGTGATCTGATCTTGGTTCAAATGTTGGACATTGATCTGAATGTGATTCAGATGCAATGAGAAGATTAGATTTGCGGTCTTGATTTAATCAGGCATCTATGGGAGGCCTGCGATCTGGATTTGAGATATGATCTCAATATCCAAGTCACTATACGTGGAACAATACATTCGCTCTATCCTTATCTCCAAGTATTCTCGAAGAAAGCGCATTATCCTTGAAAGAGTTCACGGATAATTTCATTGTTGATATGTGTATCCGAGCAAAGAGAAAATTGATATTTAAATGTGATTTAATTATCATAAGTGATATGAATATGATTCATATTATAAGGAGAGTTATCTAAGATAATTAAAGTGATTTAATTATCAAAGATGTAAATAATGTGAATGTGATTAATATTATTTAGGCACATGAGAATAGAGATCCAAGATGATTAAATGTGATTTAATTATCATGGATATGAATAATGTGGATAACAATATCCATATTAGTCATATATATTATATGATTTATAATATATAAGAGCTATTTGTAATTTTCATTTGTTAATTAAATGTTGATGTGAATTGGATTCACATTGGAAATTAATTGAAAATATAATTTACATTTTATTTCGGGTTGTGAATATAATTCACAAATTTCCAATGGCAAGATTGCAATATTCACAAAATAATTATGAATTATTTTGTAGAATAATTTACAACAATTGTTGTTGTCAATATTGGAGATATATGCAATCTTGGAGATTGCATTGGAATCTCTCTTTCCTAATAGGAGACGGGACGACCACCAATTCCTACGAAGAAAGGGTGGTCGTCCACCCCTCCTATATGGAAGGAGAGATTCACCTTTCCATTATCTCCAATATTTGTTGATTTAAATTTGTGATTAAATTGTGTTGATTTATCAACATATATTTAATCTAAATTAAATTAATTGTTGTTGACTTTTACCAACACAAATCTTAGCCATTAAAAGAAACACAATCAATGAGAGCCATTGGATTTGTGTTGCCCCATGGATTGAGATCCATGGATCCCAAAATGTTATAAAAGGAGAGGCACCCATTTTCTCTTCTTTACACACAAGAGAACATAAGTTTCTCTCTCGCTTTCTCTCTACACAACAACCCTCTCTCTTCCTCTCTCATGGTCGTCCACCATGGATGCCCTAGAGGGAGTCTCCGTCGCCGCAGCATCGTCGTTATGCTGTCCGATCATTTGCTCGTGGATCTCCGTCTCCTTTAGTGCGTTTCGCTCTTGAAGAAGACGTCGGATCTCGTGTGTCGAGATCAGGAGATCCACCACTTGGATCATCAACATGGATTGCGAGAAGCACGCGATTCATCCTTGCGCTCGCAAGCATCTCCTCCGTCGGATCGGACTTGAGACAGGAGGTCTCTTCATTTAGAGACTCGATCACAACCACGCTTCAAGAGGTAATCCTATTACTTGTTTGTGGTTTAAATGAAACAATCCGAGAAGTGTTCTTGGATTATGTGGTTTCGTCACATAAAATTTTTTAATTTCCGCTGCATAGAACAACTAGTGCGACTAGTCGTTCTTCATCGTATTCGATGCGATGCTCATGCTTCCGTGATGCGCTTGAGGATCTCACCATATCCTTCAATAACATACACCAAGGTATCTCACCCTGAATGTGACTTGTCAACTCATCCATAATCAATATAAAAAGAAATGGACTCAAAACTGAACCTTATGTAAACCAATGTTGATGTCAAAATAGCCAGTCTTCCTAGCAGATTGGATCCTTACACAAGATAAAGCCCTATCATACATATCTTGGTCTTTGATCTGTCTCTGCATTGTCTCCAGTGAGGCTAGAAGTGAATTGTTGATGGCAGCTTGGTCATATAAGAAAGGAGGGTGCTCCTGCTCATTTGGGTGTTCTCCTCTATCTGCCATGACTGGGTTTTCTGAAAAGGCAAAAGAACCCATCTCAGGTGCCGTCAAATGATCTGAGCTCTGTGTTGCACTAAATTCTGAAACTACTGGACTGATGGAGGAAGAAGGGTGGTCGAGGGGGAACAGGGTGGAAGTGAACTCAGGTTCAGAGAGTGGGTCTTGACTCCTCAAAACCGTCCTACATGAATAGGGAAGAGTGCTGGATAGCGGTGCCGACAGAGACGGCCTAAGGGACCTCCTTCCCATCATTGTGATATTGAGAAGAGTGAAGTTGAGAAATGAAGAAGAGGGGGCAAAATTGTGCACAATGGTGCTTGGGTGACGTCATGCGAGAGCTGACGCAGATGAGAGCCGATAGAGAGAACAGAGCTGCAGGTGGTGGAGGAGACATACCTGATGCAGAAGGAGGAGATCCTAACGCTGAGAGACCGCCACAGACAATCATGAGGGAATTGCACAATCCTGCAGCATCCCTCACTCATCGATGGATCCGACTTCCTCCCGTTCATGGAGACTTCGAGCTTCGACCCCACACTATTCAGCTACTGCCTAAATTCCATGGGCTGGCGACCGAAGAGCCATACCACCATCCAGCAGGAAATGGATGAGTTCCGGTAGGAAATGAGGGATATCGTCAAAGGCAAAGCCACCATACATGCACAGATCGAACCTAATCCAAACAGTCTAAAAAGGAAATCTGAGCAGGTACAGGTTACAGAGGATACTTCTCCTAGTGATTATTTGAGTGACATGTCTTCTTTGTATGATGCTAATTTTATGACTACTAGGAGCGGTAGAATACCCGCCGGCAGCGCCTCATCTGAGTGACAATAGCACGAAGAATCCGGAGCGCCAGATGAGCAGAGTAGCGGTGCTGATGCCGCTGATGATGTTGATGACGGTGGTGCTGATGCCACCAAGGATGGAGATCCAGACGACGGTGCCGAGGCTGTCGTGCGACCTGATGCAGTAGGTGGTGCTGATGCCACCATTTTTAATGATGTGCCAGAGCGCGGTGCTGATGCCGTAAAGTCAGATGCCGTGATGCAGAAGGTGGTGCTGATGCCACCATTTTTGATGATGTGCCAGAGCGCGGTGCTGATGCTGTAAAGTCAGATGCCGTTGGTGGTACTGAGGCCACCACTTCTAATTTTGCTGAGCTCCCCCATGTTGTGTTGCCACCTTTTGTATCTAAGGACTGTGGCAATAAAAAGAACAAAAAATGAATAAAGGAAATGTTTCTGTATCTACTTCGATTCCATATATGTTGAATGATGATCAGTGTATGGATTCCATTCCCTCACAGGCACATGAACCAATTCCTAGTCCTCCATCTGAGGAGGACCCTACCATCCCCTTCCCCGAAGCACTTCGCTTGGCCAAGGGGAATAAAAAAGAAAATCCAAAAAAGACACAACAGGTAGAGTTCAACAACCAGATGATTGATAGATTCCATATTCAGGTGACTCTACAGGAGGCATTAGAGCACACTCCCTTCTTCCAGAAGAACTTGAAAGAGAAGACTACAGTCCGCAGGAGGAGGAGGAACCACCATGACCAGATCCATGTGCTCACCCATTCTACTTGCTGCACCATTCATAATAAATTGCCAGCCAAGAGACCTGATGCAGGAGCTCCCTATGTCAGATGCGAGATTCAAGAGCAGCAGTTCGATCGTACTCTATTAGACAGCGGATCTTCTATCAACCTCCTTCGGCAGCCTTACTCGACCAATTCGAGTTTGGTACTCTTCTTCGGAGCAGGACAATCCTTCAGTTTGCTGATAGGTCGACTAAGAGGCCGAAGGGGTTGTTGAGAGACGTGATCGTTACCATTCAGGGTCTGAAATTCTCAGTGGACTTTGTTGTATTGGACACGGAGATCCCTGAGTCGGTAACCGATGCCCCCATCATACTTGGATTCCCATTCTTGGCCACTACCAAGGCAGTATCCGACCATGACAGCGGGAAGGTATGCTTTCGCGTAGAGGGCGAAACCATACAAATAGAGATGATTGACGAGACCAGAGCGAGAGAATTAGCATGCTCAAAGTAGTCCAGTGATATTGAGCAGATGACAGAAGCCGAGCTAGACATCCACCAGGAGTGTGATTTTGTGATGACAGATGATGAATCCATTTGGACAGATCCCGTAGCACAGACCCTCGCCTTGCCTGCAGATTCACCTTATTTACAGTTGATGGCAGTTGAGAGCCTGGAGAGCACACCCCTGGACGAGGATACCTTTGAGGCTGACAGTTCTGTGACGAGTGGTACAACAGAATTCCATTCATGTTCTTCTAGTTCTGATCCCTCGGATTCAGACATCGATTGGGATGATTTTGATGACTATTTGCCTTATCTGATTCCTTATGAGCCGACAGCCATGACAGAGTGCGAGCCAATACAATTTATTGATGATTCCGTAGGGTTTCCCTCGTCAGATTCTCATGCGCAGCGAGAGTTCTCTCATGCAGACCTGGTAGCCTTTACACAGACATATCAGAAGCCAGATCTGCCACCTCCCAATTGTCCAAAATTGAAACCCTTGCCTCAGTCGCTGAAGTGTTGACTCCTTGCGGGTGAGCCAGATATGCACCCAGTCATTATCTCACCAGGATTGACTGGAGAACAAGAATCTCGTCTGATGAAGGTTCTTGAAAGAAACCGCAAGGCGATAGGATGGAGTATAGCTGATCTCCAGGGGATTAGTCCGGCTCTGTGCTCCCACCACATCTATCTTGAGGAGGACGCTAGGCCTTCGCGTGAGTTCCAGCGACGACTGAACCTGAATCTTCGAGATGTGGTCATGAAAGAAATATCAAGGTGATGGAGCGCCGATTTTATCTACCCCATCTCCGACTCCAAGTGGGTTAGTCCATTACATGTGGTGCCCAAGAAGACGGGCATCACTACAGTTGTGAGTGAGTCTGGAGAGGAGATAGCTACCAGGATACCAACTTCTTGGAGGGTCTGTGTGGACTACAGACGATTGAATCAGGACACCAAGAAGGATCATTTTCCGCTGCCATTCATTGATCAGATTATCGAGAGGCTAGCTGGTAAGAGTCACTACTGTTTTCTTGACGGGTACTCCGGTTATAATCAAGTGGCCATTGTGCCCGAAGACCAGGAGAAAACGACATTCACCTGTCCGTTTGGGACTTATGCTTTCAGACGGATGCCCTTTGGTCTATGTAACGCCCCCGCGACATTCCAAAGATGCATGTTGTCCATTTTCTCGGACATGGTGGGTGATTGCTTAGAGGTCTTCATGGAGGACTTCTCGGTCTATGGCGATGGGTTTGATGCTTGTCTTGACTGCCTAGACCGTGTGCCTCAACGCTGCATAGAGGTCAATCTTGTCTTGTCTTGGGAGAAGAGTCACTTCATGGTAACTCAAGGGACGGTCCTTGGTCATATCATCTCCGACAGGGGCATGGAGGTTGATCCGGCCAAGGTCTTTTCTGGAGCATGTCGGTTTCTACCGACGTTTTATTCATGACGTCAGTCGAATTGCCTGACCGCTGACTGATTTGCTGACAAAAGACACCAAGTTCATTGTAGATGATAAGTGTCTGGTGTCCTTTGAGACTCTCAAGAATATGGTTGTCACGGCTCCTGTCCTTCAGCCACCCGATTGGCCACTCCCATTCGAGATCATGACGGATGCTTATGATTTTGCCGTTGGGGCTGTGCTTGGACAGAGAAGGGATGGATTGTCGTATGCCATTGACTAAGCCAACCAGACTTTAGATGCCGCTCAGCGGAATTACACTGTGATTGAGAAAGAGATGCTGGCCGTAGTCTTTGCTTTGGATAAGTATCGATCTTATATTATCAGATCTAGAGTGACTATTTTTACAGATCACACCGCCATCCGGTACCTAATGTCCAAGAAGGATGCCAAAGCTCGTCTTACCAGATGGATCCTTCTGCTCCAGGAGTTTGATATTGAGATTAGGATAAGCCTAGAGTTAAGAATGTGGTGGCGGATCTTCTCTCCCGTTTAGAGATCCTTGAGGAATCTGAGCCCAACGCAACTATCACAGAGACGTTTCCAGATGAGGCGATCTTGGCGATCTCCTCGCTCCCATGGTATGCCGACTTTGTAAACTATCTTGTTGCCAAGACGGTTCCCCAGGGTTGGCCCAGGCAGAAACTTGAGACCTTCCTAGCTAAGGCCAAGTTTTACCATTGGGAGGATCCCATCCTTTATCGGAGGGGATAGCATCTGGAGGAGGTGCATTCCTCAAGAAGAGCAACATAGCGTCCTCACCTACTGCCACAAGCTTGAGGCAGGAGGACATCATTCTGGGAGAAGGACAACACAGAAGGTGCTCCAATCCGGCCTTTGGTGGCTTACTCTCTTCAAAGATTCAGATGAATTTGTGAAGAGGTGTACTGACTGTCAGAAGATGGGTACTTGCAGACAGAAAAACATGATGTCCATGTAGCCCATTCACTTTTGTGAGGTTTTTGATGCATGGGGGATTGATTTCATGGGCCCATTTCCTAAGAGTCATGGGTTTGAGCACATTTTGCTCACTGTAGATTATGTTAGCCGATGGGTTGAGGCCATCCCTGCCCGAGCCGCAGATGCTAAAACCGTGTGTCGATTTTTGAGGAAAAATATCATTTCACGGTTCGGGGTGCCTAGAGTTCTGATTTCAGACGAGGGGTCTCATTTCATTAATGATAAAGTTAGGGCCCTTGCAGATGAGTTCGGCATCGTCCATCGTATGGCCACGCCGTATCACCCTCAGACTAATGGTCTTGCCGAAGTATCGAACAGGGAGATCAAGACGATCTTACAGTAGGTTGTACGCCCAGACTGAAAGGATTGGTCACAACTTTTGGACTCGGGCTTGTGGGCCTATCAGACTTCCTTCAAAAATCCATTAGGGGCATCTCCCTTTCATCTCGTCTATGGCAAGCCGTGCCATCTGCTAGTGGAAATCAAGCGTAAATCATTTTGGGCAGTCACTGAGTT
The DNA here is from genome assembly GCA_037367405.1 of Ottelia alismoides. NCBI lineage: Eukaryota > Viridiplantae > Streptophyta > Magnoliopsida > Alismatales > Hydrocharitaceae > Ottelia > Ottelia alismoides. The sequence continues at coordinate 765,123 of JAZKJV010001010.1, read as the reverse complement.
ACTGTTAGATCCTGAGAGTATAGGAGAACAGAGGAGAGCAGAGTTGGTAGCCTTGGAGGAATTGAGAGATACAACCTTTTCTAGCAGCCTACAGTATAAGGAAAAAGTGAAGACATGGCATGATTCTCATATTAGCCATAAACAGTTTGAGCCCGATCAACGTGTATGGTTGTTTGATTCCAGGCTGAAGTTATTTCCAGGGAAATTACAGAGTAATTCGAAAGGTCGTATGTGGTCAGGAAGGTACATGACAATGGCAACGTTGATATATCCGAACCGCCATCTTCCTCTACCTTCGTGTCAACGGTCAGCGCCTGAAGCTATATCTAGACCATGATCCGCCGACCGTTGACATTGCCCCTATCCTTCTGGTATGAGATGTGTTCTTCGACTCAGATCATTTGCATCTCGTACATTGTCATCACTTCCATCTTCCGCTGTACAGATCCATATGTCTATAGCATTCTCTCATCTGTTGATATCGTTTCTTCTTTTCTTCTTGTCTTCTTTTCCTCTTCTATCTTCTGTATCTACCAAAAAGGTGCCGCCCCTTGTAGACAGTTTTCTATTCTTAGGACGTACTTTGTCCTAAGTATAGGGGGGTGTGCACCCCGAGTTGATTCTATTCATTGACCCTCTCCATTGTCTCCTCTTCTTGTCTATACTTAGGGATATCTTACCCTAAGTATAGGGGGAGACAGTCTGAGTACGATCTGTTCATTCCCACCCTTGACCCTCCCTGCTTTGTGTATAGTCTGCTATACTTAGGATTATTTGATCCTAAGTATAGGGGGGATGGTCGACTTCTTATTCGTTTATTCCTTCATCTCTTATTCATTTATTCTTTAGACTTTTCTATACTCAGTACGAGTTATGTTTTCTCTTTTCTCTCCGATCTACGAGGACATAGCTCAAGCTAAGTATAGGGGGTCGTATATACTGTGTATATACTTTAGCCATAACTCGTACTTTCATATTTTTACTAATAACTATGGCTAATTATACTTGTAAAATTCATTAAAAACCTTAATAAAAAGATGTTATCATTCCTCAAATTCTTTTATATGTACTGATTAATAAATTAGGTGAAAATATTTTTTGCAAAATGTTTGAAAAATAGTTTGAAAATCTTTGTGAAAAATCTTTTGAAAACTATTTGGAAAAACACCTTGTTACATGTTTTCAACCTTTGTAAAATTATTTTCTTTGTGAAATAAAATGTTTGAAAAATGATTTGTAAATGGTTTGAAAAATGGTTGTAAAAACTATTTTGAAAAATCTGTCTATATTGTTTGGAAAACCTTTGCAAAATGATTTTCAAAGGTGTGTACATGTTTGTAAAGTTGTTTGTAAAAATTATTTTGGACTATAGTTTTCAAAAGCGTTTGAAAAACCCTTGTCAAATAAGTTTGAGGAATACATACATCTCATTTAAAATTCACTATATATTTATGAAATTGACCACTTACCCTTGTAAATTCTTAAAATTCACTTCTTGTATATATAAGATGCACTCCCGTGAAAATATTTGTACCTAGTTTTTGGCCAAAACCTTTTGTTTTGAAAAATCCCAAAAAACATTGCAAAACTAAAATAAAAAAAACATTTGAAAAATATTTTTGAAAAATCTAAAAATTGCATATGTATAATATTTTCAAAAACCCATAAAAAGTTCAAAATCTTTGAAAATTGCATTACAAAAATATTTTCTGCATAGCATTTGCATGGCATTCGCATTTTTCGGATTGAGTTTGATAATTGAACGAGTCTAAGTAAAATTCGAAGATTGGAGCTTGGTTGGACCTTAAAATCTACCTAAGTAACATGAACCTTATAGGAACTGGAATTGAGGTACTTCAGGTCTAGTTGACTTAATTCTTTGACGATCACGAGGCTTGGTTCAATGGATTCTTGACTGCCTAAGTAGAGTATTTTGGAGTACACGCACGACTCTTGTTGATAATGACCTAACTTGTACACATGCACCTTTCACTTGGCTCAACTCAGTTGGAGTGGTGAGGAGGTTGGATTTACCGGTATGAGACACACACAAGTGGAAACACTTGTCCTCCTCTAGGGAGGGAAGTGCACCCCAACCCGTCCAGTGATGATGAGTTTCGAGGATAGGAGATCGTGGGTTGCGATAAAGCTTCAAAAGAGGGATAGTCTACTGGCTCAAGAGGAAAAACTCCCTATGTAAATGCTGCTGTATATAGTATTCAAAAAAATTTGCAAAAGCAAAAACTCCAAAAAAGTGGACAGGCCTGTATAAAAATAAAAATGCCTGCCGAAGTATACATATGTGTAAAGTCAAATAAGCAAGCTTGAGCCTCAAAGTCAAATTATGTGAGCCTACGGCTGGATGACTTGACTACACTGGTCTTGCATCCTAGGATAGGTAGCTACACTGGCTACCGTCCATTCTTCTCTTCACCCCCTCCTCTTGAGCTGGTTGCCACTTGAACTTATAAGGGAATACCCTGCTCCTTGAGGAATGAGTTGTTCGATTGGGGAATCATTGGGTTGTCATATTGGAGAAGTCAGACTCTTTGTCATTTCAGTTGGGGAGAGCCACCATCACTTACACTATGCAAGTCAGATTCATACTCGTAAGGGTTTGCGTATGAGTTGAAATATTTCTGACCTGGCTATTGAGGAGACTTGAACAGAGTATTGGGATTCTCAGGGACTGTTGGATTTCAAATCCGGCTCTCGCTAAGGTTCCGCCCGCACTAAAATTCCAAAGGTCCGACTTAAGCTCCAAACTTTGATTTTGTGAAGACAAGTTTGATAATCAAATTTAATCCAACTTCTTCTTTTTCTTTTCTTTCTTTTTCATTCTACACATATTGCATAAGTGTTTGCTAGGGACTAGCAAAGGTAAAGTATAGGGGGATGATGAATCCACATTTCATCATCTTTATTCTATCATTTTGGCATCAAAAACCCTGGTAAATACGTGTAAATACCCTTAATTCCACCATCTTAGCATCCATGCATGTGTATTTAAATAGTGTATAAAACACTGTAATTAAAGCCAAAATTATAGAATAAATAAAAGAAAAGAAAAAGAATAAAATATTGTAAATATTTTATGACTCGAAACCCCGAGACCTAGGCATCTCGATGAGTAGGTCGACAAGGAATAAAGTAGGGGGAGATAAGGGCCAAAATACAATAAAAACACCTTTTATTTAATTCATTCTTTATTTATTTTGGGACCTATTTTTGGTTCCACTTTTTATACTCCAAATAAAGAAACTTCGTACATGAAAGTTGTAGATAATTAAATAAAGAAAAATACAAAATTGATTTCACTGAAAAATGATGTACAGATAAAAAGATACCATCTGAATAAGATTCTAGAACTCCAACTTCCCAGACCTGTATCTTGCAAATAAAAAGTTGAATTGTACCAAACTCACATTTTATTGGATATAGTTTAAAATAATCTATTTAATGGCAGTGGTTTCGTATTTTTCGGAGTTACGGTTTGAAAGTTGAGTTTTGGACCCATATTGTAAACTTGTACATATTAAAATATTCATTTTATTATTTATTCATTATTTTCATAATTTGATATTTTTGTAATTTTGTAAATATTACTTATAATATATATGTACATTAAAATCAGAATAAAAACATAAAAGAAACATAAAATAAAATACTTGTAGATAACACATAGGTATATGACCTATAAGTATACCTATATAAACCATACTTTTATTTTATTAAGTGTACAAAACACTTAAAACAAAAATACTTTTAAGTGTATAAAAATACATTATAAATATATAAGATAATAAACTAAAAATAATAAAATTAAATTCACAAAATAAAAATAAAATAATAAAATATATAGTTGTATATACCTATATAGCCTATAAAAGGCGACTCTTATTTTTACGCCTCCTAAAAATAATTAAAAATCAGATTAAAATACCTTATAAAGTAATAAAAATTTTTATTAAATAACCAAAAATTAGATAAATCGTTTTCTATTTTTAATCGATTTTACAAAAGATTTTCCAGGGATTTTTCCTGCTTGGTCCACGTGGACCAACCGGGCGCAAACCCTAGTTGACCCCAGTCAACTAGTCGTCTCTCCCCATGTACGTCGTGTCAGACCTCGTTCTTGATCCCATTTCTCGATTTTTTTGAGGTCAAGTCTTTCACCCATTCGTGATGCTTCCTTCTGTAAACTTGTTCCTCGACCATCTCTCATCCGCGCCCAGCGATTGCCTCGAGGATTGGATCAGTGTGGCGCGCCTGCCTCGTCGATCTTTGAGCCTCTTCACCATCGAGTCAAACTCCATATAACGCACCCCGACCTTCGATTCAAATTTTGAACCCCTCATTCCATAGGTTAGCTCCCGTTCTTGCGCCCAACCGCTCGAGGAAAGTGACAGCTTCCTCTCGAGCACGTCAGGCTGGTCGGGCGACACCTGAGGCGGCTCCGCCACCTCCGCCTTTCGCCGGCGTCGAGGTACTTCTTCCCTCCGGTTTCCACCGTCGAGGCAGCCCCTTCTCCCCTTTATTTCTTTTACATTTTCTTCCCCTTAGTCTTAGGAACAAATCCCCCCACAAATCACCCATTCTCGTCCACTGAATCGCATCTCACGTCCACCTCGCCGGAGCGCATCTCCAGCCAACCACCTTCGCGCTACTCCTCGCCTCCATTCAGCCTCTGCGAAGTCCAAGCATTTTGCCCTAGACTCTCTCATTTTTTCTCGCAGGTACTTGGACCTTAACGGACGCCTGGGGGCCATTTTGATCTTCGCCGGAGACCCCCGAAGCACCTCCAGGTCCGCCGTCGTCTCCAGCGAACCTCAGCCATCGCCGAGGCTTTTTGGACCAGCCAGCATCTAGAGGAAGCTCCCAGGAGCTTGCAGCCCCATTTTGAGCACTCCAGATCACTGGAGCACGGAGATCAGGCTCAGGGAAGTTCGCCTCGCCAGCGTTCTTCCTCCGCGCTTCTCCACCGTTGGATCGGGCCGCAGCTCCAGGCATACGTCCACCGTCAGATCGCCCTCGCCTTCAGCCGTTGATCTTTTCCTGACGATCTGATCGTAGCCGTTCATGCGAAGCGTCATCGGGCGCCCAGACGCCGCCACGTGGATAAGTGGAGGCGCCCCTGCCGTCGGATCGCGCATAAGGGATATTTTGCATCTTAGCCCCGCGCCATTTTTGTATTTTTTTAGTACTTAAACTTTTATTTGTAGTTTAAATACTTTGTAATATTTGCATCCAGACCCTTAAACTTTAGTTAATTGCATTTAGGTCCTCGGCCACGTCACCTCACGTGACCAGTTCACGCGAGGAGCGAGGTATATTGCAAGGACCCCCTCACAGGTTTGCGTATTTCGTTTCAGTCCAGGATTTTTGACATTAAGTGTAATATTTTTGGGTAAATTGCATAGCAGCCCCTGGGAGTTTTGTATTTTGCACTTAGGTCCTTCCCAAGCACGTGCTAGTCACGCGCGAGGGTGGGTATTTTGCAGGTGTGCCCTTGCGTCTTTGAATATCTGTAATCAGTCCTGGAAAGTCATTTATTAGTTATATGTTTTGTGTAAAAATTGCACTTTGGCCCCTGGATGTTTGCTTATTTGCACTTATGCCCTTGCAAGTAGTGTAGTTTCTAGATGTTGTATCTATTTATTTCATGCATCTATAAATTGCTAAAAATCACCAAAAAAATGTTTAAACTTATGTTTGCTTGTTCATTCGCGCCATATTTTTTGTATTGCATTTTTATTGCATTTGTATATTTATTAAAAATAAAAAACATGCATTTTCAACACTGCTTGTATTAGAAAATCCATAAAAATTATAAAAACGTTTTGAAAAATTCCAAAAAAAATTATATTTTGTGTATTTTATCATCTTTTATGTCAGTCCAAAAATCATTAAAAAATTTCAAAACAAAAACCTTAAAAATTAGAAAACCCCTAAAAACTTCATAAAAATCTAAAAAATCCTAGAAAAATCTTAAAATTGCAAATTCAGATTCTGTAGTTTCCTTATTTTATTTACTTCATATTAAAATTAATTTGAGGAATTTTGGATACTGTTTGATAATTTTTACCCTCATTTTAGTCTCGGCCAGTAGCATAGTTCACTGTTTTCTTGTATTTTAAATTTTAGAAATACCAAAAATATTCAGAAAAACCTCCAAAAGTCACAAAAATATCTTAAAAATATAAAAAGACCAAAAACATTTTATTTCCTGATTTTTGAGCACTTTTCCATATTTTTATAAATACTCTATCCCTCTCTTCCTTATATTGTATATATATTCTATTATAGAAAAAAAGAAAATATAAAAATATAAAATCAAAAAAGAAAATAAAAAATATATAAAATTAAAAACCCACAAAAAATTGCTTCTTTGTAGGCACTTAATCACATTCACATCGTTGCACTTGCTTAATCTATCTTGTGTGCTCCCTGTGTTCGACACTCTACACATACTTACACTATACACATTTTATGTAGAGTTAATAATAAATTTTAACTCCACTTTTGCTTGTCATTGCTTGATTTCATATTGTGTGTTAATTGTTGATTAAATCCAGATTTCTGAGAGTTCAACACATCAACTGTGTTCCCGCCTTGTGTGGAATACACGACCGCTCGATTCTCGAGTTTATCATTCACTTGCATCATATAGGTTAGTTTATTTTTCTGTATTTAAATTCTGCGTGGATTACTTGCATGTAGAGTGCTGGCGACAAGGTACACATCTCTAACCCCTGCATACATCATCGTTTTTAATCGCGCTTTGGCATTTCCGATCTCCTTCCTTGTTTTCACTTACATAAGTTTAAAAGGAAATTAGACACTCGGTAGGCGATTCTTTGAAAATATTTTTTAACCAAGTGATAACTGTTAAAACTGGGACTGCAAAAGAAAACTCGACCCTAAAAAATACAAGGAAAATTATTGTTTTGGGGAGGGTAACCCCCTCATTGTTTGGTTTGCTTGAGCGAGAGAGCGACCAGCACACGAGGATAGAGCCACGCTGATGATTGCATTATATATGGTTATAACATGCTTAAAATATGTGGAATACAACCTTAATGTTTGATTTATATGCTTCAATAGTGCACAAATTCACAGTATACCTATTCCATGCACACAACAAACAATGCCACTCAATGCATGATCTTTACGTATTACCTAGTTACATTTCTTATACAATAAAGATTACATCCATGGAACTCAATCACATTTACAATTCTAACAACCCATATTCATATTTTTGAAAGTAAAAATATCATCATGAATTTATGTGTTCAAATCCAAAAGAGTGAAAGAAAGAGCATCATATCAAAGCCCAACACATTGGTGTCCCTACAATTCATGAACATTTTTTATTGGAAAAAGGAAGGGAGGATAATGTAAAAGTTCCTTTCTTTATCTTGCATTAAGTCATCCACGCATGCTCTCTTTACCATTCACTCTCTCTCCTTTCCAAAAAAAACTTATTAGCCGCACATGCATACTCCCCATGCACGTAGGAGGACCTTCCCAAAAGAAACATTAAAGCCCTTTAAATTTTTGTTGTGCAGGTACAACCATCCACGCCTTCTATAAAAACCATGCAATAGCGGGAAGGCTGGGACGCTCTCTCTCTCTCTCTGGTTCCATGCACAACCTCTCGGACATGACTTTTCTCCCCGTCTAGCGCGACCTGCGCAACAGCCACGCCACTCGTGGCTCCCTCTTCCTAGCTGCGACAAAAAGCTACAGCTCGCGCCCTTCATCTTCCTAGCTGCGACCAACAGGTGCAGCTCGCGTAGAAATCGTCTCCAGCCACCTAACCGGTAACGTGCGGTGGACCCCTTCCTGTCCAGCCACCGGCATCTCCTCTTTGCGTGCGCGAAGAGCGCGCTCCAGTTTGCTGCCCCAGCCCGCAATGTCGTGCGTGCCTTGGCTGCATTCTCACTACGCACATCTCGCATACGTGCGTACGGCCTCCAGTTGTCAACGTGCATTGTTGTTCCTTGTGCACATCCTCTCAGCCGGATCCGCACACCTGCACGACGCCCTCCAACCCATCGGCCTCCATCCGCGGCTTGCAATTGCCGGCATCTCACTCCCTAGCACAAGTCCGTCGTGTGTGCTTCGCCTCCACCAGTGCGCCTCCATAGACGTCCAGAACAACAACGTCTACTCTCCCATTTCAAGGGCTTCAAGCTCTTTGCAGAGAAGAACTCCTCATTTCCCTCTTTATCTTTCTTATTTTGTTAGTACGTATTTTACCCACTTGCATTTTATTTCAAATAAAGTCCTTTGTCAACAATAGTTCCATAGTAATTTCTTTACTTCAATCTGCCCCTTCGTATATTTTATATCTGAAGTAACCTCTTTGTAGTGGTTTTAAAATTCAATTGATTATCTCATTTGCAGATTAGTCCCTCAAGTTTCGAATATCTGCATGTTAGCCCCCGAATAGTTTTATCAACTTTAAAAATGTTACAAAAGTTCAACAGAATTCTAGAAAACTCTCAAATAGATTAGGTTACATTTGGATCATTTTTTTAAAGTAGATCTCATCTTCCATTGAAGTCTTTTATTATAAAATAAAAAACAAATCTATGTTTCACTTGTTTTAAAATCAAGTAAGATTGCAAATTTGCTTAGTCTCCGTGGATTCGAACCTCTACTTGCCATATGCATATTATATGTCTCCATTGTGCATGTAGTTGTAATTAATTTGATTGACTTGATTGTTCGTGGTAACACAATGACTTGATGAAATCACCTTCTTAAACCGCGAAAAATCTAGTTATCACACGCCCGAACTCTTTTCAAACTACTATCTTGGGTTAGTCGTTCTCCAGTGAGGATCTTTCCAGTAGCCGGTAAAGCGGCCCGCGATGTCCTTAATAGATTGAATTGATCAGGTAGCCAATAAACGGTCCACAATTCATACTGGCTGGGAAAGATCTAACGTTGGGATTAGGCCAGTCTCATGAGAGCATTGGGTTCCTAACAACTCGCTTTAACCGCTCTAATATATTGTATTATCACCAAACTCTAAAATTGACAAGATAATTGATCGAACCTTCACGGTCTTCACATTGAGTTGAGTTGGTGAATTGGGGGTTTGTATTATGTTTGCTTGTTAGTGCTAAAGATCCTTCTGCGCAATTTGCGCCTTCATTCACTTTCACTCTCGCATTGACATTCGTTCTCTCGTATCTTGTCTATTGATTTCGAAGATGTCGGATCGGGGTATTTCTCATTTGGACTCCACGAACTCATTCTACGCTCCAAGCTGTTTACCTTCTATTCGAGGAGGCTTACTTCACGAATATTCCTCTTTCCCCACTGTACAATTCACAACATCCATGAATCCACTATTTGAGATTGGCTTTAATCTCAAATTAATATCTGAGACTCCATCAATTCTGAGCACTAATCGAGTGGCATATACATTTTCAGAGTCAGAAGCCAGACACTTAATGCCACCAATGGGAAAGGGAACCATTTCGGAACAGAGCGAGATCAACAGTACCATGTTAGCTTCCATTCAATCAATTAAAGCACAGTTAATAGAGCATGCTAATTTTCAAGCCACACCGAGAGATATGATTCTCGAGATAAGACAAGACAAAGAAGACAGGAGAGAGGGGGATAACAGAAACCCTGGAGGTGAGAATGGGGGAGAAGAACCACACATAGAACCTGGGGCTAAGCCTACACTAAAAGATGCTTATAATCTAGGAGCAAGACATACAAATTCTTGGGTACAAATCCCTGCGATTCATGGGCATTTTGAGCTTAAGCCTACTATTTTACCTCTTCTCCCAATATTCCATAGAAATATTAATGAAGAACCTTATGTACACCTCCAGCAGTTCCATCGCATTTGTGGAACCATACACTACCCAAATATCCCCTTAGAGGTAGTGCAGATGACCTCCTTTCCATTCAGTATGATGGGAAAAGCTTTGTAATTGTACTGGTTAAATCACTTGGGGAAGGTTGTCACTACTTGGGAAGAGTTGAGATCCGCATTTCTAAACAAGTATTATCCACTTGGATGACTCAACCAAATGCGATCCCTGATTGCTAATTTCTCCCAGATGCCCCAAGAGCCTATTCACGAGGCGTGGGAATGTTTCAAAGATCTGATGGAGAAATGACCCCATCATGATATTCCAAAGACCGATCTTGTACAAAATTTCTTTGGGGGTTTAAGCATTGAGAATCAGAAGCTGGTAGATGCCGCTTGTGGGGGAAGCCATTTCAACAAGGACGAGGATGTCCTTTATCAAATTTTTGAGGAGATGGCAGAAAGTTCAACATCTCTTTCTTCTTCACGTGCTTTTCAGAAGCACCCTGTCAATGCCCCTGCAGTACCCCACAAGGATATCAAAATGACGGCAACACAAGAAGTGGATAAGGTGGATAACACAGACCTGACCATCATTGGAGACCACCTGTCCAAAGTCGAAATCATTGAGAAGCGATCCAAGGAACTCGATAAGCTTCATGTGATCGAGCAGAGGACAAAGAACCTGGATAAGCTCGATGAGATAACAAAGCACCTGCAACTTCTTGTGAGTACGATCAGTACAGTCCACAATACGAATGTAGCAGCTGGCCCCTCTACTAGGGAGCAGACTCCTTCCACTTAGCATAATAGCAGAGGACCATCTACAGTCCAGCATGTCTACTACGTGCAGACACCTGATCAAGCTCAGCAGCATGCACATCAGATAGTTCCGTACCAGCAAGAATTAGCCTACATTTCTGAGCAGGAGTCTCCACCGCCACCTGTCATTCAGGAGGTGAATGGTTCTATTTCGACCGTGAGCGAAACCAACCCCATCTGTCAGGGCAAGGACAGTTGGATTCACAGCAGGGTCAGAAACCCACCCACCAGCTTCAAGGAGGCATACAACATCAGTAGTACCAGTACCAGCACCAGCAGTTCCAACCTCAGTACCAGTCTCCACCTCAGTTCCAAAACTGAAGACAAGGCCAGCCACAACAGCAGTCCATGTATTTCCCTCAGCCTAACCAGCAGCAAACTGCATATTATGGACAGTATCCCATTCCCCCTCCTCTTTATTACCGGAATTCGTATGATTACCAACATCCTCTGCACTATCAGTCTCAACGACAACCAGTCAATGAGCAGCCTGAGACCCCTTCAGTCAATCCAGCATTGGACCAACATGCATTGCTTATCAGCCTGACTACCACCAAGATACTAATTCTAGCACAGGTCGAAGCCAACCCCAATAATTTCAGACGCAAAGAGCAGGTAGCTAAAAGCCCACCCATCTCTGAGACAGGTATGTCCCTTGATTTTACATGTTTATCTGATGCCATTCATCTCAGGAGCGGTACGAGATTGCAGCCGCCTATGCAGCAGTTGGGGTTGGGAGATCGGTCCTCTGAGAGAGCGTCATCTTCTACGTTATCTCCTTCACCAGCAATCGAGAGGCCACTGAGTCGCAGATTCTTCCTCTTCACTAGCAACAACATCTCGTTCTGTTTTAGATTCTGTTTTTCCTTCACTTAGATTGGACAACACTATACAGACTGATTTTGGTTGTCTTCTTGTACATGATTATTCCACTTTGAATAAAGGAAATGAACTTTTGCATGTTAATTAATATTCTGTGCCATTTCTTTCTGCTCTCAAAGCTAAAAAAATTCTAAAATAAAAAATAGCACTATTTGATCCTGGAGTGGTTGAGATCTTACAGAATATCTTTTTAAAGATGTCACTTCTTAAGGCCATGGAATGCATGCCTACAGCAAAAAAGGGAATGAAAGAGGCATGTAGCCGAAAGTGTCAACCAAGGAAGAATAGACGAAAGGAAACAATGAAACACATCTTAACCATGAGCACAGTTCATGCCATCAGCAACCTTCCGTCGAAAAAGAAAGACAAGGGAGCACCTCGCATCCGTTGCCATATCTTTGATCAAGAATTTGATCGTACTCTTCTCGATAGCGGTTCCTCCATTAATCTCATGCCTTCCTCTTTATTAACTGAATTCCTGTTAGGGCCTCTTAAAACTACCAGAATGATCCTTCAATTTGCCGATAGATCGATTAAGAGGCCAAGAGGCATTTTAGAGGACCTTATTGTATCAGTGCAGGGAATGAAATTCCCTGTTGATTTTGTTGTCAAGGATATGGACATATCTGCACCATTATTCCATACCCCGATCATACTAGGTCGACCGTTCCTCCGAACGACCGAAGCAGCAGTTGATTATTGTACTGGAGAGATCATCTTTCACTCTCGTAGTGACAAGGTAAAAATTGAGACGATCTCTGATCCCAGACCATCACCGCCACAAGCAACAGATGATACAAAAAAGCTATATCAGAGCCAGATGACTGTGATTTTCTTGCTGAATTCAAAGAGACAGATCTTTTCACGGATTTTATAAATACCCAGGAGTCCTTTCCCCAAAAGGACTCTCTGTAAAGCACAGTTGACATGAGTTCCCTTGGTGGTCCAATTGAGATAGTTGCGGATGAGCAGTTTGAACAGAGTTCCGAGGTCCAGATATCTGATCCATTCAATGAATTTCCTGATTTACGCACAAATGAGAGACATCTTTCTGAGATTATTGCTTAGATATCTGAGCCATTCATTGATAAGAATATTGAACATCCTGATGAGCCATTCCTCTCTGAGCAAAGATCATTCATAACAGATCAATCGGATATTCTATTTGCTGAGCCGTCAATAGCCAAGGTGGATAGTCTACAGAGCATAGATCACATACCGTCTACTAGAACAGTAGCAGAGGTTATCGCAGAGCCAATTCAGACCCCACCTGAGCTCAAGGTTTTACCATCAATGTTGAAATATGCCTTCCATGCGGGTCTCCCCTAAATGTTTCCGATTATCCTCAGCTCGCAGTTGACCGTTGAACAAGAATGTCGCGTGCTAGAGGTTCTTGAGAGAAACCGTAAGGCCATAGGATGGAATATGTCGGATCTTCGTGGGATCAATCCAGCGTTGTGCTTGCATCATATCTACCTAGAGGATGACTGTAAACCCTCATGTGAATGCCAGCGCCGTCTAAATCCAAATCTAAGGGAGGTTGTCATGAAGGAGATCAAGAAATGGTGTGATGCTAGATTTTTATATCCCATTACGGATTCCAAGTGGGTCAACCCTTTACATATGGTCCCGAAGAAATCTGGGATTACGATCGTAAAGAATGACCGTGGTGAGGAGATTCCGACCCGGGTACCTACTTCATGGCGTGTCTGTGTAGATTATCGACGCCTGAACTCAGCTACCAAGAAGGATCACTTTCCACTACCCTTTATTGATCAGATTATTGAGAGGATGGCAGGGAAAGAGTTCTTTTGCTTCTTGGATGGGTACTCGGGATACAACCAAGTTGCGATCGCTCCTGAGGATCAAGAGAAAACTACTTTCACTTGTCCGTTTGGCACTTACGCCTTTAGACAGATGCCCTTTGGATTGTGTAACGCCCATACTACATTTCAAAGGTGTATGTTGGCCGTTTTTTCCGACATGGTGAGTAAATTTCTTGAAGTCTTTATGGACAATTTCTCGGTCTACGGGGATAGTTTTGACACATGTATTGCTCATTTAGACCGAGTCCTTCAACGTTGTTGTGAGGTAAACCTATTGCTCTCGTGGTAGAAGAGTCGCTTTATGGTGACTAATGGGATTGTATTGGGCCATGTCATCTCCAAACATGGTATGGAGGTTGACCCAGCTAAGATTGATGTGATTTCCAAGTTAGAGCCACCGCAGAATTTGAAGTAGTTGAGGTCATTTTTGGGACACCTAGGATTCTATAGGCGATTCATAAAAGACTTCAGCAAAATCGCCAGACCCTTGACTGAGCTTCTGTGTAAGGAGACTGATTTTTTTGTCGCTGAGGAGAAAGTCCTTCTTGCATTCAATCAAATGAAAGAAATGGTTACTAGTGCTCCGGTCTTACAGCCACCTGATTTGTCTTTTCCTTTTGAGATCATGACGGACGCATCGGATTTCAAAGTTGGAGCAGTTTTAGGACAGAGAAGGAATGGGGTACCATTTTCTATACACTATGCTAGCAAAACATTGGATAAAGTACAAAGGAATTATACAGTTACAGAGAAGAAGATGTTAGCAGTTGTGTTTGGGCTAGAAAATTTCATACCTTATCTCATCAGCTCACATGTTATTGTGTACACAAATCACACTGTCATACGATATTTGTAGGCAAAGAAGGATGCCAAACCACACCTTATCAGACGGATCCTTCTTCTGCAAGAATTTGATTTAGAGATGCGAGATAAACCTGGAGTGAAAAATGTTATGGCAGATCACCTTTCCCGTATCACAGACACAGAGACTTGTGAGCAGAACATGATTCCTATTTCTGAAACCTTTCTAGATGAGTCCATTTTGTCTGTGGACTCGCTTCCACGATATGCTGATATTGTGAACTATCTTGTCTCCAAGAAAGTTCCACAAGATTGGCCGAAGTACAAGGTAGACAGATTTCTGTCAGAGATTCATTATTATTAGTGGGAGGATCCAAACCTATTTCGTGAGGTTGTGGATTGTATCTGGAGAAGGTGTGTTCCTCAGGAGGAACACACCAATATACTTGAGCACTGTCACAAGCTAGAATATGGTGGGCATCATTCGGGGAAACACACGACAACAAAGGTTTTAAAGAGTGGCCTATGGTGGCCCACATTGTTTAAGGATGCTACAAAGTATGTTCGAGATTGTATTGATTGTCAAAAAATGGGATGAACAGATGGTTCCAAAGATACCATGCCCCTAAGGTACATACAAATTTCTGATGTTTTTGATGCTTAGGGCATAGACTTCATGGGCTCATTTCCTGTCAATCAGGGATTTCAGTACATCCTGCTTGCTGTGGATTATGTTAGTCGATGGGTGGAAGCTATTCCCACCCGAGCTGCAGATAGTCGTACGGTGTGTTCCTTTCTCAAGGATCATATTATTGCGCGGTTCGGTATTCCCAAAATACTGATTTCAGATGGGGGAAGCCATTTCATTAATAGAGAAGTAAAGAAGCTTGTGAAGGAGTACGCCATTGAGCACAGAGTTGTGTCTCCTTACCACCCTCAAACTAATGGCTTGGTAGAAATTTCAAATAGGGAGATCAAGATGATATTGCAAAAACTTGTATGTCCAAATAGGAAGAACTGGTCCCATTTGCTTGATTCAGTTCTATGGGCTTATCGAAAGGCGTACAAATCTCCTTTGGGTATGTCTCCTTACAGATTGGTGTATGGAAAGCCTTGCCACCAGCTAGTGGAATTAATTTACTAATCTTTATGGGCACTCCGTGTATGCAATTTAGATTATGAGAAGGCAGGAAAGAATAGGAAGTTGGATTTGAACAAATTGTTGAAATTCCGAGATTTTGCATAAGATAACTCACTTATGTATAAGAAGAAAGACAAGCGCTGGCATGATAAACACATTCGAAGGAAGACTTTCTCCCCTGATCAGAAAGTTTGGTTATTTGATGCTAAGTTGAAGTTATTTCCAGGAAAATTGAAAAGTAAATGGTCAGGACTGTTCATCGTGAGAGCAGTGTGTGACAATGGGAGTATTGTCATATCTGGGTTGTCATCAGAAGCACAACCATTTGTTGTGAACGAACAGTTTCTGAAGACATATCTAGATCATGATACATTCCTGTACGTTGTGGATTCTATATCTTTGGTATCGGACAATGATCTTTTGATTCCTCCTTCTGCGTCTGATACATAAGCTCAACACCTCTTGTATATCCGTTCGTTTTACTCTTTCTTCTCCCGTTTTATAATTCACCCCTTTTCCGTGTGTGTGTATATATGCTATACTTAGGATGTGCTTTATCCTAAGTATAGGGGGGTGAAGGATTTATGTTGTTCATATTCGTCTTGTTTATCACCCTTATTGTTGTTTCCTATACTTAGGTATACTCTACCCTAAGTATAGGGGTGGTGATGTTGTTCATATCGTGTCTTTGTGAGTATGTGCATTCTCTTCATCAGTTTTGTCATTGTACATTCTACTATACTTAGGATTACTTGATCCTATGTATAGGAGGGGATCACCAACTTCTCGTCTTTTTATCTTTTCTTTGAGTCGTTGTAGCATAGGAGTATTTTCACCTTTCTATACTTAGCACGAGTTATGTCTTCCTTTGTCGCTCTCTGATCACTATGAGGACATAGTTCGTGCTAAGTATAGGGGGTGTCGTATATATTGTATATATACTTTAGACATAACTCGTACTTTTAAATACGTTTAGTTGGGGGGTATGTGTATAATTTTGTAAAATCCACGTGTGTAAAAAACAAAATAAAACAAAAATAAAAAAACAAAAAAAACAACAAAACAAAAAACAAAACAAAAAAACAAAAAAAAAACAAAAAAAATAAAAAAACAAAAACACACCAAAAAAAATCTCTCTTGTATATACTTGTATATATCACTAACCCTTTTTCCTTTAAAAAAAACTACAAAACCAAAAATCTATAAAAATTTGCATAATTCAAAAAAAACTTTCTTTCACATCTGCATTTTTCCTCCAAAAATCCATAAAAAGTTCAAAATTAGAAAATTGTTTAAAAAAATGTGTTCTTTTCACATGTGCATCATTTCTTAAAAAAAACTCTTTGCATAATTCATATTTCGCATTTGCATGTGCATTTTTCAGGATAGTATTGATATTTAAACTATGTCTGGAATAAAATTAAAGAATGGAGCTTAGTTGGACCTTAATCCACCTAATTCTCAGAGGAACTTCTCCGGGAAATAAGATTTTAGAAGCTTCAGGTCTTTGACTTAATTTTTTGAGTTCCACATGACAATGTGCAGCGTTTGACTCTTAGTGTCTAACCTGGTCTCTTCATACTGGGTACAACTCTGGATTAGGGAATAAATTTGTACTCCCGCACTATGCTCTTAGCTCAACTCTGATGGGATGTTGGAAGATTGTGTGAGTTTCTTTTCTGGTAGCGTAGAAATCTAAAGACTAGAGTACGGGTTGAAATAAAGCTTTGGAAAAGGGATGGATGGCTGGGCACAATTTTTTCTAAGACCCCAAAACATGTACGAAAAAAAAGATTCTATATCCGTAGGGGCACAACAAGATCCAAGCAGAACCACCAAAAATCCAAATACATAGAAGCTACTACCAAATAAATATCTAACCAAAAAGGTCCAAGCTTCAAGAAAACCTGCATATCTTGGTGGATACTTGGCTACATTGGCCAGCTTCACAAGGAGAGGTGAGTACACTGACCACCCTCCAGTTCTTTTCTCATTCTTCTAACTTCTCCCCCAATTCGATTGTGAACACAGTGCGACAGACCTTAGAAGGAAATACCTGACTCCCCGAGGATGAGTTATTGGAGAGGAGATTTGCATGGTAGTCTGACATTTTGGATGGGAAGAGCTAAAATCTTTCACACACATGAGTCGATTGTTCAATGTTCATAGGGTATGCTTTGGGAAGAGGATTGATCTAAGATGACTTCTGAGCCAAAACTGTGACAATGATGTGTAGAACTTGAAGGCTATTGGTTTTAAAATTCTAAGTCTCATAGAAGTTCCGACACACCAATAATCCAAAGGTTCGATAGAGCTCCAAACTACAATTTTATGAAGATAAGTTTAATACTCAATATTGTCCTACTTTCTTTATTTTCCCTTTGTTTTTCTTCACTTATTCTTTCAAATAAGTGTTTGCTAAGGGACTAGCAAAGGTAAAGCATAGGGGGATGATGAATCTGCGATCCGTCATTTTTATTCATTTATTTTAGATTAAAATCCCTTACAAAATACCTGCATATAACACTAATTCCATATTCTTACTAACTTGCATTTGTGTGTAAACATTATACACTTCTTACTAATTTTAACCTAAAATAAACAACTAAAGAAAGAAAGGAAAAATAAAGAAAAGAAAATAAAAAAAGAGAAAGGAAGACTGTATACAGGCTGACCCGAACCCTGAGAGAAGGTCAAGACTTGACCTGATCGATCAGGAATAAAGTAGGGGGAGATAAGGGTCCTTAAGCAGAAAATCAAAAAAATGTGTGTGTTGTTGTAAATATTTCTCACTTATTTTGTGTATATCTGTACAAAACTAACACTAGTTTATTCGTGCATTAATTGACTTCAAATCAAATAACTTTCAAAACCAAGGTTGTAAATAAAAAATGTGTCTTAATTAATAAAAATGATTGCACAATTAAATCATGTGCACAATAAAAGAAGCCACACATGGAAAAAAGCCACTAAGCACTAATTGAAAGATCAATTCCGACTCCATATGATCTTAAATTAGAAAATATCACTTCCATTGAATTCTAAATTAAATTATCTTCAAGCTGTGATTTTATAATTTTTGGAGTTGTGGTTGAAAAGTCGATTTTCTGGGATAGTTTATGCAATTTCCACATGTATTTTGTGCATTTTGTATTTGTATATATTTGTAAATATTTTTACTAATTATTTAAAATAAAAATAAAAAAAATAAAATTCTTAAAACAAAAAAGGCTAATTTCCTCATTTACCCTTGTATATAATGTCATATATGTATATAGTATATGTATATAGTTGCTATTTTTAATTAACCATCATAAAAAAATAAAAAATAAAATTTTTTATTTCAAATAAATAAAGTGACGAAAATTCAAAAAAATAACTAATTTTGTAAATAATTTTATCTCTTTTACTTTATCTCATGTCATCTCTTCCACCAAAAAATTCAAAAATTCATTTCAATTGTCATCTCTTATCTCTTTATCTAAAAATTCAAAAATCAAATTTCATTCCATTTTTTCTATTTATATGGCTCCTTCTCCCTCATTCCAACGAGATTAATCTTTAGAGAGAGGAGCCCGATCTCCGAGAGTCTTCTTGCCGAGAGAAGGTGTTTAGCCTCCGAGCCGTCCGGTGACAGCGATTCGACCTTCGTCGAGGCGATCACGATCCTTTTCTGCTCCTAAGGTGAGATCCACATTTTTCTTATTTTTATCTAGATTAATCATAGTTTATTTCTCTCATTTTTTTATCTCGTTGTCACGTTTAGTTCTCTAGATCTTAAAAAAATCCACCACAATTTATTCCGCCACCGACTCGAGTTTTCATCGCACCTTCTCGATCTCTATGCGTTCTAATTCTATCGTCCACGATCTCTTAACTCCGACCGCTTGTGGGGGTCGGAGATTGGATTCAAATACCTCATCTCAGTCAAATCTCCGTTCATTTTTCTGATTTATAAAAAAATAAATAAAAAAAATTTGTTTCGTCATCCTCTAAAATTTGTTTTGTAGGGTCTTCTAAAAAATAAAAAAAATTATTAATCCTATTTTTTTTCTTATTTTTCGGATTTATAAAAAAAATAAAAAAAGTTTTTTCTTTTATTCACTGTTTACAATAAACAATAAAAAATTAAAAAAAGAGGTAGGGGACGACCGCCCTCCAGACGTCGCCACCCCCGTGGACCTCCTAGCCAGCCACCTTCCACCCCCACGCCTGATGAATCTGTGATTCGTCATCTTTATTCATTTATTGTAGCTTAAAATCCCTTACAAAACGCCTGCATATAATACTAACTCCATATTCTTACTAACTTGCATCTGTGTGTAAATATTGCTCACTTCTTACTAATTTTAACCTAAGAAATAAAGAAAGAAAGGAAAACTAAAGAAAAAAGGAAGACTATATACAGGCTTACCCAAACCCCGAGAGAAGATCAAGACTTGACCTGATCGATCAGGAATAAAGTAGGGGGAGATAAGGGTCCTTAAGCAGAAAATCAAAAAAAATGTGTGTGTGTGTTGTTGTAAATATTTCTCACTTATTTTGTGTATATCTTTATAAAACTAACACTAATTTATTTGTGCATTAATTTAACTTAAATAGAATAACATTCAAAACCAAAGTTGTAAATAAAAATGTGTCCTAATTAATAAAAATGATTGCACAATTAAATCATGTACATAATAAAAGTAGCCAAACTTGGAAAAAGCCACTAATCACTAATTGAAAGATCAATTCCGGCTCCATATGATCTCAAATTGAACCAATATCACTTCCATTGAATTCTAAATTAAATTATCTTCGAAATAACTGTGATTTCATAATTTTTGGAGTTACGGTTGAAAAGTCGATTTTTCTGGGGTGTTTTTTGCAATTTTCCCATGTATTTTGTGCATATTGTATTTGTAAATATTTTTTTACTAATTATTTAAAATAAAAATAAAAAAATAAAATCCTTAAAACAAAAAAGCTAATTTCCTCATTTACCCTTGTATATAATGTCATATATGTATATAGTATATGTATATAGTTGCTATTTTTAACTAACCATCATAAAAAATAAAAAATAACATTTTTTAATTCAAATAAATAAAGTGACGAAAATTCAAAAAAAATAGATAATTTCGCAAATAGTTTTATCTCTTTTACTTTATCTCATGCCATCTCTTCCATCAAAAAATTCAAAAATTATTTCAAGTATATCTCTTATCTCTTTATCCAAAAAAATCAAAAATCAAATTCCATTCCATCTTTTCTATTTATATGGCGCATTCTCCCTCATTCCAATGGGATCAATCTTTAGAGAGAGGAGCCCGATCTCCAAGAGTCTTCTTGCCGAGAAAAGTTGCCTAGTCTCCAAGCCGTCCGGCGATAGTGAGTCGGCCTTATCAAGGCGATCACGGTCATGTTCCGTTCTTAAGATAAGATCCGTATTTTTCTTCATATTTTTATCTTAGTTTAATCGTAGTTTAGTTCATCGCAATTTTTTATCTCATTGGCATTTTTATTTCTCTAGAACTAAAACAATCTATCTCGATTTGATCCGCCATCGACTCGATTTTTCATCTCACTTTCTCAATCTCCACGCGTTCTATTCTATTGTCCACGATCTCTCAACTCCGGCCGTGTACGTTGGCCGGAGATCGGATTCGATTCTTCCATTTTTCTACGGATCCCCATTTATTTTCTGAATTGTAAATAAATAAAAAAACATGTGTTTCGTTTTCTCTAACATTTGTTTTGCAGGACCATTAATAAGAAAAAAATAAAAAATAAAAAAAATAAAGAAAGAAAACTTTATCCTGTTGTTTTTTATTTCTTATTTTTCGGATTTACAAAAAAAATATAAAAATTTTTGTTCCTTTTTATTCACTATTTACATTACAAAATAAATAAATTTAATAATAATAATAATAAATCAAAAAAGGGGAAGAGACGGCAGCAGGGCCGCCACCCCTGCCGCCATCGCCGACCGCGCCATCCACCACGCCGCGCCCGTCTTCGCCACCTGGGCGGCACGCCACCCTCCGCCAAGATCGCCCACGTGCCCGCGAGCGCCCCTTCGGCCCAGCGTGGCGCCCCCGTGCCGCCGCACCCTCCAACCTCCATAGTCGGTTGGCCCCCCACCAAGGGCAACAGCGCCACCGACCTCCGAGTTGGCCGCTCCTGCCACCTCCAGAACGCGTCGTCCAACGCGGTGCCTCCATGTCGTCCGCACGGTAGCCCACCGCGCGAGTCCGCATCGCTGCTCGTCGCTGGCGCGCCCTCACATCAACCACCTTCCTCCGCCGGTCCGCCTTTACTCCAACCGCCTAGCCACCTTTCTCTGGGTATCACTCCCATCTGAGGCGGCGACGGCCTACCCCAGCGAACCCCTTTGGCTTTTGAATGAAGAGGAAGAAAAGGAACCCGATTCTTGAAATAAAAAAACTTTTGGCAAAATAGCAGGTCGACGCTCCTATGTTTTTGAAATTATGAATCCGTCCCTGCCATATTCAAAACATGTGCATTGCACGTGGTTTCTGCGTAAATATCTATTTCCATCTGCACGTTTATTATTTCTATAACTTATGCAAAAACATTGAATCTTTACATTTCAGTCCCTGTTACTCAGACTATTAATTTGCATGAACTCTCTATTCAAATAAATGTTATTTGTGATCTAAAAATCTTGCAAAAATTGTGCTATGCTCTTGATGTGATTATCTTCTTAGCATAAAATTTTCATTGAATTTGTTCTTCAATTATTATTATTAAAAATTCAAAAACATGTCAGATTTCCTTATTTGAACCAAAATTCATAGAAATTCAAATATTGTTCCAAAAATTCCAAAAAAATTAGAGTACTAGTATTTCATTGTCTTTTAATTTTTGACCAATTTTCACGCATAAATTATTTATAAAACCCAAAAAAATTGAAAAATACCAAAAATCTTATAAAAATCATATAAAATTCTACATAAATCTAAAATTTTTTATTTTAGTTCTTGTTTTTACATAATTGCTTATATTTTGTCTTAAAAATATTTGTCTGGAGTTTTGGGCATTAAAATATTTTTAAGTTTCAAATTACTTCAGGCTGTGCATATTTTCGTATTTCCTCACTATTTGATTTTTTAAAAAATACAAAAACATTTGAAAATTCCACAAAAATTCTCAAAAACTTTTCAAGACTTTTAAAACCCAAAAATATTTTTATCTGGATTTTTTGAGTAATTTTGATAAATTGAAAAATTACAAAAATAGTTGGTGTGCGTATTTTTGATCCTGTGAATAGTGCTTCGTGTTATTTTTGAAAAAAAATCAAAATCAAAACCACTAAAAATTTGAAAATCAGAAAATAAAAAAATAAAAGATAAAAAAATCACAAAAACCAAGGATAGTTGTCCTTTGAAACTCTTGTTTTCTCTTAGCTGATTTTTGATTGATTGAATAACCTTCGGAATTGTGGCCTCCTTGAGTTCGAACCTGTCCGCTATACATGTTAATAAGTAGCAAAAGAAAAAAAAATATTTTTTATTATCACGGGATTTTGGGGATAAAAGCAACGACAACGACCTTTTTATCATCAATAATTTATCTACTCCTCAACAAAAGAAGAGAAAGCGAAGGAGAAGATCTGAGCATCGCATCTTGATCGTGGCCACTGCCTACGCCATCTCTCACCGTCCATATTTTAAGAAAGGGAACACTTCCACACCTCTTGTGAGTTGCTCCATATCTGAATATTCTTGTGATAACACTCTCCTTGACGGCGGTTCGTCAATCAATATAATACCATTCTCTATGATACAATCTCTTCATCTTGGGCCTCTTAAAACCACCAGAATGATCCTTCGGTTTGCCGATAGATCGATTAAGAGGCCAAAGGCATTTTAGAGGACGTTATTGTAATGATGCAGGGAATCAAATTCCTGTTGATTTTGTTGTCATGTATATGGACACATCTGCACTGTTACTCCATACCCCAATCATACTAGGTCGACCGTTCCTCCGAACGACCGAAGCAACAGTTGACTATGGTACTGGAGAGATCATCTTTCACTCTCGTAGTGACAAGGTGAAAATTGAGACGATCTCTGATCCTAGACCATCACCGCCACCAGCAACAGATGATACAGAGAAAGCTATATCAGAGCCAGATGACTGTGATTTTCTTGCTGAATTCAAAGAGACAGATCATTTCACAGATTTTATAGATACCCAGCAGTCCTTTCCCCAAAAGGACTCTCTGGAAAGCACAATCGACATGAGTTCCCTTGGTGGTCCAATTGAGATAGTTGCCGATGAGCAGTTTGAGTAGAGTTTTGAGGTCCAGATATCTGAACCATTCATTGAATTTCCTGATTTATGCACAGATGAGAGACATCTTTCTGAGATTATTGCTGAGATATCTGAGCCGTTCATTGATAAGAATATCGCACATCCTTATGAGCCATTCCTCTTAGAGCAAAGATCATTCATCGCAGATCTATCATATATTCTCTTTGCTGAGCCGTCAATAGCCAAGGTGGATAGTCTACAGAGCACAGATCACATACCGTCTACCAGTACAATAGCAGAAGTTATCACAGAGCGGATTCAGGCCCCACCTGAGCTCAAGGTTTTACCATCAACGTTGAAATATGCTTTACTTGTGCCCCCCCCAAATGTTTCCGGTCATCCTCAGCTCGTAGGTGACCGCTGAACAAGAATCTCGCGTGCTAGAGGTTCTTGAGAGAAACTGCAACGCCATAGGATGGAATATCTCGGATCTCCGTGGGATCAATCCAGCGTTGTGCTCGCATCATATTTACCTAGAGGATGACTGTAAACCCTCCCGTGAATGCTAGCGCTATCTAAATCCAAATCTAAGGGAGGTTGTCATGAAGGAGATCAAGAATTGGTGTGATGTTGGCTTTACATATCCCATTTCATATTCCAAATGGGTCAACCCTTTACATGTGGTCCCGAAGAAATCTGGGATTACGATCGTAAAGAATGACCGTGGTGAGGAGATTCTTACCCGGGTACCTACTTCATGGCTAGTCTGTGTAGATTATCGATGCCTGAACTCAGCCACCAAGAAGGATCACTTTCCACTGCCCTTTATTGATAAGATTATTAAGAGGTTGGCAGGGAAAGAGTTCTTGTTCTTCTTGGATGGGTACTCGGGATACAACTAGGTTGCTATCGCTCCTGAGGATCAGGAGAAAACTACATTCACTTATCCGTTTGGCACTTACGCCTTTAGACGGATGCCCTTTGGATTGTGTAACACCCCCATCACATTTCAAAGGTATATGTTGGCCGTTTTCACCGACATGGTAGGTAATTTTCTTGAAGTATTCATGGACGATTTCTCAGTCTACGGGGATAGTTTTGACACATGTCTTGCTCATTTAAACCGAGTCCTTCCACGTTCCTGTGAGGTAAATCTAGTGCTCTCGTGGGTGAAGAGTCACTTCATGGTGACTAATGGGATGGTAGTGGGCTATGTCATATCCAAACATGGTATGGAGGTTGACCCGGCTAAGATTGATGTGATTTCCAAGTTACATCCACCGCAGAATTTGAAGCAGTTGAGGTCATTTTTGGGACACGTACGATTCTATAGACGATTCATAAAAGACTTCAGCAAAATTGCAAGACCCTTGACTGAGCTTCTGTGTAAGGAGACTGATTTTTTTTATCGATGAGAAAGTTCTCCTTGCATTAAATCAGATGAAAGAAATGGTTAATAGTGCTCCGGTCTTACAGCCACCTTGTTGGTCTCTTCCTTCAGAGATCATGACGGATGCATCAGATTTCGTAGTTGGAGTAGTTTTAGGACAGAGAAGGGATAGGGTACCATTTTTTGTACACTATGCTAGCAAAACTCTGAATAAAGCATAGCGGAATTATACAGTTACAGAGAAGGAGATGTTAGCAGCTGTGTTTGGGCTAGAAAAGATCAGATCTTACCTCATCAGCTCGCATGTTATTGTGTACACGGATCACACTGCCATACGATATTTGTAGGCAAAGAAGGATGCCAAACCATGCCTTATCAGATTGATCCTTCTTCTCCAGGAATTTGATTTAGAGATACGAGATAAACCTGGAGTGAAAAACGTTGTGGCAGATCACCTTTCCCGTATCACAGACACAGAGACTTCTGAGCAGAACATGATTCCTATTTCTGAAACCTTTCCAGATGAGTCCATTTTGTTTGTGGACTTGCTTCCATGGTATGCTGATATTGTGAACTATCTTGTCTCCAAGAAAGTTCAACAAGATTGGCCGAAGTACAAGGTAGACAGATTTCTATCAGAGATTCATTATTACCAGTGGGAGGATCTGTACCTATTTCGTGAGGGTGCAGATTGTATCTGGAGAAGGTGCACTCCTCAGGAGGAACACACTGGTGTACTTGAGCACTGTCACAAGTTAGAATCTGGTGGGCATCATTCGGGGAATCACACGACAATGAAGGTCTTACAGAGTGGCCTATGGTGGCCCACATTGTTTAAGGATGCTACAGAGTATGTTCGAGGTTGTATTGATTGTCAGAAAATGGGAGGAATAGTTGGTTCCAAAGATACCATGCCCCTAAGGTACATACAGATTTCTGATATTTTTGATGCTTAGGGCATAGACTTCATGGGCCCATTTCCTATCAGTCAGGGATTTCAGTACATCGCGCTCGCTGTGGATTATGTTAGTCGATGGGTGGAGGCTATTCCCACTCGAGCCGCAGATAGTCGTACGGTGTGTTCCTTTCTCAAGGACCATATTATTGCACGATTCGATATTCCCAAAATACTGATTTCAGATTTGGGAAGCCATTTCATTAATAGGGAGGTAAAGAAGCTTGTGAAGGAGTACACCATTGAGCACAGAGTTGCGTCTCCTTACCACCCTCTGACTAATGGCTTGGCAGAAATTTCAAATAGGGAGATAAAGACGATAATGCAAAAACTTGTACATCCAGATAGGAAGAACTGGTCCCAGATGCTTAATTCAGTTCTATGGGCTTATCGGACGACGCACAAATCTCCTTAGATACGTCTCCCCACATATTGGTGTATGGAAAGCCTTGCCACCTGCTAGTGGAATTAATTCACAAATCTTTATGGGCACTCTGTGTATGCAATTTAGATTACGAAATGGCTGGAAATAATAGGAAGTTAGATTTGAACAAATTACTGGAATTCCGAGACTTTGCATATGATAACTCACTTATGTATAAGGAGAAAGTCAAGCGCTGGCGTGATAAACACATTCGAAGGAAGAATTTCTCCCCTGATCAGAAAGTTTGGTTATTTGATGCTAAGTTGAAGTTATTTCCAGGAAAATTGAAAAGCAAGTGGTCAGGACCGTTCATAGTGAGAGCTGTGCGTGATAATGGGAGTATTGTCATATCTGGGTTCTCATCTGACGCACAGCCATTTGTTGTGAACAGACAGTTGTTGAAGCCATATCTAGATCATGATACATTCTTGTCCATTGTGGATTATATATCTTTGGTATCATACGATGATCTTTTGATTCCACCTTCTGCGTCCGATACATAAGCTCAACACCTCTTGTATATTCTTTCGTTTCACTCTTTCCTCTCCCGTTTTATCATTCACCCCTTTTCTGTGTGTGTGTGTGTGTATATATGCTATACTTAGGATGTGCTTTATCCTAAGTATAGGGGGGTGAAGGATTTGTGTCTTTCGTATTCGTCTTGTTTATCACCCTTGTTGTTGTTGCCTATACTTAGGGATACACTACCCTAAGTATAGGGGGGTGATTTTGTTCATATCTTGTCGTTATGAGTCTGTACATTCTCTTCGTCGGTAATTCCCCTTTGTGCATTCTACTATACTAAGGATTACTTGATCCTAAGTATAGGGGAGGATCACCAACTTCTCTCTTTTTATCTTTTCTTTGAGTCATTGTAGCATAGGAGTCTTTTCACTTTTCTATACTTAGCACAAGTTATGTCTTCCTTTGTCGCTCTCTGATCACTATGAGGACATAGTTCGAGCTAAGTATAGGGGGTGTCGTATATATTGTATATATACTTTAGACATAACTCGTACTTTTAAATACGTTTAGTTGGGGGGTTATGTGTATAATTTTGTAAAATCCACGTGTGTAAAAAACAATAGAAAACAAAATAAAAAACAAAACAAAAACAAAAAGAAAACTAAAAACAAAAAAAATAAAAACAAAACAAAACAAAACAAAATAAAAAACAAAACAAAAACAAAAACAAAAAAAACAAAAAATCTCTTGTATATACATGTTTATATTACTAACCCTTTTTCCTTAAAAAAACTACAAAACAAAAAATGTATAAAAATTTGCATAATTCAAAAAAAACTTTCTTTTACATTTGCATTTTTCCTCAAAAAATCCATAAAAAGATCAAAAAAAAGTGTTCTCTTTACATGTGCATCATTTCTAAAAAAACCCTGCATTTTTCATATTTTGCATTTGCATGTACATTTTTCAGGATAGTATTGATATTTAAACTATGTATGTCTGGAATAAAATTGAAGAATGGAGCTTACTTGGACCTTAATCCACCTAATTCTCAGAGGAACTTCCCCGAGAAATAGGATTTTAGAAACTTCAAGTCTTTGACTTAATTTTTTGAGTTCCACATGACAATGTGTAGTGTTTGACTCTTAGTGTCTAACCTGGTCTCTTTATTCTGGGTAAAACTCTGGAATAGGGAATTAATTTGTATTCTCGTACTATGTAGTTAGCTCAACTCAGATGGGATGTTGGAAGACTGTGTGAGTTTCTTTTCTGGTAGCGTGGAAATCTAAAGATCGGAGTACGGGTTGAAATAAAGATTTGAAAGAGGGATGGACGGGTGGGCACAATTTTTTTCTAGGACCCGAAACATGTACGGAAAAAAAAGATTCTATATATGTAGGGGCACAACAAGATCCAAGCAGAACCACCAAAAATCCAAATACAAAGAAGCTACTACCAAATAAACATCTGACCAAAAAGGCCCAAGCTTCATGAGAACCTACAGATCTTGGTGGAGACTTGGCTACACTGGCCAGCTTCACAATAAGAGGTGACTACACAGGCCACCCTCCAGTTCTTTTCTCATTCTTCTAACTTCTCCCCCAATTCGATTGTGAACACAGCGCGACGGACCTTAGAAGGAAATACCTGACACCCCGAGGACGAGTTATGGGAGAGGAGATTTGCATGGTAGTCCGGCATTCTGGATGGGAAGAGCTAAAATCTTTCATACACATGAGTCGATTATTCAAGGTTCATAGGGTATACTTTGGGAAGAGGATTGATCTAAGATGGCTTCTGAGTTGAAACTGTGACAATGATGTGTAGAACTTGAAGGCTGTTGGTTTTAAAATTCTAAGCCTCACAAAAGTTCCGGCACACAAATAATTCATTGGTCCGATAGAGCTCCAAACTTCAATTTTATGAAGATATGTTTAATACCCAATATGGTTCTACTTTCTTTATTTTCCCTTTCTTCTTCTTCTTCACTTATTCTTTCAAATAAGTGTTTGCTAAGGGACTAGCAAAGGTAAAGCATAGGGGGATGATGAATCTGTGATTCGTTATATTTATTCATTTATTTTAGCTAAAAATCCCTCACAAAACACCTGCATATAACACTAACTCCATATTCTTACTAACTTACATCTGTGTGTAAATATTGTACACTTCTTACTAATTTTAACCTAAAATAAATAAATAAATAAAGGAAAAATAAAGAAAAAGGGAAGACTATATACAGGCTGACCCGAACTCCAAGAGAAGGTCGAGACTTGACCTGATCGATCAGGAATAAAGTAGGGAGGGATAAGGGTCCTTAAGTAGAAAATAAAAAAATGTGTGTGTTGTTGTAAATATTTCTCACTAATTTTGTGTATATCTGTATAAAACTAACACTAATTTATTTATGCATTAATTGACCTTAAATTGAATAACTTTCAAAACCAAAGATGTAAATAAAAATGTCCTAATTAATAAAAATGATTGCAAAAGTAAATCATGTACATAATAAAAGTAGCCACACTTGAAAAAGCCACTAAGCACTAATTGAAAGATCAACTCCGACTCCATATGATCTCAAATTGAATCAATATCACTTCCAAAGAATTCTAAATTAAATTGTCTTCAAAATGGCTGTGATTTCATAATTTTTGGAGTTACGGTTGAAAAGTCGATTTTTCTGGGGTGGTTTGTGAAATTTTCCCATGTATTTTGTGCATATTGTATTTGTAAATATTTTTACTAATTATTTAAAATAAAAATAAAAAAATAAAATCCTTAAAACAGAAAAAGCTAATTTCCTCATTTACCCTTGTATATAATGTCATATATGTATATAGTATATGTATATAGTTGCTATTTTTAACTTACCATCATAAAAAAATAAAAATAACTTTTTTTAATTCAAATAAATGAAGTGATGAAAATTCAAAAAAATTAGATAATTTTCTAAATAGTTTTATCTCTTTTACTTTATCTCATGTCATCTCTTCCATCAAAAAATTCAAAAATTCATTTCAATTATTATCTCTTATCTCTTTATCCAAAAAAATCAAATATCAAATTCCATTCCATCTTTTCTATTTATATGACTCCTTCTCCCTCATTCCAATGGGATCAATCTTTAGAGAGAGGAGCCCGATCTCCGAGAGTCTTCTTGTCAAGAAATGTTGCCTAGTCTCCAAGCCGTCCGGTGACAGCGAGTCGGCCTTATCGAGGCGATCACGGTCATTTTCCGCACTTAAGGTGAGATCCGCATTTTTCTTCGTATTTTTATCTTAGTTTATTCGTAGTTTAGTTCATCATAGTTTTTTTTATCTCGTTGGCATTTTTATTTCTCTAGAACTAAATCAATCCATCTCGATTTGATCCGCCACCGACTCGATTTTTCATCTCACTTTCTCGATCTCCACGCGTTCTATTCTATCGTCCACGATCTCTCAACTCCGGCCGTGTACGGTGGCCGGAGATCGGATTCGACTCTTCCATTTTTCTACAGATCCCCATTCATTTTCTGATTTGTAAATAAATAAAAAAACATTTGTTTCGTTTTTCTCTAACGTTTGTTTTGCAGGACCATTAATAAGAAAAAAATAAAAAATATATATAAATAAATAAAAGAAATCTTTATCCTATTGTTTTTAAGTTCTTATTTTTCAGATTTACAAAAAAAATATAAATTTTTTTTCTTTTTATTCACTGTTTACATTACAAAATAAATAAAATAAAATAATAATAATAATAAATCAAAAAAAAGGGAAGAGACGGCAGCATGGCCGCCATCACCGACCGTGCCATCCACCATGTCGCGCCTGCCTTCGTCACCTGAGCGACACGCCACCCTCCGCCAGGATAGCCCACATGCCCGCGAGCACCCCCTTCGGCCCAGCGCGGTGCCCCCGTGCCGTCGCACCCTCCAACCTCCATCGCCTGTACCCTCTGACGCCGACCGTACACCCGCACGAAGACCAACCCGCGGACCCCTCCTTCCAGCCATCAGCCCTCGGCCGCCCCTCAGCCAAGGGCAGCAGCGCCGCCGACCTCCGAGTTGGCCGCTCCTGCCACCTCCAGAACGTGGCGCCTCTACGTCGTCCACGCGCGTAGCCCACCGCGCGAGTCCGCAATGCCGCTCGTCGCCGGCACACCCTCACATCAACCACCTTCCTCCGCCGGTCTGCCTTACTCCAACCGTCAAGCCGCCTTCCTCCGGGCAGCACTCCCATCTGAGGCGGCGACGGCCTACCCCAGCGGCCCCCCTTTGGCTTTTGAACGAAGAGGAAGAAACCCTAGGAACCCTAGGGCTCTTGAAATAAAAAAAACTTTTGGCAAAATTGCAGGTCGGCGCTCCTAAGTTTTTGAAATTACGAATCCGTACCTACCAGATTCAAAACACATGCATTGCACATGGTCTCTGGGTAAATATCCGTTTCCATCTGCACATTTATTTTTTCTATAACTAATGCAAAGATAATGAATCTTTACATTTCAGTCCCTGTTACTCAGACTATTAATTTGCATGAATTCTCTATTGAAATAAATGTTATTTGTGATCTAAAAATCTTGCAAAAAATGTGCTATGCTCCTGATGTGATTATCTTCTTAGCATAAAATTTTCATTGAATTTGGTCTTCAATTATTATTATTAAAAATTCAAAAACATGTCAATTTTCCATTTTTTGAAATTCCAAAATTCAGAAAAATTCAAATATTGATCCAAAAATTCCAAAAAAATCAGAGTAGTTGTATTTCATTATCTTTCAATTTCTAACCAATTTTCACGCATTAATTATCTATAAAACCCAAAAAAATAAAAATTATCAAAAATATTATAAAAATCAAATAAAAGTATACAAAAATCCAAAAATTTTGATTTCAGTTCTGGTTTGTAGATGATTGCTTATATTTTATCTTAAAAATAATTGTCAGGGATTTTGGGCCTCAAAATATTTTTAAGTTGCAAATTACTTCAGGCTGTGCACATTTTCGTATTTCCTCACTTTTGATTTTTTAAAAAATACAAAAACATCTGAAAAATTCAATAAAAATTCTCAAAAATATTTCAAAACTTTTAAAACCCAAAAATATTTTTCTCTGGATTTTCTGAGCATTTTCGATAAACTGAAAAATTACAAAAAGAGTTGGTGTGCGTATTTTTGATCTTGTGAATAGTGCTTCGTGTTAATTTTGAAAACAAATTCAAAATCAAAACCACTAAAAATTTGAAAATCAGAAAATAAAAAAATAAAAGATAAAAAAATCACAAAAACCAAGTATAATTGCCCTTTGAGACTCTTGTTTCCTTTTAATTGATTTTCGATTAATCGGATAACCTTCGGGAATTGTTGCCTCCCTGTGTTCGACCATGTCCGCTATACAGGTTAATAAGTAGCAAAAGAAAAAAACTTGTTGTCACGAGATTTTGAGGATAAAAGCAACGACAACAACCTTTTTATCATCAATAATTTATCCGTCCTCGAATTTCGCGGTCAACAACGACTGTCGAGCGCCGCCGAGCCCAGCGGTCCAGTCCTTCAGCCTTCCGCGCTCCCTCCTCTATCGTCCTGCGTCGCCATCGCTGCCGCAAGGGGCAACATATCTCCACCGAACCCGCCGCGGTGACCTGCCAATCGCCAAGCGCCTCTCGTCCGTCAGTTGCCCGTCGAAGTCCACACCACCCTGCCTCTTTCAAGGTCGCGCCGCCCGCGAGCCGTCCTCCAGCATCTTCCATCACCGTCCCCCTCAGCCGACGCGCGAGACCACGCGAACCCACCGTCCATGCGTCCCCCTCATCGCCCCAGGCCACCTCCCGCGCCACCTCGTTTCCAGCACGTGCGACGTGGTCGCACCATCTGCGACCCCTCCTCCTCCGCGCGGGAGCACGACCACCGCCTGAGCCCTCGTCCAAAGCCGCCATCGCCTTGGAAGAGAAGAAAGTGGAGCGACCTCTTGCCCCTTGTGATTGAAGGAAAAGGACAAAACCCTCTCTAGGGTTCATTCTTTTAAATTGGAAAAATTACGAGTCAGCTCCCAAAAGTTCTTGAAATTACACTTGCACCCCTGTCAGAGCAAATCATTGGGTAAAGTACAAAGTCTCTCATGCATCTATTTATTGTTATATTCTGATACTTAAACTTGAAAGATTTGCATTTTAGTCCCTGAATTTCATAACAATAATTTGCTTGTTCTTTTTGAATAAAATAAATGTTATTTGTGATCCAAAAATTCTACAAAAATTGTGCTATGCTCCTGATGTGATTATCTTATTAACATAAATCTTTCATTGCATTTTGCCTTCATTTATTATTATTAAAAAATTAAAATAGTGTCATTTTGTCTTCTTGAAATTCAAAAATTCATAAAAATTCAAATATTATTCTAAAAATTCCAAAAAAATAGAGTAGTTGTATTTCATTGTCTTTTAATTTCTGATCAATTTTCACACATTTATTTTTTATAAAACCCCAAAAAAGTTAAAAACATCAAAAATCTTATAAAAATCACAGAAAATTCTGCAAAAATTCCAAAAAATTTGATGTCAGTTCTTGTTTGTAGATTTTTGCATCTAGTATGTCTTAAAAAAATTGCCAGGAGTTTTAGCACTTAAAGTATTTTTAAGTTGCAAATTACTCCAAGCTGTGCACATTTTCGTGTTTTCTCACTGTTTGATTTTTAGAAAAAATAAAAACATCTAAAAATTCCACAACAATTCTCAAAAATATTTCAAAACTTTTAAAACCCAAAATTATTTTTCTCGATTTTTCTGAGTACTTTGACAAATTTAAAAATTACAAAAAAGAGTTGGTGTGTGTACTTTTGATCTTTTCAATATTACTTCGTGTAATTTTTGAAAATAAAAAAAATGCAAAATCACAATCACTAAAAATTTGAAAAACTTTGAAAATAAAAAAATAAAAACGTAAAAAATTGACAAAAACCAAGGACAGTCGTCCTTTGATATTCATGTTTTCTCCTAATTAGTTTCTGATTAATTGAATAACCCTCGAGAATTGTAGCCTCCCTAAGTTCAATCCTGTCCGCTATACAGGTTAATAAGTAGCAAAAAAATTAAAAAATATTTTTTGTTGTCACGGGATTTTGGGGACAAAAACGACTTATTTTACCACCTTTAATTTCCATCCCACAAGTATGTCCAAAGTATAACAATGTTGAAAGGAGTAAACATATTTTCAGAAGAGTTTGGGAAATGAAAAGGAGAAGAAGAAAAGAAAAAAAGAAAGAATATTAAAAAATGTTTTAATATTCTTTGTCTGACTCAGTGGATGTGGTGTCTTTCAACTGATCTTCATATACAACTTGAATGGAATTTACAATGGAGAAGAAGGTGTCATATTCCAGATATGATTTCAATAGCTGCCCGATCATGTAGGGTTGTGCATCAGCTGATAATCCTAATATCATTACAATGTAGTGTCACGCACATGCTTCACTATAAATAGCCTAATCCATTTGCTCTTCAACTTCCTTGGGAAAACTTTCAACTTTGCATTGAACAACTAGACCTTTTGACTTGGTTCAAAAGTCTTTTGGCAGATGTACTTGTCATGCCACTTCTTGACTTTTTCCTTCTATATCAGGCTATTGTCATATGCATAGTCATGGAATTTATATAGTTTGTTCAAATCCAACTTTCTATTTTTCCCGACCTTCTTGGAATCCAGGTTACAAACATTAATTAGCTACAAGGATTTATGAATGAGTTCCACGGGCAGATGGCATGGCTTGCCGTATACCAAGAGGTAGGGAGACATTCCCAAAGGTGACTTGTATGCTATTCTGTAAGCCCAAAGAACCGAGTCAAAAAACTGAGACCAATTCTTGCGATCTAGGAGCACAAGCTTCTGAAGAATTCTCTTAGTCTCCTTGTTTGAGAATTCTGCCAATCCATTGGACTGTGGGTGGTAGGGAGAAGGTACATGATGTTCAATGCAGAATTCTTGAGTTAGATGTTTCACCTCTTTATTTATGAAATGGCTGCCACCAATGGATATAAGAATCTTAGGAATCTCGAACCTTGAAATGATACGATCCTTCAAAAAATGATAGATAATACAACTATTGGAGGCTCGGGTTGGGATAGCCTCTACCAACAACTGACGTAGTCGATAGCGAGCAAAATGTATTCGAATACCTAACCGTTCGGAAATGGGCTCATGAAGTCAATTCCCATACATCAAACATATATGAAATCTGAATATATCTTAGGGGCATTGTGTATCTCAGTCCGATTGTTCCACGCATCCTCTAGCAGTCTTTGTAGTGCTTTACTTAATCTTCTACATCTTTGATCAAGATCTGCCACCAAAGGCCGCATTGGAGTACTTTTGATGACATTCTTTTTCCTAAATGGTGTCCTCCAGATTCACGATCATGTCAATGAGCGACGACACTTGTAACTTCCTTCTGAGGAATGCACCTTCTCCATATACAATCTTCCCTCTCATTAAAGAGATATGGATCCTCCCATTGGTAGAAATGGAATCAGACAAGAATTTGTCTACTTTCAGTTTCTTCTAATCTTGCAGAGTTCTCCTGGACACAAGATAGTTCACAATATCATCATACCAGGTGATTAGACCCCCAAAATCTTAGGGATTATCTTGTGGTGCACACATGGCGGACCACTGAGTCGCAGTGATGATTGCCCAAGGAGCCCAAGCAACTAAGCAGCAATTAACCCACACAATAATATCAATCAATAAATAAATAGGAGTGAATCAAAATTAATTATAACACTACAAATAAATGTGTATAGTGAAAAGCAAAGTAGGGTATCGAACACATGGAGAGAAGTCAGTGTAGAAGGTATATTACATATAGATAAATAATTAATAAATAATATAGGCATATTTTTTACTATATTCCTCAATGAAGTAATTAATGGATTTATAGGTTTTTTAAATAAAATAATAATAAAATATTTTAAAATTTTTGTTTTATTATTTATTTATCTATTTATTTTTATTTAATTTTTATGATTTTTATTTGTTTTTTAAAAAATTCTTTATTCTATTTTTTTAAAAACTAAAAATATAATATGGGTACATATGTACAAAATATATATGTAATATGTAAAATTTAAATGCTATATAATAAATATACAAAAAATCAAAAATATTAATAAGTACAGTCTTGTTTATATATATACATATATATATTATGTTTAAAACTTGATTATAACGGGATTTATAAGATTAATAATAGGAAAAAATGGGGCTGCCCCCGCCCCATTTTTCGGCGTTTTTTTTTTATTTTTTTTGAAAAATAAAACCATGTATATTCATCCATATATCCCTCCTACATGCCATTCGAATTTCGTCAGAAACAGAGACTCCTACGGCCTCCATCTCGATGGTATCGATTTAAAAAAATCTTGTTACCGTTAAAAAAATACTGTCCGGATGGAGGCCGTAGGAGTCTCTGTTTCTGACGAAATTCGAATGGTATATAGGAGGGATATAGGGATGAATGTAAATGGTGTTATTTTTCAAAAAAAATAAAAAATTTTGCCCAAATAAGGCGGGGGCAGCCATGTTGGCTGCCCCTAGGGGTGAAAGTGACATATTTGTTGTCGGGTGAAGGGACAAAGACTCTTTCGAGCGGAACCCTGTTGATGAGAGCCAGAATCCCAGGTTGCTTGATTTCGCTTGATCTAAGGTTCAAACTCGCTCGACAAGGCGATAGATATATACAGGAAGAAGCAGGTTTCCAGAGCCCTCTGAAAGAGGGAGGTAGTGTAGTAGTCAGACCTGGGAAAGATTGCATCCTAGGAGCATTTCCAAATTTTTTGCTAAATTTTTTATTTTTTAAAGTCTAAAATATCCCAAAATAGGTATAAAATTAATATGCTAACTTTTTCTGAGATTTAAAAATATTAAATAGATTCAAAAAATTTAAAAAGTAATTTTAATATATAGTCATGTATTCAAATAAAATATAAGATAGAAACAAATATTTTTGGAATTTTTTGAATTTTTAAATTTTTATAAGGATTGTGGAGCTTTTTTTTTATGATTTTATTTTTCCGATTTTAAGAATTTTTAGCTTGAGGTACACAATACAATAATAAAAACTACCATTGTTTGGAATTTTAAAAGATGAATTTATTTTTTTTTAATTTAAAGATGTACAAGGAAAGTAAGTTGTTGTTTGAATTTTAAGAAATGATATAATACCCAAAATACAAAATAAAAATTAGGATGTGAAGGAACATCATTGCATGCATATACAAAATATTTCCCAAAATTTAATTCAAATATGAGCTATTTTTAATAAAAAGGAACCAAGAAAATAAAATAGATAATATAGAGGGGTCCATTTTTCAAATGAAAACAAGTATCGATGTATTTGCGAGCCATAGAACAAAATACACAGGAAATTGTGCAATTGATTCATATGTATTCAAATTAATCCAGGCCTTTGAGGGCATAATGCAATATACAAAAAGTTTCACGTCCTTTTTACAAAATTTCCACAAAATAGTACATAGAGTACAAAATTTATTGGAACAAATATATATACAAAAAATAGGATGGTACATGTGCTAAATGCAAACTTCACATGGGGGGACACGTAAGGAGAGCTGGCAAGGACCATATTGCAAATACACATGAAAGATAGTCAGTCAGATGCAAATAGACTCCATTATTTTACACTATCAAGACTATTTAAAATTAAAATGAAATAAAGGAAGGCAAGGAGACGTTAAAGAAATATTCCCAAGATTAGATGCTACGGATGGCGATCCATGCACCACGTCAGCTCACTTGATTAGATCGTGTGACCTAGACCTTCATCGATTCACCTTGGATTGGATGGTCTCGATTAGACTTGACGGCATCCCTTGATAAAACAATGAAGAGATTGACTAGAATAATGGGGAAGAACACATCCACGTTGTACTTCGATCTTCTTATACTCTAATATCCATCGACGATCCGCTCCTCTACCAAGCCCAATAGATTCTTGGACTCCTTCTGTGTCTGTTAGTACCTACCAAAGATGTCCAGATCCCAACATTAGGTATCTAGATGTTCTTCTTGCCCAGACAACCTGGATGTTTTAATGAGATTTGAGTCTTCGCTCCAAGGCTTTCTCTCAAACGGGTAACCTACACAAGACAACACAAGGCTCGAGGCGATCCTCCTTGACCTGTATTGAAGCTGAAGCATAGGGGAAATGAGAAAAATCGAGGTGGCTTCAGTGTATGGTGGAGAGGGAGTCGTGATCCGAAAATCTCTACAATATTAGAGGGTATAGGTGGGTGCAGGAGGTAAAGAAAATGTCAAGGAGCGATGTGAGGGTGTTAGGGGGTCAAAAACTATCATAAATACATAGGAATAGAGCCAGTGTTGGGATCTCCAGCGATCGAAAGAATCAGAAATATGACTAATCTAAAGATCTAATTTTGAAGTAAAATACAGGAATGGAAAAACTAACATTAAGTCAACCTAATTTTTTTCTCTGCTGTGGGGATGTTCTCTCTGTCATCGGGAACACAAACTCACAAGGCAAGGGGATTTGAGACTTGAACAGGGATCAAAATAGAGAAAGGAGACAAGGATTTGTTCTATAAATAGAGATGATGGTCCTTATTGATCGACAATTAGCAAGAGATCAAGACTATGTACAAAAGATTTAGGGCAATGACGTCTATTAGAGATGATTGATGGTTGGTTTGCGTGCGAAATTAGGTCGGTTGGAGTGATTAAACCCCTAGGAAAATGGGGAGAATATGGGTGGTTGATAGGTCTGACACAATTGGAAGTGAGAAGGGGGGGTAGTTGTCTGTAGGTCAACAAATTCAGAACCCTGGTTGGTCTACGTGGACCAATTAGGAAAAAGAGAACTAAAAATGCATTTTAAAATCATTATAATTAATAAATGAATTAATTAAATTTTTATTATAAAATAAAATGCTTATTATTTTATATTGTATTTAATTTATATTTTTGTTTATGTTTATGAGGTTTCTATTACAAGTTATTATTTACATATATAATAATAGGTATATTTACGTATATTGTATATTGTATATTTTATTTTTTATTATTTTATAAACATAATTTTTACATTTATAACTTATTTAAATACACATAAATATATTTTTATCGTGCTTTTATAAAATAATTTGTACACTTAAATAAATATATGTATTTATTGTATATGTATATGTACATTGAATTTATCTATGTTTTTTGTACACTTATTCATTTTAGTGTTTTTTTATAGTATTATTTTATTCTAATTATACACATGAGTCATACATATTAATTACAAAATTATAAAAATATTATAAAATATAAGAATAAAAAATGATTATTTTATTCAACTATATTGTATAATAAGGATCTAAAACCAAACTTTTACATCTTAACTTAAATTCAATGAAACCAACTTCACTAAATAGCTAATAAAAAGTTATATACAATTAAAGGTGATTTTGGAGCATTTGGGTCCATATGGAGAAGATATAGGTTTGGGAAGTTAGGATTTCGGAATTTTATTTTGAGTGTAGAAGGTACATTGTGTATTATTTTTATGTGGAATGAATTTTGTATTTTCTATGTATTTTTATCTCCATCATTCATGTAAACAATTTATTGATTTGAAGTAAAAATAATATAGAATAAAATGGATCCCAAAAATGACTTATTGACCTATATAATTAGTGTTTTTATCATGCGTAGTCGGTACAATTTGGCTACCTTATCTCCCACTTCTTCATTCCTAATCGATTAAACCATCATAATGATCGAGTCTTAGGGGATAGTGTCATTCGGTGTCCTTGACACCTCATTCTTTTTGTTTTCTTTAATCTTTTATTTTGGCTTTAAATGTTGTGTTTTGTACAATATTTATACAATAAATAGTATATGTTATTTTCTGTAAAATAATGATATATTCATGCATTTAGTTAGGGTTTAAAGGTGAAAATAAAAGAATAAAGGTGATGAAATGGAGATTCGTCACCCCCTGTACTTGCCTTTGCTAGTCCCTAGTAAACACATGCCTATAAGTGCAAAAAATGAAAATAAAGAAAAGTAGAAGAAATTGACTGGATTGATTTTAACTCTTAAATTAGTCGTCATAAAATAAAAGTTTGGAGCTTAGTCGGACTTTTGGATTGTTAGTTGATGATCCATGATTCACATCCTTTATTCTTCTATTTTAGCAAAATTTCCATTGCAAAATACATGTATATGTATATGTATGTATGCATATCAATTACAATAATTCTTTTCTTAATATTGTATATTTAACATTCTTTTGAACCAAAATAAAAAAATAAAAAGGAAAAGAAAAAGAAAGAAAATAAGATAAGGTCGTATTTATGTAATTGATGAATCCACGATTCATCATCTCAATATCTTGATCTTAGCAAAATCCCCGAGTAAAATCCGAGAAAAATGTACATAAATTCATTAAATTAACAAAATGTCTCTTGTAAATAAAATACACTAATTATTGTATATTAGATTGTACAAAATAAATTACACAAAAAGCCACAAAAATAAAGGAGTTCTATACATGTAAATAGCCCAAAACTTCATATATTTTTAATAATTTCATATCAATGTTCATATCAATGTATATAAAAATACA
Source organism: Ottelia alismoides (assembly GCA_037367405.1). NCBI lineage: Eukaryota > Viridiplantae > Streptophyta > Magnoliopsida > Alismatales > Hydrocharitaceae > Ottelia > Ottelia alismoides. Next base: position 724,688 of record JAZKJV010001010.1, on the reverse strand, counting down.
AAAATACAAAACAAATTTTACCTCAAATAAATGCTCCTAGATCGCAAAGGAAAAAGCCGTAAAGACCAACTTCCAAGCCAAATTCCCGCTCCGTATGAACTCCAAATTCACCAAACTCACTTTTAAAGTTCAAGTTAGAAAATTATCTATCCAACGGAAGTAGTTTCATTAAAATTGGAGCTCATTTGTAAAAGTTGGGTTTTGGGACCTAGATGTACATTGTATATTTTGTATATATTCATTCTTTCCTCATTTTTTGTATTGTATTTTAATTATATTATTTTATAGCATTTTTCTATTGTAAATATCTCCTATTAAAAAGATAAAAAAATACAAATTAGAATAGTAAACAAAAAATTGTACATGTTGTATGTATTCCCTTGTAAATTCTCCACTTTATTTTCTTCTCTTTTATTCTATTGTAATTAAAATAGCCTACTTTATTTCATTTATTTATTTATTATACATTCTCTACAATAATCACCATTCAACTCATTCTACCACCAACCTCCATTCAACCCCACCATTTTTCTAACTTCTACTTCAACTCCACATTTTATTAACCTCCATCCCACTCCATCTTAATTCTAACTTCCATTTTTTCCATCTCTTTATATACATTCCATCCTCCTCAATTTGCACTTGATCCATCTTTATGTGAGGAGAGCCTAGTTCCCAGAGTTGAATCGATGACAGTGACGCAACCGCGGTCGAGCGATGACAGCCCTCTCTTTGATGAGATCCGTTGGGCTTTTGGCCAACATCGCAGCCGCAACCGCGCGCTGCTCGAGCTCATCGTCGACCGCGCTCTCGTGAGCACTTCATAGGCACCCGTTTCCACCGTAGGTATTTTTCTTCTCACTTCATCATCATTGTTATATTCTCTTATTTTTTAACACTTCATATCACCACACATCCTCCCACACATCCTCCATTTGTTTATATTTATCAAACCCATCATCATCACATTTTTCCACCTTCATTTCATTTTCTGTTTAAAGAAAACTTAAAAAAATTTAAAAAATTAAAACAAAAAAAGTTTTTATTACAACAAAAATAATCAAAAAAAAAAAAAACAACAACACCTGTAGCAGCGGTGGGAACACCCACTGCCGTCGCCCCTTCACCGCACGACCCCTGGCAGGCTGCCGTCGCTACCTCCAGCACACCACGCGCCACCGCGGCCGCGCTCCCCGTCTCCACCAAGCCGTCGGCCCGGCAGTGCAGCACCGCCGTCCCCCTCTCTGACCCGCGACCAACTTCTCCACTACCACTGCGAGAGTTGCGCCTCATCTCCGCCTCTCCTCCGGCTCTTCGTGCCGCCCTCCGCCGTCCACCGCAACCTCCTCGCCATAGTCGTGCGCGGGCGACGCCGTCGACCCTAGCCGCCGCCGACGTCCTCTTGCCCCCTTTGGGTTCATCTCCAGCAAAGCCCAAGGAAGAAGAAGGTTCAACTTTGTTTTAATTTTTAATTGTTGAAATTGCATATTTTTCTTTGATGTTGTTTGTAATTACAAAACAGTTCCTGTGTATGTTTTCTTTTGTAATTTTAGTTTTTTTTGCACGGATACCCTTATGTTTGGCTGTTAATTTGGACCTCATTTATGCATATTTATGTTCAATGAAAAATTCATCTATGATGAGCAACTAATTGTCTATATTTTGATAATTTATTTATATTTTTGTGAGATATTGTGAATTAATTAAAAATGCTTAACTGAAATATTGCATATTTTACCCAAATTGAGCACTTAAAATTATATCTCACACATGATTGCTCTAATAAATCCACAAAAATTAGGAATGATGCCCTGATATGTGACTAACTTACTATCCAAATTTCATCCAAAGTGGAGATGTCTTGTGCCTGAAATAAATTATAGAGTGAGATTAGTATTTGATTTTTAATTAAATCCACGTACATCTTTTTTGCGAAATTTCAACTCTACTGGATTGATCATCTAAATTTCTTTCTTAGATAATTCGAATTTTTATTAATTTAACATTCTGGATAAATTAGGAATTATTTACTCACTCTCACTCTGATTTCACTAAAAAATCCATAAAAAAATCATACTTTGTCAAAAAAATCCAAAAATATTACTGTTGCTTCCTTGCATCATGTTTTAATTCCAGTAAAACTTTCATGATTTTTGCTTACTGTTTGTGAGAGAAATTGCAAAAAAACCCATAAAAAGTGTGCATTTTTCCTTGTTGCATTTTAATCCCTAAAATTCCAAAAAAATGTGTTTTGTTTTCATCTCTGGATTAGTATTCTAGGAAAAATATATTTTGGCTGAATTGAACTGATTTGGCATTAAACTTAATTTGGCTAAGTTGTATGCTTTCTTAGTATATTAGTTCACTTGCCTTGTGCATTTTGGCATCCTATTTGCATTTAAAAAAATATATAAAAAACCGCATTGGAAATCTAAAACTTAATTTTCAAATTATCCTGAAGTTGTTCTTTTGCCTCCCTGAGTTCGACCCCGGACTTGCCCAGGATATAAATTAAGCCGAGACACTCTTCACAGAGATTTTCTCTCGGTTCTGACCAAATCACTAAGTACACGTGCTATAACGTGACCAAATTAATTATCGTATTTAGCAACTCGTCAGAAGGCGTCATTGCCGGGGAGGCAAATGGCTTAGGGATTAATTTAAAAATTTGGATTTAGTTTTTCATTTACTCGGGTAGTCTGACCCCCGAGCCACTTGTAATTATTCCATTTTTTCTTAATTACTTCTCTTCATATTCTTGTATATATTTTGTTGTTTATCTCTCTAATATAAATCTCATTTTCCTTGCGAGGGCCCGGTGGACTTGGAGTACATCGGAGGTCGACGGACGCGACGCGTGCCGACTGTTGAAGAGCAAGGAGAACTAATTTATCTTCGAGAGAATTTTTGTAAATTCTTGTAATTATTTAGCTTGCTTCTTTATAGAGGCTCTTGTTTGAGAGCTCGCGTGTATAAAAAAGACTTGATCTTTATTTGTGGTGTGTCGAGACCTGTTTCACCCTCTGGTGAGGGTGGGGCTCGACTTGAGTGGCGAACATAAGGATAGGCACACGGTAGTTTAGAATCAAATTTGTTTGTGCCCATCGTAATTTAAGCCACACATATCTTAGAAGATTCACATATCTTATAAGATTCATAATGATACGCACATAGACACGTACTACTTAGCTCAAATCAAATCAATTCTTCCCCGCTAATAGTATATTGTTTAGGTGCGGTTTTCTCGATCTGCATGCATTTAGTGTAAAATTTACAAATTCTGTTCTTCATAACGCATGGAGAGTGTTGGGATTCACTGTAAGTATACCTTCTTTTGAGCATGCATCATAGTTTCTCATTTGCATTCTGATTTCCGATTCCCCTCTTGTTTTATAACTTAAGGTCACAAGGAAATTGGGACTGAACGGTAGACGTGCTTGTGTGGTCACATAAATTTCAAGTGATAACCTAACTCTAAAATTGGGACTGAATTGAGCAGGTCGATTTAAAAAAATTGGAATAAAAAGAATCCCTGTTCTTGGGTGCATAAAGTCCTCATTGTTTGTTTTACTTACAAGTGAGAGAGAGACGACCCTAGGATAGAGCCAAGTCTGGATTTCTTACTTACTACTGGTTCTTTGAACCGGGTCAGTCTGTAGGAAAATACGGGCACCTAACAGCTCGTTAATCTTTCCAAGATTGTATTTCTCACCAACTAAAATTGACCAGATAATTCAACCGAACTCTTAGAGTTATCAGGTGTTGAGTTGGTGAAATTGAGGGTTTGAATTGTTTTTATATTGTGTGAGTTTACTCCGTACATTTACGTGCACCGTAGAACTAGCACCTCATTGAAATATCGTGTTCTAAATCGGTTCTTTTTGACATCGAAGATGACTGATTGGGGGGATAATTATTCGGACTTTGCAAATCTCCCGTTGAACCGTCTAAGAAGTATGTCTTCACAGGTCCATGCGCAACGTGGACCAACCTGGACTCATGACCCTCTTGAGCCCAGGATCACTCACTCTCAAGATGGTTACTCTCAAACCATTCCCTTTCTCTCTTCCCACCTCACCGAGGAAGACCTTCGCCTCGATGAGAATACCTTGATTCATAAATCCTCTTCTAATCAAGCACACCTTGCTGATTCAGGACCTGAAGAAGACACAAGAAAAATGCCTCCAAAGAAGAAAGACGATGAAGAAGAGAATCAGGAAGACCCAATGAGAATGATACTAGCCAGATTAGCTGCATCTCAGCAGCAACATGCACTTCTCAGAGCTCAGTTAGGACAGTTGAATGTTGGGGTCCAACCACCAATGGATGCGGCGTATAATCCTGGACAATATCAAATTCGGAACTACTTGAGTCCGACCGAACCCGAGGTTGATTTTGAATTGAAGCCGCATTTTCTGAACCTGTTGCCACACTTTGATGGGAATGCTTCTGAGGAACCATATGCATTCCTAAGGGACTTTGAGCTCATCTGCGCTAACCTCAAACATCAAAATGTTAGCCAGGATTATATTAGGCTCAAAGCCCTTCCATTTGCCTTGGGTGGCAAAGCTGATTACTGGGTTAAGAATCTTGGGATCACCGTCACCACATATGCCCAGTTCAAGGACCTGTTTTTGAAGAAGTTCTACCCTTTGAGTAGAATTAACATGATGAGGATGCGCATTACGAGTTTTTCCCAATTACCCCATGAAGCTTTTTGTGATGCTTGGGAAAGATTCAAGGACATCCTGCAGAAGTGTCCCTGTCATGGACTAGATGATAGCATCTTGGTCCAGTCATTCTTTACTGGTCTCAACCCTGAGATGCAGGGTTTAGTGAGCGTTGCCTGTGGAGGCAGCTATACATCACGAGGAGCGGATACCGTCTGGAGGGTATTCGAGCAGATGGCTGAAACTAGCCGCTCACAGATGGCCAGCAGGGCCTATACACCATCCCCCAGTTCACTCTCATGTGGAGGGGGAAAACCAGCTGTAGTCGATCTCTCTCAAGATGTGATCCCTAGCATGGGACTCCTTGCTGACAAGCTTACTGTAGTCGAGAGGATCGACAGGAGGATTGATGAGTTAGACCGGAGCGTCTCCAAACTTCCAAAACAGATGGAGGAGTTGACTGAGAAGGTATCTAAGATAAAGATACCTGTCGTGACTGCACCTTCTGCTCCCGTATACCGAGTTCACCATGTTTAGGAGCAGTTGGTGTTAGGACAACCCCAGTCGTGGGAGCAGGACCAATCCTACACCCACTCTTTCCAGCAGCCACCTCCGTTAGCAGAGACAGTCCAGGAGGAGCCTCCACCGGTTTGGGAGGTGAGTGGAGTATGGTATACTCAGGACCCTGTCAGGCAGGGAAGTACGGGAGATCGACAGACCTACCAGCATCCCCCGACCTTTCACAACACCGTATTCACCTCCGCACCACCTCCTTCACAGCAGAGCCCTGGATTCTAGCCACCCCAGCAGCAGAGGCAGCAGTACCAGCAGTATGGCCGACAGGGCCATCACCAGGCGAGCCAGCAGGGCCCACAACCCCAGCAGCAGCAGCAGAGGCAGTACTCTAGCCAGCAGGGCCACTCTTCCCGTTCTTCTTCCCAGTCTTATCCGCTTCCTTCTTCGTCTAGTCCCGTGGATATATAGCAGCAGATACTCGACGAGCTACGTTCCTACAGGAACGAGATTCATGACTTACGGGTGGATGTCAACCGCCTATCCAGATGGCGAGACAAGCAGACTGCACCCTCTACCTCTATCCCAGCCCAAGTTCAGGCTAACCCCAATAGCCTGAACCGTTCTAATTCTCAGCAACACTTTGGTCAGGTATACTATTCAGTATCTCCTAGATCTGAACATGAGATTCTTTCGTGTGACGGAGCTAACCACATGCCACTTAGGAGCGGAAGGACCGTGACCGTACCTGACCGGGCGAGGGACACGAGGAGGGGCATCTCCGGAGTTCTACTTGAGGAGTCTTCAGAGGACGAGGAGGAGAGGCATCATATTTCGGAGTCCCATCAGCATCATTCGAGGATTTCTACTCAGGGAGCCGAGAGGAGAATGAGAGCACGTATGCAGCATCGGCAGCATGGATACACTTCTGAGGCTATGGAGGACCTTGCATCTCCGGTTGTGGCTAATACCACTCCAGCTTCTATTCCACAACCTATAGTAGATAGATTTGATTTCGATTCCCATGTTGCATCAAAAAGATTCATGTATGAAGAACTTTGTTTCCGTTAATGCCAAGAATGATCTTTCAGTTCATGATTCAGACTCTTCATCTTATGTTTCTCTAGCTTCCATCCCTTTCCCCGTGCTCTTACGGTAGGAAAACGCATCAAAAAGATTCAGAAAGATGACCCCGATATGGCATGGTTTTGTAAAGAAAATATCACAGTTAAGGTGTCATTTGATGAATATGTGGCTAACCATCCTGCCTTCCAAAAATACCTTAAGGTGAGATGCACACCTACAAGGGTTAGCAGGAAGAAAGATAACCAAAATATAAAGACACATGTCTTATCGGTAGCCACAACCTATTGTCTCAAGAATCAGACTTTGCCAAGGAAAAAGAGAGACATGGGTGCTCACTATGTGGAGAGTCGTATTGACGACATTGCGTTTGCACGCACACTCTTAGATAACGGTTCTTCGATCAACTTACTTCCCTTAGCATTATATCAGAAATTGGAGTTGGGACCACTTCGCAAATCTAGAGCCTTACTCTAATTCGCTGATCGATCAGTGAAGAGACCTAAGGGAGAAGTGAAGAACGTAGTTATCTCAGTTGAGGGGCAGAACTATCAAGTTGATTTCACAGTCTTGGACATGAAGACCCCCAATCATTGGAGAGAATCTCGGATCATTCTTGGGCAGCCCTTCCTTAGGACTGCAGGCGCAGCTTTCGATTATGGTACGGGAATGATGAAGTTCCGTTCTCCAAGCGGAGAAGTGAACCTTGAGATGAAGCAAACCAAGTGTTAGCGACCCGATTCAGAGAGTAGCACAGAGTACTCATCTTCAGAGGCAGATTGTAGTTTGATTAGTACAGTCGGGATTTGGGGACAGATTCCTTCAGAACAGAGCGAGTCCCTTTCATATGGAAAGGGTATAGTGGATGATGCAGTTTGCCAGGTGTTGTCTGATCTTATGAGAGATGCATCTACCTATTCCCATGATGACACAGAGATCCATCTGGATCTGTCAGTTCCATCCCCTTCGGAACGATCATGGGATATAGATGATGAGTCGGACACGGCTTTGGCCGAACTACCGCATTTCTTTGGCGATCCGACTCCCTTTACTTCTGATATGGTGGCGAGTACTACTCAGCTTAGCCCGCCTTCATGCAGCACGGAACCAGATTCAGATTCAGTTCATCCAGATCTGCTTGATGATACCACATTGCCAGAACTGAAATCACTACCTCCTACACTCAAGTATGCCTTTCTTGCGGGACCCAAAGAGAGATATCATGTCATCATTAGCTCATACTTGACTTTAGAACAGGAGTCTAGGTTGTTAGAAGTTTTAGAGAGGAACTGCAAAGCAATAGGCTGGATAGTGTCGGATCTCATGGGCATTAACCCCGCTCTCTGCTCGCATTACATTTTTACTGAGGATAATGTGAGACCTTCCCGTGAGTTCCAAAGGAGACTTAACCCCAATCTACGGGAAGTGGTGAAGAAGGAAATTGAGAAATGGTGTAAAGCAGGGTTTATATACCCTATTTCTGACTCCAAGTGGGTGGCCCCACTTCATGTTGTCCCGAAGAAATCGGGAATTCAGATGGTCACTAACGAGGAGGGGGTAGAGATTGCAACACGAGTACCTACGTCGTGGCGTGTTTGTGTTGACTACAGGCGCCTGAATGCTGCGACCAAGAAAGATCACTTTCCCTTTTCTTTTTATTGATCAGATCATGGAGAGACTTGCAGGGAAAGAGTTCTTCTGTTTTCTTGATTGGTACTCTGGCTACAACCAGGTGGCCATAGCCCATGAGGACTAGGAAAAGACCACATTCACATGTCCATTCGGCACTTATGCTTTCAGGCGCATGCCATTCGGGCTCTGCAATGCCCCGGGCACATTTCAGCGGTGCATGATAGCCATATTTGTCGAGATGGTGGGAGATTTCCTGGAAGTGTTCATGGATGACTTCTTGGTCCATGGTGATTCTTTTGATACATGTTTAGCGCACTTGGACCGAGTCCTCACGAGGTATAGAGAGGTGAATCTGGTACTCTCCTGGGAGAAGAGTCACTTTATGGTGACGGAGGGTATCGTGTTGGGGCATGTCATCTCCAAAAGGGGAATGGAGGTTGACCCTGCTAAGGTGGAGGTGATCAAGAAACTCGATCCACCTACCAACGTGAAGTCAATGCGGTCATTCTTAGGTCATGTTGGATTCTATAGAAGATTCATTCAGGATTTTTCAAAGATCGCCCGCCCCACTGACTGAGCTCCTAGGGAAAGACACAGAGTTCACTGTAGATCACAGGTGTCTGGAGGCCTTTGAGCTCTTGAAGAGGAAGATTTGTGCATCGCCTATCCTACAAGCTCCTGACTGGTCTCTCCCCTTTGAGATCATGACTGATGCTTTAGATTTTGCTATAGGAGCTGTGTTAGGACAACGACGAGAGGGGATTCCGTTTGCGATTCATTATGCGAGCAAAGTTTTAGATCCTACACAGAAAAATTATACAGTGACTGAAAAGGAAATGCTCGCGGTAGTATGGTCCCTCGAGAAGTTCAGATCATATATTTTGGGCTCTAAGGTGACCTTACACTGATCACACAACCATTCGATACTTAAAGGAAAAGAAGGACGCAAAAGCGTGTCTTCTTAGGTGGATTTTACTCCTCCAGGAATTTGATTTGGAGATAAAGGATAAACCTGGAGTGAAGAATGTTATGGCTGATCACCTTTCTCGGATTGAACTTAAGGATTCTCCTGATTATGAGCGGATTAGAGAGACCTTCCCAGATGAGTCAATTTGTGTTATTGACTCACTCCCGTGGTATGCCAATATGGTGAACTATCTTATCTCCAAGCAGGTTCCCCATGGTTGGACTAGGAGCAGTATTGACCGACTGAAGTCAGATTCGAGGAGATACCACTGGGACGATCCTTTCCTTTTCTTCGAAGGATCGGATTGCGTTTGGAGAAGGTGTATTCCTCAGGAGGAATACCAGAGTGTCCTCACATTTTGTCATTCACTTGAGGCTGGAGGACACCATTCGGGAAAGAGAACCACTCACAAAGTACTTCAATGTGGATTGTATTGGCCGACCTTGTTTAGAGATGCTATTGATTTTGTACGGTCGTGTCCTATCTGTCAAAGGATGGGAGGGACAGTTGGACAGAGAGATGAGATGCCCATGCAACCGATGATTATTTGCGATGTTTTTGATGCATGGGGCATAGATTTTATAGGTCCCTTCCCCAATAGCCAAGGACATGAGTACATATTGTTGGCGGTTGATTATTTATCCAGGTGGGTGGAGGCTATCCCAACCCGAACCGCAGACAACAAGACTGTCTGTAAGTTTGTGAGAGACCATATTATTGCTAGGTTTGGGGTGCCAAAAGTTTTGATATCTGATGGGGGTAGTCATTTTGTGAACTGAGATGTGAGATCTTTAGCTAAGGACTATGGATTTGAGCATAGAGTTACTAGTCCTTACCACCCACAGTCTAACGGCATGGCAGAGGTTTCGAACAAAGAGGTGAAGAGTATTTTGCAGAAATTGGTTCGTCCCGATAGGAAGAACTGGTCCCAGCTCTTGGACCAAGTTATGTGGGCCTATAGGACAGCCTACAAGACACCATTGGGTACTTCACTATTTAGAATGATCTATGGCAAGCCATGCCATTTGCCCGCAGAATTGATTCATAAATCGGAATGGGCAATTAAGAAGATTAATTGGAGTTGTCACCTAGGGAAGCTATGTCGAGACTTGAACTTGAACGAGCTCATGGAAATCCGAAACAGGGAATATGACAACAGTTTGATTTATAAAGACAAAGTAAAGAGATGGCATGATCAGCACATTAGGTGCAAAAACTTTGTCCCTGGACAAAAGATATGGTTGTTCAATGCCAGGTTAAAGATGTTCCATGGGAAGCTCAAATCTAAATGGACGGGTCCCTTTGTTGTTAAGAAAGTGCACGAGAACGGAAGTGTAGAGATAGCCGATCTCACAGATGGTGCACAGTCTCATGTCGTAAATGGACAACTGTTGAAGCATTTTGTTGATTCAAAAGAGCAGTTAGTCCAAGTCGAGGTCACCAACTTCATGCAGAGCGAGCATAGAGCAGATACATCACATTACTCATCATGAAGATGCAGCATCAAGATTCAACATCTTAGAAGATTCATTCCTCTTGTACATTCGCCCTTCTTTGTATATTCTCCAGATCACATCGATTCTTACACTTACTCTTGTCCTATACTTAGGCTTACCAAGAGCCTAAGTATAGGGGGAGCCAATGCCATCCATGTGTATATACTCATCCATTTTTCCTCTTGACCTCGTCCGCCCCATTTTTGCTCTTCTTCTACACTTAGGCTGACCAGAGCCTAAGTATAGGGGGGCGGATCGACTTCTGTACTGTTTATTATTTAGCCATCCTACGTTTAGCACGAGCTATGTCTTTTTCTCGCTTCTTGTGCCATGAGGACATAGCACATGCTAAGTATAGGGGGGCGTGTATATATTACATATATACTTTACCCATAGCTCGTACTTTCACGTATTTTTGTATATATTATATAATAACTATGGGGTGGGTAAAAAAATTTCAAAAAAGAACAAATCTCTTAAAAATATATCTAAAAAAATCCCTTATTTGCTTTAAAAAAACCTTTTTCAAACAAAAAGTCCTTTCTTATTTACTTATCTTTTTCAAAAAAACTTTTCAAAGAAAAAAAACAAACAAAAAAAACTTTTTCTTACGCAAAAAAAAACAAAAAAAAGAAGCAAAACTTTTCCTAAAAAAATTATCTTTGACTTTGTTTGTCAAAAAAAAACTTTTTGAAAAAAAACTTTTTTCTGAAACTTCAAAAAAATCACAAAAAAAAACATTAACTAATAAGTTGGTTTAACCCCTGATACATTCACTTTCACACAAGACTAGTGATGTTCAAGAACACTTGGTTTATGAGCTCTTGAGATTTTGAGTTAACCAGCCTTAGTCATTAGGGTCTTGGACTTAATTATTCACATTTCCCTAGTTCGAAAGATTTGTATGCTATATTGCATGCTTAGTATCTACCTTAAGAATATGATCAGCACCTCACATACACGACTGCAGTTATGATGAGATGAGTTGAAATTTCACTTGAGGATCTGGGATGAGGGATTTGAGTTTGGACTTGATTTGATGATGCTCGAGGATGGGATAAAATCAATGAAGTCTTCATGAAACTTGAGTGTCAGCATCTTTAGCCAGTATGAGAACATGATTCTTGTACTATCTCTTGACATCTACCTATGTGCCAGGGTGTGATAAAATAAAAAAATTGTTGATCAGTGTGCGCCAACTCTTGGTAAAAGCAGTGGAGCTAGCCAAAATATTACAAAGCAATGAAATGTCAAAGAAAAGCTCTCATTCCATACAAAGTCAATTATCAAAAGAGCTTCCACCAAAGGCGAGCGCTCCCAACCATTTCAAAAGTGTCCATTTGGACCAACGCTATTAGGACCAGGAGTCGGGCTTGCACCAAAAAAGGGCTCTGCATCGTAAATGCTACAAGTCTGGGTGTAGAAGGTACGATAGGTACTCAAAAAAGGCACACCCCGGTGTACTCCCAGGAAAACAAGTGCAGACGGCTCCAACTTCTCTTGACGGATGCACTGATCAACACCAAAAATATGCGTTGAGTAATAAGGCACTTGAGAGGATCCTTGTTCCAATGAGAGGGAGAGAAGAAATGACACAATCCTATACCCTCCATCAACTGGCCTTCCATCTACACTTTTAAGCCTGACAACTAAAGAGACGGTGGATTGGATGCAAGAAATAGTTTATTCCCTAGTGTTGAGGATCGGGTCCTTAGGAGAGTCTCTTGGACTGGAACCTTGGGTGACGTTGTGACTCTACTCTTGTAACTGCGGTCAACACTTAAAGTCATATCGCTACTATATATGTATACAAAGAGAGTCTGATGATTAGAGAAATTGGATACCTTTTGACTAGAGCTTGGTTCAACTTAGAATTTTAGGATCTCTAAAACTGAGAGTTCTTGAACGGATCAAGTCTTGCATTCACGTGCACAGTCAGGGGTTAATCCAACTTATTCATTCTTTATTTGCTCGAGGACTAGCAAAGTTTAAGTATAGGGGGGTGATGAATCCACGATTTATCATCTCAATATCTTGATCTTAGCGAAATCCAATCCCCGAGTAAAATCCGAGAAAAATGTACATAAATTCATTAAATTTACAAAATATCTCTTGTAAATAAAATACACTAATTATTGTATATTAGATTGTACAAAATAAATTACACATAAAAAGCCACAAAAATAAAGGAGTTCTATACATGTAAATAACCCAAAACTTCATATATTTATAATAATTTCATATCAACTCCTTTTTGGCTAATTCTTTCTCCAACGTGTTCATATCAATGTATATAAAAATATAAAAATACAAAACAAAATTTACCTCAAATAAATGCTCCTAGATCCCAAAGGGAAAAAGCCGTAAAGACCAACTTCCAAGCCAAATTCCCGCTCCGTATGAACTCCAAATTCACCAAACTCACTTTTAAAGTTCAAGTTAGAAAATTATCTATCCAACGGAAGTAGTTTCATTAAAATCGGAGCTCATTTGTAAAAGTTGGGTTTTGGGACCTAGATGTACATTGTATATTTCGTATATATTCATTTTTTCCTCATTTTTTTTGTATTGTATTTTAATTATATTATTTTATAGCATTTTCTATTGTAAATATCTCCTATTAAAAAGATAAAAAATACAAATTAGAAAAGTAAACAAACAAATTGTACATGTTGTATGTATTCCCTTGTAAATTCCCCACTATTTATTTTCTTGTCTTTTATTCTATTGTAATTAAAGTAGCCTACTTTATTTCATTTATTTATTTATTATACATTCTCTATAATAACCACCATTCAACTCATTCTACCACCAACCTCCATTCAACCCCATCATTTTTCTAACTTCTAATTCAACTCCACCATTTTATTAACCTCCATCCCACTCCATCTTTATTCTAACTTCCATTTTTTCCATCTCTTTATATACATTCCATCCTCCTCAATTTGTACTTGATCCATCTTTATGTGAGGAGAGCCTAGTTCTCAGAGTTGAATCGGTGACAGCGACGCAACCACGGTCGAGCGACGACAGCCCTCTCTCCGGTGAGATCCGTTGGCTTTTTTGCCAACATCGTAGCCGCAACCGCGCGCTACTCGAGCTCATCGCACGCTGGCGATTTGAGCGAAGATCGTGCTCTTGTGAGCACCCCATAGACACCCGTTTTTACCGTAGGTATTTTTCTTCTCACATCATCATCATTGTTATTTTCTCTTATTTTTTTAACACTTCATATCACCACACATCCTCCCACACATCCTCCATTTGTTTATATTTATCAAACCCATCATCATCACATTTTTCCACCTTCATTTCATTTTCTGTTTAAAGAAAACTTAAAAAATTTAAAAAATTAAAACAAAAAATAGTTTTTATTACAGCAAAAAAATCAAAAAAAAAACAACACCTGCAGCCGCGGTGGGAACACCCACCGCCGCCGCCCCTTCACCGCACGGCCCCTGGCCGGCCGCCGTCACTACCTCCAGCACACCGCGTGCCACCGCGGCCGCGCTCCCCGTCTCCGCCAAGCCGCCGGCCCGGCAGTGCAGCACCGTCGCCCCCCACTCCGACCCGCGACCAACTTCTCCACCGTCACAGCCAGAGCTGCGCCTCATCTTCGCCTCTCCTCCGGCCCTCTACGCCGCCCTCCGCCGTCCACCGCAACCTCCTCGCCATCGCCGCGCGCGGGCGGCGCCGCCGACCCCAGCCGCCGCCGACCCCAGCCGTCTTTTCTGGAGCATGTCGGTTTCTACCGACGGTTTATTCATGACGTCAGTCGAATTGCCTGACCGCTGACTGATTTGCTGACAAAAGACACCAAGTTCATTGTAGATGATAAGTGTCTGGTGTCCTTTGAGACTCTCAAGAATATGGTTGTCACGGCTCCTGTCCTTCAGCCACCCGATTGGCCACTCCCATTCGAGATCATGACGGATGCTTATGATTTTGCCGTTGGGGCTGTGCTTGGACAGAGAAGGGATGGATTGTCGTATGCCATTGACTAAGCCAACCAGACTTTAGATGCCGCTCAGCGGAATTACACTGTGATTGAGAAAGAGATGCTGGCCGTAGTCTTTGCTTTGGATAAGTATCGATCTTATATTATCAGATCTAGAGTGACTATTTTTACAGATCACACCGCCATCCGGTACCTAATGTCCAAGAAGGATGCCAAAGCTCGTCTTACCAGATGGATCCTTCTGCTCCAGGAGTTTGATATTGAGATTAGGATAAGCCTAGAGTTAAGAATGTGGTGGCGGATCTTCTCTCCCGTTTAGAGATCCTTGAGGAATCTGAGCCCAACGCAACTATCACAGAGACGTTTCCAGATGAGGCGATCTTGGCGATCTCCTCGCTCCCATGGTATGCCGACTTTGTAAACTATCTTGTTGCCAAGACGGTTCCCCAGGGTTGGCCCAGGCAGAAACTTGAGACCTTCCTAGCTAAGGCCAAGTTTTACCATTGGGAGGATCCCATCCTTTATCGGAGGGGATAGCATCTGGAGGAGGTGCATTCCTCAAGAAGAGCAACATAGCGTCCTCACCTACTGCCACAAGCTTGAGGCAGGAGGACATCATTCTGGGAGAAGGACAACACAGAAGGTGCTCCAATCCGGCCTTTGGTGGCCTACTCTCTTCAAAGATTCAGATGAATTTGTGAAGAGGTGTACTGACTGTCAGAAGATGGGTACTTGCAGACAGAAAAACATGATGTCCATGTAGCCCATTCACTTTTGTGAGGTTTTTGATGCATGGGGGATTGATTTCATGGGCCCATTTCCTAAGAGTCATGGGTTTGAGCACATTTTGCTCACTGTAGATTATGTTAGCCGATGGGTTGAGGCCATCCCTGCCCGAGCCGCAGATGCTAAAACCGTGTGTCGATTTTTGAGGAAAAATATCATTTCACGGTTCGGGGTGCCTAGAGTTCTGATTTCAGACGAGGGGTCTCATTTCATTAATGATAAAGTTAGGGCCCTTGTAGATGAGTTCGGCATCGTCCATCGTATGGCCACGCCGTATCACCCTCAGACTAATGGTCTTGCCGAAGTATCGAACAGGGAGATCAAGACGATCTTACAGTAGGTTGTACGCCCAGACTGAAAGGATTGGTCACAACTTTTGGACTCGGGCTTGTGGGCCTATCAGACTTCCTTCAAAAATCCATTAGGGGCATCTCCCTTTCATCTCGTCTATGGCAAGCCGTGCCATCTGCTAGTGGAAATCAAGCGTAAATCATTTTGGGCAGTCACTGAGTTACTGTTAGATCCTGAGAGTATAGGAGAACAGAGGAGAGCAGAGTTGGTAGCCTTGGAGGAATTGAGAGATACAACCTTTTCTAGCAGCCTACAGTATAAGGAAAAAGTGAAGACATGGCATGATTCTCATATTAGCCATAAACAGTTTGAGCCCGATCAACGTGTATGGTTGTTTGTTTCCAGGCTGAAGTTATTTCCAGGGAAATTACAGAGTAATTCGAAAGGTCGTATGTGGTCAGGAAGGTACATGACAATGGCAGCGTTGATATATCCGAACCGCCATCTTCCTCTACCTTCGTGTCAACGGTCAGCGCCTGAAGCTATATCTAGACCATGATCCGCCGACCGTTGACATTGCCCCTATCCTTCTGGTATGAGATGTGTTCTTCGACTCAGATCATTTGCATCTCGTACATTGTCATCACTTCCATCTTCCGCTGTACAGATCCATATGTCTATAGCATTCTCTCATCTGTTGATATCGTTTCTTCTTTTCTTCTTGTCTTCTTTTCCTCTTCTATCTTCTGTATCTACCAAAAAGGTGCCGCCCCTTGTAGACAGTTTTCTATTCTTAGGACGTACTTTGTCCTAAGTATAGGGGGGTGTGCACCCCGAGTTGATTCTATTCATTGACCCTCTCCATTGTCTCCTCTTCTTGTCTATACTTAGGGATATCTTACCCTAAGTATAGGGGGAGACAGTCTGAGTACGATCTGTTCATTCCCACCCTTGACCCTCCCTGCTTTGTGTATAGTCTGCTATACTTAGGATTATTTGATCCTAAGTATAGGGGGGATGGTCGACTTCTTATTCGTTTATTCCTTCATCTCTTATTCATTTATTCTTTAGACTTTTCTATACTCAGTACGAGTTATGTTTTCTCTTTTCTCTCCGATCTACGAGGACATAGCTCAAGCTAAGTATAGGGGGTCGTATATACTGTGTATATACTTTAGCCATAACTCGTACTTTCATATTTTTACTAATAACTATGGCTAATTATACTTGTAAAATTCATTAAAAACCTTAATAAAAAGATGTTATCATTCCTCAAATTCTTTTATATGTACTGATTAATAAATTAGGTGAAAATATTTTTTGCAAAATGTTTGAAAAATAGTTTGAAAATCTTTGTGAAAAATCTTTTGAAAACTATTTGGAAAAACACCTTGTTACATATTTTCAACCTTTGTAAAATTATTTTCTTTGTGAAATAAAATGTTTGAAAAATGATTTGTAAATGGTTTGAAAAATGGTTGTAAAAACTATTTTGAAAAATCTGTCTATATTGTTTGGAAAACCTTTGCAAAATGATTTTCAAAGGTGTGTACATGTTTGTAAAGTTGTTTGTAAAAATTATTTTGGACTATAGTTTTCAAAAGCGTTTGAAAAACCCTTGTCAAATAAGTTTGAGGAATACATACATCTCATTTAAAATTCACTATATATTTATGAAATTGACCACTTACCCTTGTAAATTCTTAAAATTCACTTCTTGTATATATAAGATGCACTCCCGTGAAAATATTTGTACCTAGTTTTTGGCCAAAACCTTTTGTTTTGAAAAATCCCAAAAAACATTGCAAAACTAAAATAAAAAAAACATTTGAAAAATATTTTTGAAAAATCTAAAAATTGCATATGTATAATATTTTCAAAAACCCATAAAAAGTTCAAAATCTTTGAAAATTGCATTACAAAAATATTTTCTGCATAGCATTTGCATGGCATTCGCATTTTTCGGATTGAGTTTGATAGTTGAACGAGTCTAAGTAAAATTCGAAGATTGGAGCTTGGTTGGACCTTAAAATCTACCTAAGTAACATGAACCTTATAGGAACTGGAATTGAGGTACTTCAGGTCTAGTTGACTTAATTCTTTGACGATCACGAGGCTTGGTTCAATGGATTCTTGACTGCCTAAGTAGAGTATTTTGGAGTACACGCACGACTCTTGTTGATAATGACCTAACTTGTACACATGCACCTTTCACTTGGCTCAACTCAGTTGGAGTGGTGAGGAGGTTGGATTTACCGGTATGAGACACACACAAGTGGAAACACTTGTCCTCCTCTAGGGAGGGAAGTGCACCCCAACCCGTCCAGTGATGATGAGTTTCGAGGATAGGAGATCGTGGGTTGCGATAAAGCTTCAAAAGAGGGATAGTCTACTGGCTCAAGAGGAAAAACTCCCTATGTAAATGCTGCTGTATATAGTATTCAAAAAAATTTGCAAAAGCAAAAACTCCAAAAAAGTGGACAGGCCTGTATAAAAATAAAAATGCTTGCCGAAGTATACATATGTGTAAAGTCAAATAAGCAAGCTTGAGCCTCAAAGTCAAATTATGTGAGCCTACGGCTGGATGACTTGACTACACTGGTCTTGCATCCTAGGATAGGTAGCTACACTGGCTACCGTCCATTCTTCTCTTCACCCCCTCCTCTTGAGCTGGTTGCCACTTGAACTTATAAGGGAATACCCTGCTCCTTGAGGAATGAGTTGTTCGATTGGGGAATCATTGGGTTGTCATATTGGAGAAGTCAGACTCTTTGTCATTTCAGTTGGGGAGAGCCACCATCACTTACACTATGCAAGTCAGATTCATACTCGTAAGGGTTTGTGTATGAGTTGAAATATTTCTGACCTGGCTATTGAGGAGACTTGAACAGAGTATTGGGATTCTCAGGGACTGTTGGATTTCAAATCCGGCTCTCGCTAAGGTTCCGCCCGCACTAAAATTCCAAAGGTCCGACTTAAGCTCCAAACTTTGATTTTGTGAAGACAAGTTTGATAATCAAATTTAATCCAACTTCTTCTTTTTCTTTTCTTTCTTTTTCATTCTACACATATTGCATAAGTGTTTGCTAGGGACTAGCAAAGGTAAAGTATAGGGGGATGATGAATCCACATTTCATCATCTTTATTCTATCATTTTGGCATCAAAAACCCTGGTAAATACGTGTAAATACCCTTAATTCCACCATCTTAGCATCCATGCATGTGTATTTAAATAGTGTATAAAACACTGTAATTAAAGCCAAAATTATAGAATAAATAAAAGAAAAGAAAAAGAATAAAATATTGTAAATATTTTATGACTCGAAACCCCGAGACCTAGGCATCTCGATGAGTAGGTCGACAAGGAATAAAGTAGGGGGAGATAAGGGCCAAAATACAATAAAAACACCTTTTATTTAATTCATTCTTTATTTATTTTGGGACCTATTTTTGGTTCCACTTTTTATACTCCAAATAAAGAAACTTCGTACATGAAAGTTGTAGATAATTAAATAAAGAAAAATACAAAATTGATTTCACTGAAAAATGATGTACAGATAAAAAGATACGATCTGAATAAGATTCTAGAACTCCAACTTCCCAGACCTGTATCTTGCAAATAAAAAGTTGAATTGTACCAAACTCACATTTTATTGGATATAGTTTAAAATAATCTATTTAATGGCAGTGGTTTCGTATTTTTCGGAGTTACGGTTTGAAAGTTGAGTTTTGGACCCATATTGTAAACTTGTACATATTAAAATATTCATTTTATTATTTATTCATTATTTTCATAATTTGATATTTTTGTAATTTTGTAAATATTACTTATAATATATATGTACATTAAAATCAGAATAAAAACATAAAAGAAACATAAAATAAAATACCTGTAGATAACACATAGGTATATGACCTATAAGTATACCTATATAAACCATACTTTTATTTTATTAAGTGTACAAAACACTTAAAACAAAAATACTTTTAAGTGTATAAAAATACATTATAAATATATAAGATAATAAACTAAAAATAATAAAATTAAATTCACAAAATAAAAATAAAATAATAAAATATATAGTTGTATATACCTATATAGCCTATAAAAGGCGACTCTTATTTTTACGCCTCCTAAAAATAATTAAAAATCAGATTAAAATACCTTATAAAGTAATAAAAATTTTTATTAAATAACCAAAAATTAGATAAATCGTTTTCTATTTTTAATCGATTTTACAAAAGATTTTCCAGGGATTTTTCCTGCTTGGTCCACGTGGACCAACCGGGCGCAAACCCTAGTTGACCCCAGTCAACTAGTCGTCTCTCCCCATGTACGTCGTGTCAGACCTCGTTCTTGATCCCATTTCTCGATTTTTTTGAGGTCAAGTCTTTCACCCATTCGTGATGCTTCCTTCTGTAAACTTGTTCCTCGACCATCTCTCATCCGCGCCCAGCGATTGCCTCGAGGATTGGATCAGTGTGGCGCGCCTGCCTTGTCGATCTTTGAGCCTCTTCACCATCGAGTCAAACTCCATATAACGCACCCCGACCTTCGATTCAAATTTTGAACCCCTCATTCCATAGGTTAGCTCCCGTTCTTGCGCCCAACCGCTCGAGGAAAGTGACAGCTTCCTCTCGAGCACGTCAGGCTGGTCGGGCGACACCTGAGGCGGCTCCGCCACCTCCGCCTTTCGCCGGCGTCGAGGTACTTCTTCCCTCCGGTTTCCACCGTCGAGGCAGCCCCTTCTCCCCTTTATTTCTTTTACATTTTCTTCTCCTTAGTCTTAGGAACAAATCCCCCCACAAATCATCCATTCTCGTCCACTGAATCGCATCTCACGTCCACCTCGCCGGAGCGCATCTCCAGCCAACCACCTTCGCGCTACTCCTCGCCTCCATTCAGCCTCTGCGAAGTCCAAGCATTTTGCCCTAGACTCTCTCATTTTTTCTCGCAGGTACTTGGACCTTAACGGACGCCTGGGGGCCATTTTGATCTTCGCCGGAGACCCCCGAAGCACCTCCAGGTCCGCCGTCGTCTCCAGCGAACCTCAGCCATCGCCGAGGCTTTTTGGACCAGCCAGCATCTAGAGGAAACTCCCAGGAGCTTGCAGCCCCATTTTGAGCACTCCAGATCACTGGAGCACGGAGATCAGGCTCAGGGAAGTTCGCCTCGCCAGCGTTCTTCCTCCGCGCTTCTCCACCGTTGGATCGGGCCGCAGCTCCAGGCATACGTCCACCGTCAGATCGCCCTCGCCTTCAGCCGTTGATCTTTTCCTGACGATCTGATCGTAGCCGTTCATGCGAAGCGTCATCGGGCGCCCAGACGCCGCCACGTGGATAAGTGGAGGCGCCCCTGCCGTCGGATCGCGCATAAGGGATATTTTGCATCTTAGCCCCGCGCCATTTTTGTATTTTTTTAGTACTTAAACTTTTATTTGTAGTTTAAATACTTTGTAATATTTGCATCCAGACCCTTAAACTTTAGTTAATTGCATTTAGGTCCTCGGCCACGTCACCTCACGTGACCAGTTCACGCGATGAGCGAGGTATATTGCAAGGACCCCCTCACAGGTTTGCGTATTTCGTTTCAGTCCAGGATTTTTGACATTAAGTGTAATATTTTTGGGTAAATTGCATAGCAGCCCCTGGGAGTTTTGTATTTTGCACTTAGGTCCTTCCCAAGCACGTGCTAGTCACGCGCGAGGGTGGGTATTTTGCAGGTGTGCCCTTGCGGCTTTGAATATTTGTAATCAGTCCTGGAAAGTCATTTATTAGTTATATGTTTTGTGTAAAAATTGCACTTTGGCCCCTGGATGTTTGCTTATTTGCACTTATGCCCTTGCAAGTAGTGTAGTTTCTAGATGTTGTATCTATTTATTTCATGCATCTATAAATTGCTAAAAATCACCAAAAAAATGTTTAAACTTATGTTTGCTTGTTCATTCGCGCCATATTTTTTGTATTGCATTTTTATTGCATTTGTATATTTATTAAAAATAAAAAACATGCATTTTCAACACTGCTTGTATTAGAAAATCCATAAAAATTATAAAAACGTTTTGAAAAATTCCAAAAAAAATTATATTTTGTGTATTTTATCATCTTTTATGTCAGTCCAAAAATCATTAAAAAATTTCAAAACAAAAACCTTAAAAATTAGAAAACCCCTAAAAACTTCATAAAAATCTAAAAAATCCTAGAAAAATCTTAAAATTGCAAATTCAGATTCTGTAGTTTCCTTATTTTATTTACTTCATATTAAAATTAATTTGAGGAATTTTGGATACTGTTTGATAATTTTTACCCTCATTTTAGTCTCGGCCAGTAGCATAGTTTTCTTGTATTTTAAATTTTAGAAATACCAAAAATATTCAGAAAAACCTCCAAAAGTCACAAAAATATCTTAAAAATATAAAAAGACCAAAAACATTTTATTTCCTGATTTTTGAGCACTTTTCCATATTTTTATAAATACTCTATCCCTCTCTTCCTTATATTGTATATATATTCTATTATAGAAAAAAAGAAAATATAAAAATATAAAATCAAAAAAGAAAATAAAAAATATATAAAATTAAAAACCCACAAAAAATTGCTTCTTTGTAGGCACTTAATCACATTCACATCGTTGCACTTGCTTAATCTATCTTGTGTGCTCCCTGTGTTCGACACTCTACACATACTTACACTATACACATTTTATGTAGAGTTAATAATAAATTTTAACTCCACTTTTGCTTGTCATTGCTTGATTTCATATTGTATGTTAATTGTTGATTAAATCCAGATTTCTGAGAGTTCAACACATCAACTGTGTTCCCGCCTTGTGTGGAATACACGACCGCTCGATTCTCGAGTTTATCATTCACTTGCATCATATAGGTTAGTTTATTTTTCTGTATTTAAATTCTGCGTGGATTACTTGCATGTAGAGTGCTGGCGACAAGGTACACATCTCTAACCCCTGCATACATCATCGTTTTTAATCGCGCTTTGGCATTTCCGATCTCCTTCCTTGTTTTCACTTACATAAGTTTAAAAGGAAATTAGACACTCGGTAGGCGATTCTTTGAAAATATTTTTTAACCAAGTGATAACTGTTAAAACTGGGACTGCAAAAGAAAACTCGACCCTAAAAAATACAAGGAAAATTATTGTTTTGGGGAGGGTAACCCCCTCATTGTTTGGTTTGCTTGAGCGAGAGAGCGACCAACACACGAGGATAGAGCCACGCTGATGATTGCATTATATATGGTTATAACATGCTTAAAATATGTGGAATACAACCTTAATGTTTGATTTATATGCTTCAATAGTGCACAAATTCACAGTATACCTATTCCATGCACACAACAAACAATGCCACTCAATGCATGATCTTTACGTATTACCTAGTTACATTTCTTATACAATAAAGATTACATCCATGGAACTCAATCACATTTACAATTCTAACAACCCATATTCATATTTTTGAAAGTAAAAATATCATCATGAATTTATGTGTTCAAATCCAAAAGAGTGAAAGAAAGAGCATCATATCAAAGCCCAACACATTGGTGTCCCTACAATTCATGAACATTTTTTATTGGAAAAAGGAAGGGAGGATAATGTAAAAGTTCCTTTCTTTATCTTGCATTAAGTCATCCACGCATGCTCTCTTTACCATTCACTCTCTCTCCTTTCCAAAAAAAACTTATTAGCCGCACATGCATACTCCCCATGCACGTAGGAGGACCTTCCCAAAAGAAACATTAAAGCCCTTTAAATTTTTGTTGTGCAGGTACAACCATCCACGCCTTCTATAAAAACCATGCAATAGCGGGAAGGCTGGGACGCTCTCTCTCTCTCTCTCTGGTTCCATGCACAACCTCTCGGACATGACTTTTCTCCCCGTCTAGCGCGACCTGCGCAACAGCCACGCCACTCGTGGCTCCCTCTTCCTAGCTGCGACAAAAAGCTACAGCTCGCGCCCTTCATCTTCCTAGCTGCGACCAACAGGTGCAGCTCGCGTAGAAATCGTCTCCAGCCACCTAACCGGTAACGTGCGGTGGACCCCTTCCTGTCCAGCCACCGGCATCTCCTCTTTGCGTGCGCGAAGAGCGCGCTCCAGTTTGCTGCCCCAGCCCGCAATGTCGTGCGTGCCTTGGCTGCATTCTCACTACGCACATCTCGCATACGTGCGTACGGCCTCCAGTTGTCAACGTGCATTGTTGTTCCCTGTGCACATCCTCTCAGCCGGATCCGCACACCTGCACGACGCCCTCCAACCCATCGGCCTCCATCCGCGGCTTGCAATTGCCGGCATCTCACTCCCTAGCACAAGTCCGTCGTGTGTGCTTCGCCTCCACCAGTGCGCCTCCATAGACGTCCAGAACAACAACGTCTACTCTCCCATTTCAAGGGCTTCAAGCTCTTTGCAGAGAAGAACTCCTCATTTCCCTCTTTATCTTTCTTATTTTGTTAGTACGTATTTTACCCACTTGCATTTTATTTCAAATAAAGTCCTTTGTCAACAATAGTTCCATAGTAATTTCTTTACTTCAATCTGCCCCTTCGTATATTTTATATCTGAAGTAACCTCTTTGTAGTGGTTTTAAAATTCAATTGATTATCTCATTTGCAGATTAGTCCCTCAAGTTTCGAATATCTGCATGTTAGCCCCCGAATAGTTTTATCAACTTTAAAAATGTTACAAAAGTTCAACAGAATTCTAGAAAACTCTCAAATAGATTAGGTTACATTTGGATCATTTTTTTAAAGTAGATCTCATCTTCCATTGAAGTCTTTTATTATAAAATAAAAAACAAATCTATGTTTCACTTGTTTTAAAATCAAGTAAGATTGCAAATTTGCTTAGTCTCCGTGGATTCGAACCTCTACTTGCCATATGCATATTATATGTCTCCATTGTGCATGTAGTTGTAATTAATTTGATTGACTTGATTGTTCGTGGTAACACAATGACTTGATGAAATCACCTTCTTAAACCGCGAAAAATCTAGTTATCACACGCCCGAACTCTTTTCAAACTACTATCTTGGGTTAGTCGTTCTCCAGTGAGGATCTTTCCAGTAGCCGGTAAAGCGGCCCGCGATGTCCTTAATAGATTGAATTGATCAGGTAGCCAATAAACGGTCCACAATTCATACTGGCTGGGAAAGATCTAACGTTGGGATTAGGCCAGTCTCATGAGAGCATTGGGTTCCTAACAACTCGCTTTAACCGCTCTAATATATTGTATTATCACCAAACTCTAAAATTGACAAGATAATTGATCGAACCTTCACGGTCTTCACATTGAGTTGAGTTGGTGAATTGGGGGTTTGTATTATGTTTGCTTGTTAGTGCTAAAGATCCTTCTGCGCAATTTGCGCCTTCATTCACTTTCACTCTCGCATTGACATTCGTTCTCTCGTATCTTGTCTATTGATTTCGAAGATGTCGGATCGGGGTATTTCTCATTTGGACTCCACGAACTCATTCTACGCTCCAAGCTGTTTACCTTCTATTCGAGGAGGCTTACTTCACGAATATTCCTCTTTCCCCACTGTACAATTCACAACATCCATGAATCCACTATTTGAGATTGGCTTTAATCTCAAATTAATATCTGAGACTCCATCAATTCTGAGCACTAATCGAGTGGCATATACATTTTCAGAGTCAGAAGCCAGACACTTAATGCCACCAATGGGAAAGGGAACCATTTCGGAACAGAGCGAGATCAACAGTACCATGTTAGCTTCCATTCAATCAATTAAAGCACAGTTAATAGAGCATGCTAATTTTCAAGCCACACCGAGAGATATGATTCTCGAGATAAGACAAGACAAAGAAGACAGGAGAGAGGGGGATAACAGAAACCCTGGAGGTGAGAATGGGGGAGAAGAACCACACATAGAACCTGGGGCTAAGCCTACACTAAAAGATGCTTATAATCTAGGAGCAAGACATACAAATTCTTGGGTACAAATCCCTGCGATTCATGGGCATTTTGAGCTTAAGCCTACTATTTTACCTCTTCTCCCAATATTCCATAGAAATATTAATGAAGAACCTTATGTACACCTCCAGCAGTTCCATCGCATTTGTGGAACCATACACTACCCAAATATCCCCTTAGAGGTAGTGCAGATGACCTCCTTTCCATTCAGTATGATGGGAAAAGCTTTGTAATTGTACTGGTTAAATCACTTGGGGAAGGTTGTCACTACTTGGGAAGAGTTGAGATCCGCATTTCTAAACAAGTATTATCCACTTGGATGACTCAACCAAATGCGATCCCTGATTGCTAATTTCTCCCAGATGCCCCAAGAGCCTATTCACGAGGCGTGGGAATGTTTCAAAGATCTGATGGAGAAATGACCCCATCATGATATTCCAAAGACCGATCTTGTACAAAATTTCTTTGGGGGTTTAAGCATTGAGAATCAGAAGCTGGTAGATGCCGCTTGTGGGGGAAGCCATTTGAACAAGGACGAGGATGTCCTTTATCAAATTTTTGAGGAGATGGCAGAAAGTTCAACATCTCTTTCTTCTTCATGTGCTTTTCAGAAGCACCCTGTCAATGCCCCTGCAGTACCCCACAAGGATATCAAAATGACGGCAACACAAGAAGTGGATAAGGTGGATAACACAGACCTGACCATCATTGGAGACCACCTGTCCAAAGTCGAAATCATTGAGAAGCGATCCAAGGAAACTCGATAAGCTTCATGTGATCGAGCAGAGGACAAAGAACCTGGATAAGCTCGATGAGATAACAAAGCACCTGCAACTTCTTGTGAGTACGATCAGTACAGTCACAATACGAATGTAGCAGCTGGCCCCTCTACTAGGGAGCAGACTCCTTCCACTTAGCATAATAGCAGAGGACCATCTACAGTCCAGCATGTCTACTACGTGCAGACACCTGATCAAGCTCAGCAGCATGCACATCAGATAGTTCCGTACCAGCAAGAATTAGCCTACATTTCTGAGCAGGAGTCTCCACCGCCACCTGTCATTCAGGAGGTGAATGGTTCTATTTCGACCGTGAGCGAAACCAACCCCATCTGTCAGGGCAAGGACAGTTGGATTCACAGCAGGGTCAGAAACCCACCCACCAGCTTCAAGGAGGCATACAACATCAGTAGTACCAGTACCAGCACCAGCAGTTCCAACCTCAGTACCAGTCTCCACCTCAGTTCCAAAACTGAAGACAAGGCCAGCCACAACAGCAGTCCATGTATTTCCCTCAGCCTAACCAGCAGCAAACTGCATATTATGGACAGTATCCCATTCCCCCTCCTCTTTATTACCGGAATCCGTATGATTACCAACAGCCCTCTGCACTATCAGTCTCAACGACAGCCAGTCAATGAGCAGCCTGAGACCCCTTCAGTCAATCCAGCATTGGACCAACATGCATTGCTTATCAGCCTGACTACCACCAAGATACTAATTCTAGCACAGGTCGAAGCCAACCCCAATAATTTCAGACGCAAAGAGCAGGTAGCTAAAAGCCCACCCATCTCTGAGACAGGTATGTCCCTTGATTTTACATGTTTATCTGATGCCATTCATCTCAGGAGCGGTACGAGATTGCAGCCGCCTACGTAGCAGTTGGGGTTGGGAGATCGGTCCTCTGAGAGAGCGTCATCTTCTACGTTATCTCCTTCACCAGCAATCGAGAGGCCACTGAGTCGCAGATTCTTCCTCTTCACTAGCAACAACATCTCGTTCTGTTTTAGATTCTGTTTTTCCTTCACTTAGATTGGACAACACTATACAGACTGATTTTGGTTGTCTTCTTGTACATGATTATTCCACTTTGAATAAAGGAAATGAACTTTTGGCATGTTAATTAATATTCTGTGCCATTTCCTTCTGCTCTCAAAGCTAAAAAAATTCTAAAATAAAAAATAGCACTATTTGATCCTGGAGTGGTTGAGATCTTACAGAATATCTTTTTAAAGATGTCACTTCTTAAGGCCATGGAATGCATGCCTACAGCAAAAAAGGGAATGAAAGAGGCATGTAGCCGAAAGTGTCAACCAAGGAAGAATAGACGAAAGGAAACAATGAAACACATCTTAACCATGAGCACAGTTCATGCCATCAGCAACCTTCCGTCGAAAAAGAAAGACAAGGGAGCACCTCGCATCCGTTGCCATATCTTTGATCAAGAATTTGATCGTACTCTTCTCGATAGCGGTTCCTCCATTAATCTCATGCCTTCCTCTTTATTAACTGAATTCCTGTTAGGGCCTCTTAAAACTACCAGAATGATCCTTCAATTTGCCGATAGATCGATTAAGAGGCCAAGAGGCATTTTAGAGGACCTTATTGTATCAGTGCAGGGAATGAAATTCCCTGTTGATTTTGTTGTCAAGGATATGGACATATCTGCACCATTATTCCATACCCCGATCATACTAGGTCGACCGTTCCTCCGAACGACCGAAGCAGCAGTTGATTATTGTACTGGAGAGATCATCTTTCACTCTCGTAGTGACAAGGTAAAAATTGAGACGATCTCTGATCCCAGACCATCACCGCCACAAGCAACAGATGATACAAAAAAGCTATATCAGAGCCAGATGACTGTGATTTTCTTGCTGAATTCAAAGAGACAGATCTTTTCACGGATTTTATAAATACCCAGGAGTCCTTTCCCCAAAAGGACTCTCTGTAAAGCACAGTTGACATGAGTTCCCTTGGTGGTCCAATTGAGATAGTTGCGGATGAGCAGTTTGAACAGAGTTCCGAGGTCCAGATATCTGATCCATTCAATGAATTTCCTGATTTACGCACAAATGAGAGACATCTTTCTGAGATTATTGCTTAGATATCTGAGCCATTCATTGATAAGAATATTGAACATCCTGATGAGCCATTCCTCTCTGAGCAAAGATCATTCATAACAGATCAATCGGATATTCTATTTGCTGAGCCGTCAATAGCCAAGGTGGATAGTCTACAGAGCATAGATCACATACCGTCTACTAGAACAGTAGCAGAGGTTATCGCAGAGCCAATTCAGACCCCACCTGAGCTCAAGGTTTTACCATCAATGTTGAAATATGCCTTCCATGCGGGTCTCCCCTAAATGTTTCCGATTATCCTCAGCTCGCAGTTGACCGTTGAACAAGAATGTCGCGTGCTAGAGGTTCTTGAGAGAAACCGTAAGGCCATAGGATGGAATATGTCGGATCTTCGTGGGATCAATCCAGCGTTGTGCTTGCATCATATCTACCTAGAGGATGACTGTAAACCCTCATGTGAATGCCAGCGCCGTCTAAATCCAAATCTAAGGGAGGTTGTCATGAAGGAGATCAAGAAATGGTGTAATGCTAGATTTTTATATCCCATTACGGATTCCAAGTCGGTCAACCCTTTACATATGGTCCCGAAGAAATCTGGGATTACGATCGTAAAGAATGACCGTGGTGAGGAGATTCCGACCCGGGTACCTACTTCATGGCGTGTCTGTGTAGATTATCGACGCCTGAACTCAGCTACCAAGAAGGATCACTTTCCACTACCCTTTATTGATCAGATTATTGAGAGGATGGCAGGGAAAGAGTTCTTTTGCTTCTTGGATGGGTACTCGGGATACAACCAAGTTGCGATCGCTCCTGAGGATCAAGAGAAAACTACTTTCACTTGTCCGTTTGGCACTTACGCCTTTAGACAGATGCCCTTTGGATTGTGTAACGCCCATACTACATTTCAAAGGTGTATGTTGGCCGTTTTTTCCGACATGGTGAGTAAATTTCTTGAAGTCTTTATGGACAATTTCTCGGTCTACGGGGATAGTTTTGACACATGTATTGCTCATTTAGACCGAGTCCTTCAACGTTGTTGTGAGGTAAACCTATTGCTCTCGTGGTAGAAGAGTCGCTTTATGGTGACTAATGGGATTGTATTGGGCCATGTCATCTCCAAACATGGTATGGAGGTTGACCCAGCTAAGATTGATGTGATTTCCAAGTTA
Organism: Ottelia alismoides; assembly: GCA_037367405.1. Taxonomy (NCBI): domain Eukaryota; kingdom Viridiplantae; phylum Streptophyta; class Magnoliopsida; order Alismatales; family Hydrocharitaceae; genus Ottelia; species Ottelia alismoides. The sequence goes on along the minus strand of JAZKJV010001010.1, from coordinate 695,308 downwards.
GAGCCACCGCAGAATTTGAAGTAGTTGAGGTCATTTTTGGGACACCTAGGATTCTATAGGCGATTCATAAAAGACTTCAGCAAAATCGCCAGACCCTTGACTGAGCTTCTGTGTAAGGAGACTGATTTTTTTGTCGCTGAGGAGAAAGTCCTTCTTGCATTCAATCAAATGAAAGAAATGGTTACTAGTGCTCCGGTCTTACAGCCACCTGATTTGTCTTTTCCTTTTGAGATCATGACGGACGCATCGGATTTCAAAGTTGGAGCAGTTTTAGGACAGAGAAGGAATGGGGTACCATTTTCTATACACTATGCTAGCAAAACATTGGATAAAGTACAAAGGAATTATACAGTTACAGAGAAGAAGATGTTAGCAGTTGTGTTTGGGCTAGAAAATTTCATACCTTATCTCATTAGCTCACATGTTATTGTGTACACAAATCACACTGTCATACGATATTTGTAGGCAAAGAAGGATGCCAAACCACACCTTATCAGACGGATCCTTCTTCTGCAAGAATTTGATTTAGAGATGCGAGATAAACCTGGAGTGAAAAATGTTATGGCAGATCACCTTTCCCGTATCACAGACACAGAGACTTGTGAGCAGAACATGATTCCTATTTCTGAAACCTTTCTAGATGAGTCCATTTTGTCTGTGGACTCGCTTCCACGATATGCTGATATTGTGAACTATCTTGTCTCCAAGAAAGTTCCACAAGATTGGCCGAAGTACAAGGTAGACAGATTTCTGTCAGAGATTCATTATTATTAGTGGGAGGATCCAAACCTATTGCGTGAGGTTGTGGATTGTATCTGGAGAAGGTGTGTTCCTCAGGAGGAACACACCAATATACTTGAGCACTGTCACAAGCTAGAATATGGTGGGCATCATTCGGGGAAACACACGACAACAAAGGTTTTAAAGAGTGGCCTATGGTGGCCCACATTGTTTAAGGATGCTACAAAGTATGTTCGAGATTGTATTGATTGTCAAAAAATGGGATGAACAGATGGTTCCAAAGATACCATGCCCCTAAGGTACATACAAATTTCTGATGTTTTTGATGCTTAGGGCATAGACTTCATGGGCTCATTTCCTGTCAATCAGGGATTTCAGTACATCCTGCTTGCTGTGGATTATGTTAGTCGATGGGTGGAAGCTATTCCCACCCGAGCTGCAGATAGTCGTACGGTGTGTTCCTTTCTCAAGGATCATATTATTGCGCGGTTCGGTATTCCCAAAATACTGATTTCAGATGGGGGAAGCCATTTCATTAATAGAGAAGTAAAGAAGCTTGTGAAGGAGTACGCCATTGAGCACAGAGTTGTGTCTCCTTACCACCCTCAAACTAATGGCTTGGTAGAAATTTCAAATAGGGAGATCAAGATGATATTGCAAAAACTTGTATGTCCAAATAGGAAGAACTGGTCCCATTTGCTTGATTCAGTTCTATGGGCTTATCGAAAGGCGTACAAATCTCCTTTGGGTATGTCTCCTTACAGATTGGTGTATGGAAAGCCTTGCCACCAGCTAGTGGAATTAATTTACTAATCTTTATGGGCACTCCGTGTATGCAATTTAGATTATGAGAAGGCAGGAAAGAATAGGAAGTTGGATTTGAACAAATTGTTGAAATTCCGAGATTTTGCATAAGATAACTCACTTATGTATAAGAAGAAAGACAAGCGCTGGCATGATAAACACATTCGAAGGAAGACTTTCTCCCCTGATCAGAAAGTTTGGTTATTTGATGCTAAGTTGAAGTTATTTCCAGGAAAATTGAAAAGTAAATGGTCAGGACTGTTCATCGTGAGAGCAGTGTGTGACAATGGGAGTATTGTCATATCTGGGTTGTCATCAGAAGCACAACCATTTGTTGTGAACGAACAGTTTCTGAAGACATATCTAGATCATGATACATTCCTGTACGTTGTGGATTCTATATCTTTGGTATCGGACAATGATCTTTTGATTCCTCCTTCTGCGTCTGATACATAAGCTCAACACCTCTTGTATATCCGTTCGTTTTACTCTTTCTTCTCCCGTTTTATAATCCACCCCTTTTCCGTGTGTGTGTGTATATATGCTATACTTAGGATGTGCTTTATCCTAAGTATAGGGGGGTGAAGGATTTATGTTGTTCATATTCGTCTTGTTTATCACCCTTATTGTTGTTTCCTATACTTAGGTATACTCTACCCTAAGTATAGGGGTGGTGATGTTGTTCATATCGTGTCTTTGTGAGTATGTGCATTCTCTTCATCAGTTTTGTCATTGTACATTCTACTATACTTAGGATTACTTGATCCTATGTATAGGAGGGGATCACCAACTTCTCGTCTTTTTATCTTTTCTTTGAGTCGTTGTAGCATAGGAGTATTTTCACCTTTCTATACTTAGCACGAGTTATGTCTTCCTTTGTCGCTCTCTGATCACTATGAGGACATAGTTCGTGCTAAGTATAGGTGGTGTCGTATATATTGTATATATACTTTAGACATAACTCGTACTTTTAAATACGTTTAGTTGGGGGGTATGTGTATAATTTTGTAAAATCCACGTGTGTAAAAAACAAAATAAAACAAAAATAAAAAAACAAAAAAAACAACAAAACAAAAAACAAAACAAAAAAACAAAAAAAAACAAAAAAAAATAAAAAAACAAAAACACACAAAAAAAAATCTCTCTTGTATATACTTGTATATATCACTAACCCTTTTTCCTTTAAAAAAAACTACAAAACCAAAAATCTATAAAAATTTGCATAATTCAAAAAAAACTTTCTTTCACATCTGCATTTTTCCTCCAAAAATCCATAAAAAGTTCAAAATTAGAAAATTGTTTAAAAAAATGTGTTCTTTTCACATGTGCATCATTTCTTAAAAAAAACTCTTTGCATAATTCATATTTCGCATTTGCATGTGCATTTTTCAGGATAGTATTGATATTTAAACTATGTCTGGAATAAAATTAAAGAATGGAGCTTAGTTGGACCTTAATCCACCTAATTCTCAGAGGAACTTCTCCGGGAAATAAGATTTTAGAAGCTTCAGGTCTTTGACTTAATTTTTTGAGTTCCACATGACAATGTGCAGCGTTTGACTCTTAGTGTCTAACCTGGTCTCTTCATACTGGGTACAACTCTGGATTAGGGAATAAATTTGTACTCCCGCACTATGCTCTTAGCTCAACTCTGATGGGATGTTGGAAGATTGTGTGAGTTTCTTTTCTGGTAGCGTAGAAATCTAAAGACTAGAGTACGGGTTGAAATAAAGCTTTGGAAAAGGGATGGATGGCTGGGCACAAATTTTTCTAAGACCCCAAAACATGTACGAAAAAAAAGATTCTATATCCGTAGGGGCACAACAAGATCCAAGCAGAACCACCAAAAATCCAAATACATAGAAGCTACTACCAAATAAATATCTAACCAAAAAGGTCCAAGCTTCAAGAAAACCTGCATATCTTGGTGGATACTTGGCTACATTGGCCAGCTTCACAAGGAGAGGTGAGTACACTGACCACCCTCCAGTTCTTTTCTCATTCTTCTAACTTCTCCCCCAATTCGATTGTGAACACAGTGCGACAGACCTTAGAAGGAAATACCTGACTCCCCGAGGATGAGTTATTGGAGAGGAGATTTGCATGGTAGTCTGACATTTTGGATGGGAAGAGCTAAAATCTTTCACACACATGAGTCGATTGTTCAATGTTCATAGGGTATGCTTTGGGAAGAGGATTGATCTAAGATGACTTCTGAGCCAAAACTGTGACAATGATGTGTAGAACTTGAAGGCTATTGGTTTTAAAATTCTAAGTCTCATAGAAGTTCCGACACACCAATAATCCAAAGGTTCGATAGAGCTCCAAACTACAATTTTATGAAGATAAGTTTAATACTCAATATTGTCCTACTTTCTTTATTTTCCCTTTGTTTTTCTTCACTTATTCTTTCAAATAAGTGTTTGCTAAGGGACTAGCAAAGGTAAAGCATAGGGGGATGATGAATCTGCGATCCGTCATTTTTATTCATTTATTTTAGATTAAAATCCCTTACAAAATACCTGCATATAACACTAATTCCATATTCTTACTAACTTGCATTTGTGTGTAAACATTATACACTTCTTACTAATTTTAACCTAAAATAAACAACTAAAGAAAGAAAGGAAAAATAAAGAAAAGAAAATAAAAAAAGAGAAAGGAAGACTGTATACAGGCTGACCCGAACCCTGAGAGAAGGTCAAGACTTGACCTGATCGATCAGGAATAAAGTAGGGGGAGATAAGGGTTCTTAAGCAGAAAATCAAAAAAATGTGTGTGTTGTTGTAAATATTTCTCACTTATTTTGTGTATATCTGTACAAAACTAACGCTAGTGTATTCGTGCATTAATTGACTTCAAATCAAATAACTTTCAAAACCAAGGTTGTAAATAAAAAATGTGTCTTAATTAATAAAAATGATTGCACAATTAAATCATGTGCACAATAAAAGAAGCCACACATGGAAAAAAGCCACTAAGCACTAATTGAAAGATCAATTCCGACTCCATATGATCTTAAATTGAACAAATATCACTTCCATTGAATTCTAAATTAAATTATCTTCAAGCTGTGATTTTATAATTTTTGGAGTTGTGGTTGAAAAGTCGATTTTCTGGGATGGTTTATGCAATTTCCACATGTATTTTGTGCATTTTGTATTTGTATATATTTGTAAATATTTTTACTAATTATTTAAAATAAAAATAAAAAAAATAAAATTCTTAAAACAAAAAAGGCTAATTTCCTCATTTACCCTTGTATATAATGTCATATATGTATATAGTATATGTATATAGTTGCTATTTTTAATTAACCATCATAAAAAAATAAAAAATAAAATTTTTTATTTCAAATAAATAAAGTGACGAAAATTCAAAAAAATAACTAATTTTGTAAATAATTTTATCTCTTTTACTTTATCTCATGTCATCTCTTCCACCAAAAAATTCAAAAATTCATTTCAATTGTCATCTCTTATCTCTTTATCTAAAAATTCAAAAATCAAATTTCATTCCATTTTTTCTATTTATATGGCTCCTTCTCCCTCATTCCAACGAGATTAATCTTTAGAGAGAGGAGCCCGATCTCCGAGAGTCTTCTTGCCGAGAGAAGGTGTTTAGCCTCCGAGCCGTCCGGTGACAGCGATTCGACCTTCGTCGAGGCGATCACGATCCTTTTCTGCTCCTAAGGTGAGATCCACATTTTTCTTATTTTTATCTAGATTAATCATAGTTTATTTCTCTCATTTTTTTATCTCGTTGTCACGTTTAGTTCTCTAGATCTTAAAAAAATCCACCACAATTTATTCCGCCACCGACTCGAGTTTTCATCGCACTTTCTCGATCTCTATGCGTTCTAATTCTATCGTCCACGATCTCTTAACTCCGACCGCTTGTGGTGGTCGGAGATTGGATTCAAATACCTCATCTCAGTCAAATCTCCGTTCATTTTTCTGATTTATAAATAAATAAATAAATAAAAATTTGTTTCGTCATCCTCTAAAATTTGTTTTGTAGGGTCTTCTAAAAAATAAAAAAAATTATTAATCCTATTTTTTTTCTTATTTTTCGGATTTATAAAAAAAAATAAAAAAAGTTTTTTCTTTTATTCACTGTTTACAATAAACAATAAAAAATTAAAAAAGAGGTAGGGGACGACCGCCCTCCAGACGTCGCCACCCCCGTGGACCTCCTAGCCAGCCACCTTCCACCCCCACGCCTGATGAATCTGTGATTCGTCATCTTTATTCATTTATTGTAGCTTAAAATCCCTTACAAAACGCCTGCATATAATACTAACTCCATATTCTTACTAACTTGCATCTGTGTGTAAATATTGTTCACTTCTTACTAATTTTAACCTAAGAAATAAAGAAAGAAAGGAAAACTAAAGAAAAAAGGAAGACTATATACAGGCTTACCCGAACCCCGAGAGAAGATCAAGACTTGACCTGATCGATCAGGAATAAAGTAGGGGGAGATAAGGGTCCTTAAGCAGAAAATCAAAAAAAATGTGTGTGTGTGTTGTTGTAAATATTTCTCACTTATTTTGTGTATATCTTTATAAAACTAACACTAATTTATTTGTGCATTAATTTAACTTAAATAGAATAACATTCAAAACCAAAGTTGTAAATAAAAATGTGTCCTAATTAATAAAAATGATTGCACAATTAAATCATGTACATAATAAAAGTAGCCAAACTTGGAAAAAGCCACTAATCACTAATTGAAAGATCAATTCCGGCTCCATATGATCTCAAATTGAACCAATATCACTTCCATTGAATTCTAAATTAAATTATCTTCGAAATAACTGTGATTTCATAATTTTTGGAGTTACGGTTGAAAAGTCGATTTTTCTGGGGTGGTTTTTGCAATTTTCCCATGTATTTTGTGCATATTGTATTTGTAAATATTTTTTTACTAATTATTTAAAATAAAAATAAAAAAATAAAATCCTTAAAACAAAAAAGCTAATTTCCTCATTTACCCTTGTATATAATGTCATATATGTATATAGTATATGTATATAGTTGCTATTTTTAACTAACCATCATAAAAAATAAAAAATAACATTTTTTAATTCAAATAAATAAAGTGACGAAAATTCAAAAAAATTAGATAATTTCGCAAATAGTTTTATCTCTTTTACTTTATCTCATGCCATCTCTTCCATCAAAAAATTCAAAAATTATTTCAAGTATATCTCTTATCTCTTTATCCAAAAAAATCAAAAATCAAATTCCATTCCATCTTTTCTATTTATATGGCGCATTCTCCCTCATTCCAATGGGATCAATCTTTAGAGAGAGGAGCCCGATCTCCAAGAGTCTTCTTGTCGAGAAAAGTTGCCTAGTCTCCAAGCCGTCCGGCGACAGTGAGTCGGCCTTATCAAGGCGATCACGGTCATGTTCCGTTCTTAAGATAAGATCCGTATTTTTCTTCATATTTTTATCTTAGTTTAATCGTAGTTTAGTTCATCGCAATTTTTTATCTCATTGGCATTTTTATTTCTCTAGAACTAAAACAATCTATCTCGATTTGATCCGCCATCGACTCGATTTTTCATCTCACTTTCTCAATCTCCACGCGTTCTATTCTATTGTCCACGATCTCTCAACTCCGGTCGTGTACGTTGGCCGGAGATCGGATTCGATTCTTCCATTTTTCTACGGATCCCCATTTATTTTCTGAATTGTAAATAAATAAAAAAACATGTGTTTCGTTTTCTCTAACATTTGTTTTGCAGGACCATTAATAATAAAAAAATAAAAAATAAAAAAAATAAAGAAAGAAAACTTTATCCTGTTGTTTTTTATTTCTTATTTTTCGGATTTACAAAAAAATATAAAAATTTTTGTTCCTTTTTATTCACTATTTACATTACAAAATAAATAAATTTAATAATAATAATAATAAATCAAAAAAGGGGAAGAGACGGCAGCAGGGCCGCCACCCCTGCCGCCATCGCCGACCGCGCCATCCACCACGCCGCGCCCGCCTTCGCCACCTGGGCGGCACGCCACCCTCCGCCAAGATCGCCCACGTGCCCGCGAGCGCCCCTTCGGCCCAGCGTGGCGCCCCCGTGCCGCCGCACCCTCCAACCTCCATAGTCGGTTGGCCCCCCACCAAGGGCAACAGCGCCACCGACCTCCGAGTTGGCCGCTCCTGCCACCTCCAGAACGCGTCGTCCAACGCGGTGCCTCCATGTCGTCCGCACGGTAGCCCACCGCGCGAGTCCGCATCGCTGCTCGTCGCTGGCGCGCCCTCACATCAACCACCTTCCTCCGCCGGTCCGCCTTTACTCCAACCGCCTAGCCACCTTTCTCTGGGTATCACTCCCATCTGAGGCGGCGACGGCCTACCCCAGCGAACCCCTTTGGCTTTTGAATGAAGAGGAAGAAAAGGAACCCGATTCTTGAAATAAAAAAACTTTTGGCAAAATAGCAGGTCGACGCTCCTATGTTTTTGAAATTATGAATCCGTCCCTGCCATATTCAAAACATGTGCATTGCACGTGGTTTCTGCGTAAATATCTATTTCCATCTGCACATTTATTATTTCTATAACTTATGCAAAAACATTGAATCTTTACATTTCAGTCCCTGTTACTCAGACTATTAATTTGCATGAACTCTCTATTCAAATAAATGTTATTTGTGATCTAAAAATCTTGCAAAAATTGTGCTATGCTCTTGATGTGATTATCTTCTTAGCATAAAATTTTCATTGAATTTGTTCTTCAATTATTATTATTAAAAATTCAAAAACATGTCAGATTTCCTTATTTGAACCAAAATTCATAGAAATTCAAATATTGTTCCAAAAATTCCAAAAAAATTAGAGTACTAGTATTTCATTGTCTTTTAATTTTTGACCAATTTTCACGCATAAATTATTTATAAAACCCAAAAAAATTGAAAAATACCAAAAATCTTATAAAAATCATATAAAATTCTACATAAATCTAAAATTTTTTATTTTAGTTCTTGTTTTTACATAATTGCTTATATTTTGTCTTAAAAATATTTGTCTGGAGTTTTGGGCATTAAAATATTTTTAAGTTGCAAATTACTTCAGGCTGTGCATATTTTCGTATTTCCTCACTATTTGATTTTTTAAAAAATACAAAAACATTTGAAAATTCCACAAAAATTCTCAAAAACTTTTCAAGACTTTTAAAACCCAAAAATATTTTTATCTGGATTTTTTGAGTAATTTTGATAAATTGAAAAATTACAAAAATAGTTGGTGTGCGTATTTTTGATCCTGTGAATAGTGCTTCGTGTTATTTTTGAAAAAAAATCAAAATCAAAACCACTAAAAATTTGAAAATCAGAAAATAAAAAAATAAAAGATAAAAAAATCACAAAAACCAACGATAGTTGTCCTTTGAAACTCTTGTTTTCTCTTAGCTGATTTTTGATTGATTGAATAACCTTCGGAATTGTGGCCTCCTTGAGTTCGAACCTGTCCGCTATACATGTTAATAAGTAGCAAAAGAAAAAAAATATTTTTTATTATCACGGGATTTTGGGGATAAAGGCAACGACAACGACCTTTTTATCATCAATAATTTATCTACTCCTCAACAAAAGAAGAGAAAGCGAAGGAGAAGATCTGAGCATCGCATCTTGATCGTGGCCACTGCCTACGCCATCTCTCACCGTCCATATTTTAAGAAAGGGAACACTTCCACACCTCTTGTGAGTTGCTCCATATCTGAATATTCTTGTGATAACACTCTCCTTGACGGCGGTTCGTCAATCAATATAATACCATTCTCTATGATACAATCTCTTCATCTTGGGCCTCTTAAAACCACCAGAATGATCCTTCGGTTTGCCGATAGATCGATTAAGAGGCCAAAGGCATTTTAGAGGACGTTATTGTAATGATGCAGGGAATCAAATTCCTGTTGATTTTGTTGTCATGTATATGGACACATCTGCACTGTTACTCCATACCCCAATCATACTAGGTCGACCGTTCCTCCGAACGACCGAAGCAACAGTTGACTATGGTACTGGAGAGATCATCTTTCACTCTCGTAGTGACAAGGTGAAAATTGAGACGATCTCTGATCCTAGACCATCACCGCCACCAGCAACAGATGATACAGAGAAAGCTATATCAGAGCCAGATGACTGTGATTTTCTTGCTGAATTCAAAGAGACAGATCATTTCACAGATTTTATAGATACCCAGCAGTCCTTTCCCCAAAAGGACTCTCTGGAAAGCACAATCGACATGAGTTCCCTTGGTGGTCCAATTGAGATAGTTGCCGATGAGCAGTTTGAGTAGAGTTTTGAGGTCCAGATATCTGAACCATTCATTGAATTTCCTGATTTATGCACAGATGAGAGACATCTTTCTGAGATTATTGCTGAGATATCTGAGCCGTTCATTGATAAGAATATCGCACATCCTTATGAGCCATTCCTCTTAGACCAAAGATCATTCATCGCAGATCTATCATATATTCTCTTTGCTGAGCCGTCAATAGCCAAGGTGGATAGTCTACAGAGCACAGATCACATACCGTCTACCAGTACAATAGCAGAAGTTATCACAGAGCGGATTCAGGCCCCACCTGAGCTCAAGGTTTTACCATCAACGTTGAAATATGCTTTACTTGTGCCCCCCCCCCCCCCAAATGTTTCCGGTCATCCTCAGCTCGTAGGTGACCACTGAACAAGAATCTCGCGTGCTAGAGGTTCTTGAGAGAAACTGCAACGCCATAGGATGGAATATCTCGGATCTCCGTGGGATCAATCCAGTGTTGTGCTCGCATCATATTTACCTAGAGGATGACTGTAAACCCTCCCGTGAATGCTAGCGCTATCTAAATCCAAATCTAAGGGAGGTTGTCATGAAGGAGATCAAGAAATGGTGTGATGTTGGCTTTACATATCCCATTTCATATTCCAAATGGGTCAACCCTTTACATGTGGTCCCGAAGAAATCTGGGATTACGATCGTAAAGAATGACCGTGGTGAGGAGATTCTTACCCGGGTACCTACTTCATGGCTAGTCTGTGTAGATTATCGATGCCTGAACTCAGCCACCAAGAAGGATCACTTTCCACTGCCCTTTATTGATAAGATTATTAAGAGGTTGGCAGGGAAAGAGTTCTTGTTCTTCTTGGATGGGTACTCGGGATACAACTAGGTTGCTATCGCTCCTGAGGATCAGGAGAAAACTACATTCACTTATCCGTTTGGCACTTACGCCTTTAGACGGATGCCCTTTGGATTGTGTAACACCCCCATCACATTTCAAAGGTATATGTTGGCCGTTTTCACCGACATGGTAGGTAATTTTCTTGAAGTATTCATGGACGATTTCTCAGTCTACGGGGATAGTTTTGACACATGTCTTGCTCATTTAAACCGAGTCCTTCCACGTTCCTGTGAGGTAAATCTAGTGCTCTCGTGGGTGAAGAGTCACTTCATGGTGACTAATGGGATGGTAGTGGGCTATGTCATATCCAAACATGGTATGGAGGTTGACCCGGCTAAGATTGATGTGATTTCCAAGTTACATCCACCGCAGAATTTGAAGCAGTTGAGGTCATTTTTGGGACACGTACGATTCTATAGACGATTCATAAAAGACTTCAGCAAAATTGCAAGACCCTTGACTGAGCTTCTGTGTAAGGAGACTGATTTTTTTTATCGATGAGAAAGTTCTCCTTGCATTAAATCAGATGAAAGAAATGGTTAATAGTGCTCCGGTCTTACAGCCACCTTGTTGGTCTCTTCCTTCAGAGATCATGACGGATGCATCAGATTTCGTAGTTGGAGTAGTTTTAGGACAGAGAAGGGATAGGGTACCATTTTTTGTACACTATGCTAGCAAAACTCTGAATAAAGCATAGCGGAATTATACAGTTACAGAGAAGGAGATGTTAGCAGCTGTGTTTGGGCTAGAAAAGATCAGATCTTACCTCATCAGCTCGCATGTTATTGTGTACACGGATCACACTGCCATACGATATTTGTAGGCAAAGAAGGATGCCAAACCATGCCTTATCAGATTGATCCTTCTTCTCCAGGAATTTGATTTAGAGATACGAGATAAACCTGGAGTGAAAAACGTTGTGGCAGATCACCTTTCCCGTATCACAGACACAGAGACTTCTGAGCAGAACATGATTCCTATTTCTGAAACCTTTCCAGATGAGTCCATTTTGTTTGTGGACTTGCTTCCATGGTATGCTGATATTGTGAACTATCTTGTCTCCAAGAAAGTTCAACAAGATTGGCCGAAGTACAAGGTAGACAGATTTCTATCAGAGATTCATTATTACCAGTGGGAGGATCTGTACCTATTTCGTGAGGGTGCAGATTGTATCTGGAGAAGGTGCACTCCTCAGGAGGAACACACTGGTGTACTTGAGCACTGTCACAAGTTAGAATCTGGTGGGCATCATTCGGGGAATCGCATGACAATGAAGGTCTTACAGAGTGGCCTATGGTGGCCCACATTGTTTAAGGATGCTACAGAGTATGTTCGAGGTTGTATTGATTGTCAGAAAATGGGAGGAATAGTTGGTTCCAAAGATACCATGCCCCTAAGGTACATACAGATTTCTGATATTTTTGATGCTTAGGGCATAGACTTCATGGGCCCATTTCCTATCAGTCAGGGATTTCAGTACATCGCGCTCGCTGTGGATTATGTTAGTCGATGGGTGGAGGCTATTCCCACTCGAGCCGCAGATAGTCGTACGGTGTGTTCCTTTCTCAAGGACCATATTATTGCACGATTCGATATTCCCAAAATACTGATTTCAGATTTGGGAAGCCATTTCATTAATAGGGAGGTAAAGAAGCTTGTGAAGGAGTACACCATTGAGCACAGAGTTGCGTCTCCTTACCACCCTCTGACTAATGGCTTGGCAGAAATTTCAAATAGGGAGATAAAGACGATAATGCAAAAACTTGTACATCCAGATAGGAAGAACTGGTCCCAGATGCTTAATTCAGTTCTATGGGCTTATCGGACGGCGCACAAATCTCCTTAGATACGTCTCCCCACATATTGGTGTATGGAAAGCCTTGCCACCTGCTAGTGGAATTAATTCACAAATCTTTATGGGCACTCTGTGTATGCAATTTAGATTACGAAATGGCTGGAAATAATAGGAAGTTAGATTTGAACAAATTACTGGAATTCCGAGACTTTGCATATGATAACTCACTTATGTATAAGGAGAAAGTCAAGCGCTGGCGTGATAAACACATTCGAAGGAAGAATTTCTCCCCTGATCAGAAAGTTTGGTTATTTGATGCTAAGTTGAAGTTATTTCCAGGAAAATTGAAAAGCAAGTGGTCAGGACCGTTCATAGTGAGAGCTGTGCGTGATAATGGGAGTATTGTCATATCTGGGTTCTCATCTGACGCACAGCCATTTGTTGTGAACAGACAGTTGTTGAAGCCATATCTAGATCATGATACATTCTTGTCCATTGTGGATTATATATCTTTGGTATCATACGATGATCTTTTGATTCCACCTTCTGCGTCCGATACATAAGCTCAACACCTCTTGTATATTCTTTCGTTTCACTCTTTCCTCTCTCGTTTTATCATTCACCCCTTTTCTGTGTGTGTGTGTGTGTGTGTATATGCTATACTTAGGATGTGCTTTATCCTAAGTATAGGGGGGTGAAGGATTTGTGTCTTTCGTATTCGTCTTGTTTATCACCCTTGTTGTTGTTGCCTATACTTAGGGATACACTACCCTAAGTATAGGGGGGTGATTTTGTTCATATCTTGTCGTTATGAGTATGTACATTCTCTTCGTCGGTAATTCCCCTTTGTGCATTCTACTATACTAAGGATTACTTGATCCTAAGTATAGGGGAGGATCACCAACTTCTCTCTTTTTATCTTTTCTTTGAGTCATTGTAGCATAGGAGTCTTTTCACTTTTCTATACTTAGCACAAGTTATGTCTTCCTTTGTCGCTCTCTGATCACTATGAGGACATAGTTCGAGCTAAGTATAGGGGGTGTCGTATATATTGTATATATACTTTAGACATAACTCGTACTTTTAAATACGTTTAGTTGGGGGGTTATGTGTATAATTTTGTAAAATCCACGTGTGTAAAAAACAATAGAAAACAAAATAAAAAACAAAACAAAAACAAAAAGAAAACTAAAAACAAAAAAATAAAAACAAAACAAAACAAAACAAAATAAAAAACAAAACAAAAACAAAAACAAAAAAAACAAAAAATCTCTTGTATATACATGTTTATATTACTAACCCTTTTCCCTTGAAAAAACTACAAAACAAAAAATGTATAAAAATTTGCATAATTCAAAAAAAACTTTCTTTTACATTTGCATTTTTCCTCAAAAAATCCATAAAAAGATCAAAAAAAAGTGTTCTCTTTACATGTGCATCATTTCTAAAAAAACCCTGCATTTTTCATATTTTGCATTTGCATGTACATTTTTCAGGATAGTATTGATATTTAAACTATGTATGTCTGGAATAAAATTGAAGAATGGAGCTTACTTGGACCTTAATCCACCTAATTCTCAGAGGAACTTCCCCGAGAAATAGGATTTTAGAAACTTCAAGTCTTTGACTTAATTTTTTGAGTTCCACATGACAATGTGTAGTGTTTGACTCTTAGTGTCTAACCTGGTCTCTTTATTCTGGGTAAAACTCTGGAATAGGGAATTAATTTGTATTCTCGTACTATGTAGTTAGCTCAACTCAGATGGGATGTTGGAAGACTGTGTGAGTTTCTTTTCTGGTAGCGTGGAAATCTAAAGATCGGAGTACGGGTTGAAATAAAGATTTGAAAGAGGGATGGACGGGTGGGCACAATTTTTTTCTAGGACCCGAAACATGTACGGAAAAAAAAGATTCTATATATGTAGGGGCACAACAAGATCCAAGCAGAACCACCAAAAATCCAAATACAAAGAAGCTACTACCAAATAAACATCTGACCAAAAAGGCCCAAGCTTCATGAGAACCTACAGATCTTGGTGGAGACTTGGCTACACTGGCCAGCTTCACAATAAGAGGTGACTACACAGGCCACCCTCCAGTTCTTTTCTCATTCTTCTAACTTCTCCCCCAATTCGATTGTGAACACAGCGCGACAGACCTTAGAAGGAAATACCTGACACCCCGAGGACGAGTTATGGGAGAGGAGATTTGCATGGTAGTCCGGCATTCTGGATGGGAAGAGCTAAAATCTTTCATACACATGAGTCGATTATTCAAGGTTCATAGGGTATACTTTGGGAAGAGGATTGATCTAAGATGGCTTCTGAGTTGAAACTGTGACAATGATGTGTAGAACTTGAAGGCTGTTGGTTTTAAAATTCTAAGCCTCACAAAAGTTCCGGCACACAAATAATTCATTGGTCCGATAGAGCTCCAAACTTCAATTTTATGAAGATATGTTTAATACCCAATATGGTTCTACTTTCTTTATTTTCCCTTTCTTTTTCTTCTTCACTTATTCTTTCAAATAAGTGTTTGCTAAGGGACTAGCAAAGGTAAAGCATAGGGGGATGATGAATCTGTGATTCGTTATATTTATTCATTTATTTTAGCTAAAAATCCCTCACAAAACACCTGCATATAACACTAACTCCATATTCTTACTAACTTACATCTGTGTGTAAATATTGTACACTTCTTACTAATTTTAACCTAAAATAAATAAATAAATAAAGGAAAAATAAAGAAAAAAGGGAAGACTATATACAGGCTGACCCGAACTCCAAGAGAAGGTCGAGACTTGACCTGATCGATCAGGAATAAAGTAGGGAGGGATAAGGGTCCTTAAGTAGAAAATAAAAAAATGTGTGTGTTGTTGTAAATATTTCTCACTAATTTTGTGTATATCTGTATAAAACTAACACTAATTTATTTATGCATTAATTGATCTTAAATTGAATAACTTTCAAAACCAAAGATGTAAATAAAAATGTCCTAATTAATAAAAATGATTGCAAAAGTAAATCATGTACATAATAAAAGTAGCCACACTTGAAAAAGCCACTAAGCACTAATTGAAAGATCAACTCCGACTCCATATGATCTCAAATTGAATCAATATCACTTCCAAAGAATTCTAAATTAAATTGTCTTCAAAATGGCTGTGATTTCATAATTTTTGGAGTTACGGTTGAAAAGTCAATTTTTCTGGGGTGGTTTGTGAAATTTTCCCATGTATTTTGTGCATATTGTATTTGTAAATATTTTTACTAATTATTTAAAATAAAAATAAAAAAAATAAAATCCTTAAAACAGAAAAAGCTAATTTCCTCATTTACCCTTGTATATAATGTCATATATGTATATAGTATATGTATATAGTTGCTATTTTTAACTTACCATCATAAAAAAATAAAAATAACTTTTTTTAATTCAAATAAATGAAGTGATGAAAATTCAAAAAAAATAGATAATTTTCTAAATAGTTTTATCTCTTTTACTTTATCTCATGTCATCTCTTCCATCAAAAAATTCAAAAATTCATTTCAATTATTATCTCTTATCTCTTTATCCAAAAAATTCAAATATCAAATTCCATTCCATCTTTTCTATTTATATGACTCCTTCTCCCTCATTCCAATGGGATCAATCTTTAGAGAGAGGAGCCCGATCTCCGAGAGTCTTCTTGTCAAGAAATGTTGCCTAGTCTCCAAGCCGTCCGGTGACAGCGAGTCGGCCTTATCGAGGCGATCACGGTCATTTTCCGCACTTAAGGTGAGATCCGCATTTTTCTTCGTATTTTTATCTTAGTTTATTCGTAGTTTAGTTCATCATAGTTTTTTTTATCTCGTTGGCATTTTTATTTCTCTAGAACTAAATCAATCCATCTCGATTTGATCCGCCACCGACTCGATTTTTCATCTCACTTTCTCGATCTCCACGCGTTCTATTCTATCGTCCACGATCTCTCAACTCCGGCCGTGTACGGTGGCCGGAGATCGGATTCGACTCTTCCATTTTTCTACAGATCCCCATTCATTTTTTGATTTGTAAATAAATAAAAAAACATTTGTTTCGTTTTTCTCTAACGTTTGTTTTGCAGGACCATTAATAAGAAAAAAATAAAAAATATATATAAATAAATAAAAGAAATCTTTATCCTATTGTTTTTAAGTTCTTGTTTTTCAGATTTACAAAAAAAATATAAATTTTTTTTCTTTTTATTCACTGTTTACATTACAAAATAAATAAAATAAAAATAATAATAATAATAAATCAAAAAAAAGGGAAGAGACGGCAGCATGGCCGCCATCACCGACAGTGCCATCCACCATGTCGCGCCTGCCTTCGTCACCTGAGCGACACGCCACCCTCCGCCAGGATAGCCCACATGCCCGCGAGCACCCCCTTCGGCCCAGCGCGGTGCCCCCGTGCCGTCGCACCCTCCAACCTCCATCGCCTGTACCCTCTGACGCCGACCGTACACCCGCACGAAGACCAACCCACGGACCCCTCCTTTCAGCCATCAGCCCTCGGCCGCCCCTCAGCCAAGGGCAGCAGCGCCGCCGACCTCCGAGTTGGCCGCTCCTGCCACCTCCAGAACGTGGCGCCTCTACGTCGTCCACGCGCGTAGCCCACCGCGCGAGTCCGCAATGCCGCTCGTCGCCGGCACACCCTCACATCAACCACCTTCCTCCGCCGGTCTGCCTTACTCCAACCGTCAAGCCGCCTTCCTCCGGGCAGCACTCCCATCTGAGGCGGCGACGGCCTACCCCAGCGGCCCCCCTTTGGCTTTTGAACGAAGAGGAAGAAACCCTAGGAACCCTAGGGTTCTTGAAATAAAAAAAACTTTTGGCAAAATTGCAGGTCGGCGCTCCTAAGTTTTTGAAATTACGAATCCGTACCTACCAGATTCAAAACACATGCATTGCACATGGTCTCTGGGTAAATATCCGTTTCCATCTGCACATTTATTTTTTCTATAACTAATGCAAAGATAATGAATCTTTACATTTCAGTCCCTGTTACTCAGACTATTAATTTGCATGAATTCTCTATTGAAATAAATGTTATTTGTGATCTAAAAATCTTGCAAAAAATGTGCTATGCTCCTGATGTGATTATCTTCTTAGCATAAAATTTTCATTGAATTTGGTCTTCAATTATTATTATTAAAAATTCAAAAACATGTCAATTTTCCATTTTTTGAAATTCCAAAATTCAGAAAAATTCAAATATTGATCCAAAAATTCCAAAAAAATCAGAGTAGTTGTATTTCATTATCTTTCAATTTCTAACCAATTTTCACGCATTAATTATCTATAAAACCCAAAAAAATAAAAATTATCAAAAATATTATAAAAATCAAATAAAAGTATACAAAAATCCAAAAATTTTGATTTCAGTTCTGGTTTGTAGATGATTGCTTATATTTTATCTTAAAAATAATTGTCAGGGATTTTGGGCCTCAAAATATTTTTAAGTTGCAAATTACTTCAGGCTGTGCACATTTTCGTATTTCCTCACTTTTGATTTTTTAAAAAATACAAAAACATCTGAAAAATTCAATAAAAATTCTCAAAAACATTTCAAAACTTTTAAAACCCAAAAATATTTTTCTCTGGATTTTCTGAGCATTTTCGATAAACTGAAAAATTACAAAAAGAGTTGGTGTGCCTATTTTTGATCTTGTGAATAGTGCTTCGTGTTAATTTTGAAAACAAATTCAAAATCAAAACCACTAAAAATTTGAAAATCAGAAAATAAAAAAATAAAAGATAAAAAAATCACAAAAACCAAGTATAATTGCCCTTTGAGACTCTTGTTTCCTTTTAATTGATTTTCGATTAATCGGATAACCTTCGGGAATTGTTGCCTCCCTGTGTTCGACCATGTCCGCTATACAGGTTAATAAGTAGCAAAAGAAAAAAACTTGTTGTCACGAGATTTTGAGGATAAAAGCAACGACAACAACCTTTTTATCATCAATAATTTATCCGTCCTCGAATTTCGCGGTCAACAACGACTGTCGAGCGCCGCCGAGCCCAGCGGTCCAGTCCTTCAGCCTTCCGCGCTCCCTCCTCTATCGTCCTGCGTCGCCATCGCTGCCGCAAGGGGCAACATATCTCCACCGAACCCGCCGCGGTGACCTGCCAATCGCCAAGCGCCTCTCGTCCATCAGTTGCCCGTCGAAGTCCACACCACCCTGCCTCTTTCAAGGTCGCGCCGCCCGCGAGCCGTCCTCCAGCATCTTCCATCACCGTCCCCCTCAGCCGACGCGCGAGACCACGCGAACCCACCGTCCATGCGTCCCCCTCATCGCCCCAGGCCACCTCCCGCGCCACCTCGTTTCCAGCACGTGCGACGTGGTCGCACCATCTGCGACCCCTCCTCCTCCGCGCGGGAGCACGACCACCGCCTGAGCCCTCGTCCAAAGCCGCCATCGCCTTGGAAGAGAAGAAAGTGGAGCGACCTCTTGCCCCTTGTGATTGAAGGCAAAGGACAAAACCCTCTCTAGGGTTCATTCTTTTAAATTGGAAAAATTACGAGTCAGCTCCCAAAAGTTCTTGAAATTACACTTGCACCCCTGTTAGAGCAAATCATTGGGTAAAGTACAAAGTCTCTCATGCATCTATTTATTGTTATATTCTGATACTTGATGAATACCCATTCATCACTCTTTATTCTTCTATTTTAGCTACAAAAACCTTTGCAAATACATGTAGATATGTGTAAATACAAATAAATACCAAAAGCATGCATTGTGTAAAAACCTATAATTAGCATGTTTTTGTGCACAAAATAAAAGAATAAAGAGCAAAAAGAAAAAGAGGGAAATATTTAGAATAAATATTGAGCAACCTAACCCAAGGGAGGGCTCAGCATGGGCCTGACCGCATAAAAGCCAAAGTAGAGGGAGATAGGAGCTCATTTGTATATATTTGTAAATAAATAAAACTCTATATTTTCCTCACCCAAAAAGATGTTTGTACATATTGTGTGTATATTTAGAAACTATTAAAAACAAAATAAAAAGATAAAAAGCAAAAAGATCAAAAACATCCTTCCTTCACCATGTGCATAAACCACACTCTTGTATTTATTTAACCTTGTAAATAAATTCATTTATTTTCTAAACTTCTTGTAAGTATTCTATGTTATATTTTGTAAATAAAATAAATAACAAGAAACAAAACAAAAATCAAATAAAAATTACAAAATTGAAAATACAAAAATACATTGTATAAATACCATGTATATAAATGTACTCATTTATTTATTTCACCCTTGTATATAAGTGATAAAAATAAAATAAAAATATTCTTTTATTCCTCATTTTATCTTGTAAATAAATAAAATACAAAATGAGCATAAAAACACATAAAAATAACAAATAAAAAATCAAAAATAAAAATCCATATAGTGTACATATACCTATGTATATAGCTAACCTATTTTTATTTCCAAAAATTAATTAAAAATCACCAAAAAATAGAAAAAAATAAAAGAAAAATATTTCATGTTTTGAGTTTTCTCTAATTCGACCTATTTCTGCCCTAAAATAAATAAACAAAATCCACCACACGTGGCAGCGTCTGACTGGTCCACGGGGGACTGTTGACCCCAGTCAACTCCCCCGCGGACTCCTTCCTATTCTGGCCGTCGCGCGCCGCGCCTCCTTCGCCGATTTTCCCACGCGCATCCAGGCTGTACCCCACGCATATCTCGAGCCCGGATTCTTCGCCATTCATCCCTCTCCCTCGCCGGATCCTTCGCCATCAAATCCACGCTTTCCTTTGCTGTCAGTCCTCAACCCTAAACGCCCCTGTCACTCTATATAACCATCATCTCCGCCGCCTCCGCGCCGCATCTTTGGCCCATCTCCTTCTTCCCCGTGACCTCCATCGGCACCGCAAGAGTGACAGCAAGCTTTGCCCTTGTTGCAGTGAGGCGAGGAGGCGATACCATCGATCCGGCGTAACTTCGCCGTCCTTGCTCCGCCGCCGGCGTTGAGCATCGAGCTTCAGGCCTTGACGCCCTTCGAAGCTACGACCAGGAGCAAGCCCAGCTCCAGCATAGTCTCCAGCATCCATCAGGTACCCTTAGTTTCTTCTAATTTCTTCCAATTTTTGATTTCGCCCAAATCCTAGCTCCGACGTACATCCCCGATTCCGGCCACCTCGCGTTACATCTCGACCATCCGACCATCTCATCACCTCCGCCGTATCCTCACGCACCTTCTACGCACTTTCACTCAACCCAGATCGCACAGGATCTGGGAGTCGAGCTCCACCGTCCTCCGCTCGCCGGAGCTCGTTCGCCACGCCGCACAGATCACCTTCACCCCGTCTTCTTGGGTCGAGGCACTTTGCCCTCGACCCGCGAAGCTTCTGAACTCTTTTGCAGGTCAAGAGGAGGCCGTCTGAGGCTTCCCAACTTCAGCCAGGAGCTTCGAGCCGATAGGCCTCGCCGGAGCCCCTCCAGGGCTCGGTTGGGCCCTTGGCCACCCGCAGCAGCTGCGCAACTTCACGCCGGACCTTCTCCGACCTTCAGGCGCAGCTGAGGAGGACCGGAGTTCACGCAGGACGTCGGCGAAGTTCGCCGGCGTCGAGTTCTTCCTCCACCTTCCAGAGCCGTCCGATGAAGACCGCGCTCCAGTTCTCATCCTAGCCGTCGATCTGTAGAGGAGCAGCAGCCGTTGATCCATCTGAGGATCTCATCTGGACCGTCGCAACCGAGGAGAGAAGCGCAGGAGCCCAGCACCGTCAGATCAGCCACGTGGATCTCTCTCCGCCGTCGATCGAGCCCAAGAGCCGAAGGAGTAAAGGCGCGTTTGTTCTCCACCGTCAGATCTGCCACGCGTCAGCATCGGGTCGTCGCTATTAATAAAGGGGTAAATATCATAGGGCCCCCTCGTAGTTTGTTTATTTCAGTTTAGTCCTGTAACTTTTAATTCACGTTGTTTATTTTCTGGGATATTTGCATAGAGACCCTCGCGCTTAATTCTATTTGCATTTATACCCCTGCCAGTAGAGACCCACGTGCTTTGGCACGTGCTTTGTTGGGTTATTTGCATCAGAAGCCCTGTAGTTCTGGATGTTATTCATTGAATGAAAAGTTTTGTTTATTTGCATATATGCCCCTGTGAGCATTGTTTTTGCACATGTGCGAATTATTTTGGGTAAATTGCATATAAGCCCCTGGACTTTTGGTACTTGTTACCAATAAGCCCTCGGAACTTATTTTTATTACATTTAGGTCCTTGAGTGCCCCAGGCATGTGCTTGGCACGTGACTTCTTGGGTATTTTGCACCAGGACCCCAGAACTTTTGGGTATTTGCACTTAGGTCCCTGTGCACAGTGCCCCACCTTTATTTTTGAATAAAATATCAAACGACCTCCAAATCCAATGAAATTTTGACACATGGCTCCTGCCATGGTGTAGGAATTTCTATGATTTTTGGGGACATTTTTGATTTCATTTATTATTTTTAAAAATTCAAAAACCCATATTTTTGCTACTGTTTGACTTTAAAAATACCAAAAAAATATAAAAACTCCACCAAAAATTCTAAAAAAATTAGGTAATGTTTCTTGCTTGTTGATTGATTTTTTAGCCAATTTTGGCTATTGTCCATCACTTAAAAACCCTAAAAATTGAAAAACCCCTAAAAACTCATAAAAATTACAATAAATAAATTAAAAATCCAAAAACAATAATTAGGGTGCCTAAATTTTCCTTAATCTTTCTAGATTATAGGAAAATTACCTCTAGGGCTTTTTAAGATCCAAGAGTATTTTATTTTTGGATCCTAAACCTTGCTGGACAGTACCCTTTGTTTGTTGCATTGTTTGATTTTTAATAAATAATTTACCCATTAGAAAAATTCCAAAAATTCACCAAAAACAGTAAAAAACTTAAAAAACCTAAAAACCATTTTTCCTTAATTTTTGCATTATTTTTGGAGGGTTGTATAAATTGTTGAAGTTCCCGTGTATTTACTCTCTCTTATTTCTCTCATCTTTTAAAAAATCTAAAAAAATTTTCAAAAACAAATAAAAATCATAAAAAAGATTCTCTTGGATTCCTGACTACATCGTAGGCTATTTAGCCAATCTGTGCTCCTTGTGTTCGACCCTGGATCGCTATACCAGGTAAAAAGAATAGCGAAGACCGCTTACATTAGTTTTCATCGATTTTTATATCTTTTCCGAGTGGTTTTGATCAATTTTTCTCGATTGACCGAATTGATCGATTAAGGACAACGACATTGTGATTTATTTTCCACCTTAACCGCATCGAAATTCGGGTCGTCAGAATGGCGCCGTTGCCGGGGAGCACGGCTTTGTAGTCAGTTTTCATTCTTCTATTTTTGTCTCTCTAGATTATAACTGTTTTCTGACACTCTCTCTTTCTAATTTTTGTGCGAGGTACTACGTGGAGATCTTGGAGTACACTTTTTGAGGACCCGCACGGGAAGAAGAGCAGGAAGAGAGAGAGAGGAGAAGAATTTTCTATTCAGAGAGAGAGAGAACATTATTCTTGTTGTAATAATTTAGGACTTGGACCTTGGACATTTGTGGACATTTGTACTTAGCGGGTCTGTTTCGCCGAGCACCGGTGTGCTCGGGGGACCCATTTAGATTTTCGCGGCTTTTATCGTGGTTTTATAGCTAGCTGCCTTTTCCGGTGTTTCTCGCGGTTTTAGCCCCTAGACATAGGAATTTTGATTGATTGTGACGTAAATTTTAAGGCCCAACACCTAATAGAATATCTGTTCCTATAGAACGTAATTGGACCTTAATAAAATTCAC
This sequence comes from Ottelia alismoides, assembly GCA_037367405.1. Lineage (NCBI taxonomy): Eukaryota > Viridiplantae > Streptophyta > Magnoliopsida > Alismatales > Hydrocharitaceae > Ottelia > Ottelia alismoides. The sequence continues at coordinate 671,963 of JAZKJV010001010.1, read as the reverse complement.
TGAAAAAGTTAGTTTAATTGGATTTGAGACCACGTGCCGTGAGGAGTCACATACAGCGCTGGCAGGACCCGTTGTGGCGGGCACCGAGTGACTCCCAAGATCGGACTCCGGACTCGATTCGGTTAGCTAACTATTGTTCTTCACGATCAATAGAAGTTGCTCATCTAGGATTCGGTTTTTCCCGCTGCACCATTTAGGTAGTTTTACTCTGTCTTTAAATTCTGCGCGGATCACTTGCATGTAGAGTGCTGGAGACAAGGTACGCATTTCTTTCTCTGCATGCATCATTGATTTCTTCGCGCATCGGCTTTTTCGTCTTCTCCCTCTGTTTTTGACTTAATCATCAGGAGAATCGGAAAAACCGTTAGGCCGCTTGTATTCATTTTGAAAAAAATTAAAAAGAAAAACAAAAAAATTGGGACTGGATAACATTATTGACCCTAAAAGACACTCACATTAAAAACTTGTCTTGGGGAGAGCAACCCCCTCATTGTTTGGTTTGATTGTGCGAGAGAGTGACCCGAACACTAGGTAAAGCCCTCCGGTGCTCATCTCGACTGATTACCGACTCTTCTGTGTGGGACAGTCGGTTGAGAGAGTATCGGGTATCCTAACAGGTCACGTAAGCGCTCTGATATCTTGTATGTTCACCAAATAAAATTGACAAGATAAATTGACCGATCCTTCACGGTCTTCAGATTGTGTTGCGTTGGTGAACCGGGGGTTTGCTTTGCGATCATATTTTCTCCAGATCCCATCCGCCCAACTCGCCAAGATCAAGATGATGGGTAGACGATCTCTTAGGCAGCCTCTGGCTGCACCGCTTTCAGGCGCGTCTTCTCCATCGTCTAGGTTGGCTCGTGAGAGTCGAGACCAGCTCTCCGGGCCCGAGTTCGATTCCACCCTGTTCCCCCTCGATCCCCTTTCTTCTGCTACTGAGAGACATGAGCCCGAGGAGAGACGAATTAATTTGACAGAACCTGAGTTGGGCTCATCTGATTTTGCAGACGTCCCTATGGCTGGAGCCGGAAGTTCAGACGATCGCCAGCCCGAACATTTTGTCTTAGACCAAGGGGCGATCAACTCCACCCTGATCGCATCATTAGAGACGGTTCAGCAACAGTTACGCGATCAGGGGGCATTCATGATAGAGATGAGGAGGGAGTTGGAGCGACTCCGAAGAGAGCAAGACGAGCCGAGCGAGCCGGAGGACATCCCTGACGCTGATGCAGAGGCAGCAGCCGCAGCAGCAGCTGCCGCAGCAGAGGCAGCCGCCGCCGCAGCAAGACCGATGCGGGATCTTCACAACCCCGGATCTACACTGATGCACCAATGGGTGGTGATACCTGCTATCGTGGGGGATTTCAAGTTCCCTCCGAACACCCTGCAGATGCTTCCTCATTTTCACGGACTCGCCACTGAGGAACCCCACCTCCATCTCCAGGAGTTTCTGATGATCTGCAGCACTGTCCACGACCGTCGTGTGGACCAAGATACGATTCGGATGATGGCCTTCCCTTTTTCACTGGCAGACAGAGCAGCCGCCTGGCTGAAACATCTAGGGAAGTTTGTATACACCTGGGAGCAACTCCGCACCGAGTACTTGAACAAGTACTATCCACTCGGGCGGACGAATGCAGCAAGGTCCCTGATCAACAACTTCTCCATGCTCCCAAACGAGCAATTTCACGAGGCATGGGAGAGGTTCAGAGAGCTTCTGGATAGATGCCCACACCACGACATTTCGAAGCCGAACCTAGTTCAGAGCTTCTTTAGTGGGCTGACGCCAGAGCTTCAGGGACTGGTGAATGCTTCTTGCGGCGGGTCCTACTTTGCCAAGGACCACAACCAAGTCTGGGCCATCTATGAGGAGATGTCCGAAAATTACATGGTGATGTCCCAGACTCGGTTGTACACACAGAGAGTTCAGCCGCCAGGACCCGTGCAGTATCAGCGGATATCACGGGTTGATGCAGGTCCATCCAGTTCGTCCACAGTTGCAGCCGCACAGGCAGAGTCGGCCGCTGCGGACATGGGGATTATCAGCGAGAAGTTGGACCGCATGGAGATCATAGAGAAGAAGCAGTGCCAGGGCATAACTCAGATGGAGCAAATGGCACAAACTCTGAGCGACATGAAGACCCAGCTCTTGTGTCTTCAGGAGGCACAGACGGCTCCTCAGCCCCGTCTTCAGTCGCGAGGCGATTCCGGTAGCAGCCGCAGCTCGTCCCAGCGCTCCAGCTCTTTGCAGCAGCCTAGACAAGTTCACCTTGTACAGGCGGAGCCGTACCAGCAGCAGCAGCCCTCTTACCAGTCACCACCATCTCCAGACTTACAGATGGTGGTATATCAGCCGGATCAGCCTCTGGATGTACTCCCACCAGCCCCTTACGATGCTGAGCCGTTGATGGATGTCAACGGGATTTGGTATGACCGTCCTCAACCTGGAATCCGACGAGACCATCCCGGATTTAGGTGGGGGAATGGGGGTAACCAGTCCCAACAGCAGCCAGCCGGTCAGGGAGGGCAGTACTCCCAGCAGAGAGATCACCAGCAGCACCCAGCACACCAGCCATCATCCTTCGTACCTCGTCCCTATCAGCAGCAGGGACAGAGTTGGAGACGTGAGCAGCAGGCTCACCAGCAGCAGCATCCTTCCTCTTACCCCTCTCAGCCACAGCAGCACCAGGTCCAGCAGCCTCATTACCAGAGAGGCAACCCGTCGGGCTCCCATGAGAGCCCCGCCATGGATGATATAGCCCGCCTCTTCACAGAGCAGCAGGCTACATTTAGACGGGAGATGGACGAGTTCCGCCAGGAGATGCGGGACCTGATGAGAGGGAAGGCCGCTATCCCTGCACAGATCGAGCCTAATCCGAATAATTTGAAGAGGAAATCTGAGCAGGTAGTTCACACTGAGCCTACCACTTCTAGTGACTCATTTGATGTTATCTCGTCGGATTTATTTGATGCTGATTTTGTCACACTTAGGAGCGGTAGAAGACCAGCAGGAGGCGCCTCATCTGAGCGACAACATGAGGATTCATCTAGAGCGCCAGATGAGGGAGAGGAGAGCGGTACTGAAGCCGCACATCATGATGAGGGTGGTACTGATGCCACCCGAGATGCTGATTCCACCGGCGGTACTGAGGCCGCCACTTCACCAGATCGAGGAGGTGGTACTGACGCCACCAGCAGAGCCGAGCCAGCCCGCGGTACTGAGGCCGCAAGACGTCTAGTTGTAGAGCCAGCTAGAGGTGGTACTGATGCCACCAACATTTATTCTGATAGAAATGTTGTCTTTCCTCGCATGAATGTATCTCGGAACTCTGATTTGAATAAAGGAAAAGGTTTAGTTTCTTCTGATTCCACTGTGGTGAATGATGTTTGTGAGGATCCGGTCATCGAACCGTCTAGACCTATTCCTAGTCCTTCATCTGAGAAGGACCCTGTGATCCCCTTTCCTAGAGCCCTTGAGTTGGGGAAGGGGAAGAAAAAGACCCAAAAAAGAGAGAGCAGGAGGAGTTCAGCCAGAGCATGATAGACCGATTTCACATCCAGCTGACCCTCAATGAGGCTTTGCAGCACATTCCTCTTCTTCAGCGATCCCTAAGAGATAGGACCACAGTCAGAAGGAAGAAGAGGAGCAAGACCGCAGAAATTCATGTGCTAACAAAAGCCACGTGTTACGCGATCCAGAACCATCTGCCGACTAAGAGGCCAGATTTAGGGGCCCCGTATGTCAGATGTCAGATTAGTGAGCAGAGGTTCGACCGTACTCTCTTAGATAGCGGATCGTCGATCAACCTTCTTCCGGCAGCCCTTCTCGACCACTTAGAGTTGGGCACTCTTAGACAGAGCAGGACATACCTTCAGTTTGCTGATCGGTCTGTCAAGAGGCCAAAGGGGTTGTTGCGAGACGTTGTCGTCACGATTCAGGGTTTGCAATTCCCCGTGGACTTTGTCGTACTGGACATGGAGACCCCTGACTCGTTGACCGATTCCCCCATCATCCTCGGTCGCCCATTCTTGGCCACAGCCAAGGCAGTGACTGACCATGACAGTGGGAAGGTATACTTTCGCGTCCAGGGCGAGAGTATACAAATAGAGACGGTTAAGGACCACAGAGCCAGATCCAAATCCCGCTCACATGGCAGTACAGATTCAGAGCAGCTGACAGACGCAGAGCCAGACATCCACCAGGACTGTGATTTTGTGATCACAGATGATGAGGCAGCTTGGGCAGACCTTGAATCACAGACTACCCTCTCATATTCAGATATAGTTGATGCAGAATTGATAGCAGAGGATAGTCTGGAGAGCACAATCCTGGTTCAGGATACTATTGAGTCAGCAGAGTCGGACCTTGATCGCGACACGATTTCCAGTGATGGTGGTGCTGATGCCACCTTGTTCTCCGGTGGTACTGATGCCACCGAGTCTGAGATAGATCCCTCGGATTCAGAATCTGATTGGGCAGATTGTGATGATCAAATGCCAGATCTGGATCCACTTGAGCCTACAGATGAGGAGGGGGTAGAGGCAGAACAGACCAGAGACAATGTAGAGGACCCGCCTTCTCCAGATCCAGTCTGTGAGAGTTCGTTATCATTTTCCCAGGCACATTTGGCAGAATTGTCCGCATACACACATCTTCTTCAGAAGCCAGATTTGCCAGCACCCAGCTGTCCAGAGCTAAAGCCGCTCCCTACTTCGTTGAAGTATAGATTCCTTGCGGGAGAGTCTGAGATGTACCCAGTCATCATCTCTGCCGATCTGACTGGAGAACAAGAATCCCGTCTGATGGAGGTTCTTGAAAAGAACCGCAAGGCAATTGGATGGAGCGTAGCAGATCTCCATGGGATTAGTCCCTCGTTGTGTTCCCACCATATCTATCTCGAGGAAGGGGCGAAGCCGTCGCGTGAGTTCCAGCGGCGACTGAACCCCAACCTAAGAGAGGTTGTTATGAAGGAAATATCAAAATGGTGGAGTGCAGATTTCATTTATCCCATTTCCGACTCCAAGTGGGTTAGCCCCTTGCATGTGGTACCCAAGAAGACGGGCATCACGACTGTGATCAGTGAGTCGGGAGAGGAGATTGCTACACGAGTACCCACCTCTTGGCGGGTCTGTGTTGACTACAGGAGACTCAACCAGGCCACCAAGAAGGACCATTTCCCCCTGCCTTTTATTGATCAGATCATAGAGAGACTGGCAGGGAAGAGCCATTATTGCTTCCTAGATGGGTACTCGGGCTACAACCAGGTGGCCATCGCTCCTGAGGATCAGGAGAAAACCACCTTTACCTGTCCCTTCGGTACGTACGCCTTTCGACGCATGCCGTTTGGGCTATGTAACGCCCCTGCGACTTTTCAGAGATGCATGCTGTCAATCTTTTCGGACATGGTAGGGGAGTGCTTGGAGGTCTTCATGGACGACTTCTCGGTTTACGGCGACGGTTTCGATTCCTGTCTTGACTGCCTAGACCGAGTGCTCCAGCGATGCATTGCTACCCGCTTAGTTCTGTCTTGGGAGAAGAGTCACTTCATGGTGACTCAAGGGACGGTGCTTGGCCACATCATCTCCAACAGAGGCATGGAGGTTGATCCGGCCAAGGTCGATGTCATTAGGAAACTCACACCGCCGTCCAATCTGAAGCAGTTACGGTCATTTCTGGGGCACGTTGGTTTTTATAGGAGATTTATTCATGATTTCAGCAAGATTGCCCGACCGTTGACTGACCTCTTGACGAAAGACACCGAGTTCCTTGTAGATGACAAGTGTCTTTCGTCATTTGAAACTCTCCAGCAGTGTGTGATTGAGGCTCCTGTCCTCCAGCCACCCGATTGGTCTCTCCCGTTCGAGATCATGACGGACGCCTCCGATTTTGCCGTAGGGGCAGTGCTAGGACAGAGGAGGGATGGAGTACCATTTGCGATACACTATGCTAGCCGCACATTGGATTCCGCCCAGCGGAATTATACAGTCACAGAAAAGGAAATGCTAGCAGTAGTGTTTGCCCTAGATAAATTCAGATCATATATCATTGGATCCCGAGTGACCTTGTACACAGATCACACCGCCATCAGGTACCTCATGTCAAAGAAGGATGCCAAGGCCAGACTTACTAGATGGATCCTTCTACTCCAGGAGTTCGACATTGAGATCAAGGATAAACCTGGAGTCAAGAATGTGGTGGCGGACCATTTATCCCGATTAGAGCAGCCTGAGGATTCTGAGCAGATTGATCCCATTTGTGATACCTTCCCAGATGAGGCGATCCTTGCTATCGCCTCACTCCCATGGTACGCTGATATTGTGAACTTTCTCGTTGCTGGGAAAGTTCCACAAGACTGGCCCAAGCAGAGGATTGAGACCTTCCTTGCAAAGGCCAAGTCTTACCACTGGGAGGATCCCATCCTTTACCACGAAGGAGGGGATAGCATCTGGCGTCGGTGTATTCCTCAGGAGGAGCATCATAGTGTCCTCACTTACTGCCACAAGCTTGAGGCAGGAGGACATCATTCTGGGAGGAGAACGGCACAGAAAGTGCTCCAATCCGGCTTGTGGTGGCCTACACTCTTCAAGGATTCTGATGAGTTCGTGAAGAGGTGTACTGACTGTCAGAGGATGGGCACTTGTGGACAGCGTGATATGATGCCGATGCAGCCCATTCATTTCTGTGAGGTTTTTGACGCATGGGGCATCGATTTCATGGGTCCATTCCCTAAAAGTCAGGGATTTGAGTACATTCTGTTGGCCGTAGATTATGTTAGTCGTTGGGTTGAGGCTATCCCCGCCCGAGCCGCAGATGCAAAGACAGTTTGCAAATTTTTGAAGAGGAACATTATCATGCGGTTCGGGGTTCCACGAGTTTTGATTTCTGACGGGGGATCTCATTTCATCAACGACCAGGTGAAGGCACTTGCTACCGAGTTCGGCATAGATCATCGTGTTGCTACACCATATCATCCACAGACAAATGGTCTAGCTGAAGTGTCGAATAGGGAGATCAAGAATATTTTGCAGAAAGTCGTCCGCCCTGACCGAAAGAATTGGTCACAGCTTTTGGATTCGGTCTTGTGGGCATATCGGACGTCTTTCAAGACTCCATTGGGTACATCTCCCTTTCGCCTCGTGTATGGCAAGCCCTGTCACCTACCAGTTGAGCTGAGGCACAAGTCACTCTGGGCAGTCACAGACATATTGATGGATCCAGATGGTATAGGAGACCAGAGGAGGGCAGAGTTAGCCGCCTTGGAAGAGCTTAGAGATGCAGCTTTCTCAAACAGCCTACATTATAAGGAGAAAGTCAAGGAGTGGCATGATTCTCATATCAGCCACAAGCATTTTGAGATTGGACAGAAAGTATGGCTGTTTGATGCGAGGCTTAGATTATTTCCAGGGAAGCTACAGAGCAAATGGAAAGGACCTTACTTGGTCAGAAAGGTACACGATAACGGTAGCATTGATATATCTGAGTTATCTTCTGAGAGTACCTTCCGAGTGAACGGCCAGCGGCTCAAACCATTTCTAGATCATGAGCCGCGGGACGTTATTATTGCCGCTATTCATTTTGCGTGAGATGTGGTCTTTTGACTCACATCTTTTACATCTCACGCCTGATTTTCACTGTTCCTCCGCCTGTATAGATCCAGTTGTCCATATCATTCCATTCTTTAGTCCCACATCCCGTCTCTCATCTTATGATTATGCTATACTTAGGGTGTACTTTACCCTAAGTATAGGGGGGATGTCGGACCTGTGAGTATTCTTTTCATTTTTTCTGCTCTTGTTTTTGCTGCCTATACTTAGGGATATTTTACCCTAAGTATAGGGGGGGCAGATTCTGTATATTCTTCACTCGGCTTTCCCTTCATGTACAGCTTTCTATACTTAGGATTAGTTAATCCTAAGTATAGGGGGAAACCACCGAGTTCTTCTCATTCTATTCATTCATTCGTTCCTGTACTTAGACATTCCTTTTCACTTCCCTTTTACTAAGCACGAGTTATGTCTTCTTCATCGCTCTTGATCACTCTGAGGACATCGTTCGAGCTAAGTATAGGGGGGGTGTGTATATATTTCATATATACTTTAGCCATAACTCGTACTTTGTGTGAGTGTGTTAATAAATAAAATGGCTAAAAATCACAAAATATTAAAAATTTTTTTTTCATGTACATAAACCTCTTTTATTCTTGCACATGCATAGCTAGTGTATAAAGTATTTTTGTAAAAATGATTTCAAAATTCTTTGGTGTAAAGATTGTGTAAATATTTTTGTATCAAAATTATGTATATAGTACAAAATTTTTCCAAAATGTTTTGAAAATCAAAAGTTTGCAAAAATCTTGTGTAAATGTTTGTGAATATCTTTTTGCAAAACTTGCACTTCATGCATCATTCATTCATGATTTCAAAACATTTTTCAAAAATTTTGCATGATTGTAAAATATTTGTAAATAGCATCTTGTGTACATATATGTATATAGTTTTTCCTGGATGAGAGTTGACATTTAAACTAAGCCTGGAATTAAATTGAGAAATGGAGCTTGAATAAGATCTTAATTCACTTAACTTCAAGAGGAACCTTGTAGGACTTAGGGTTAAGGCTTTTCAGGTCCATAAGGACTTAATTCTTTGAGTCCACTAGGCTATGAGCATATGTCATCTTGATGAGCCTAAGTAGAGCACGTAACAACACACGCATGACTCTCAGAGACAATGGCTTAACTTGCACCTGCACTTTACACATGGCTCTCCATGGATGAGGTGGTGAGGAGGCAGTTTCCTTTGGCTTGGGGTAGCATATGAGGGTAGTACTTCTAGGCGGAACCTCTCTTCTTCTTATAGTGAAGGAAGTGCACCTCAACTTGGTCTAGTGGTGTTGAAAGCTAAAGACAGAAGCTGTGGGTTGCAATAAAGCTTCAAAAGAGGGATAGTCTACTGGCTCAAGGGGAAATTTCTTATATATGCTGCACCATGTAGATATGTTGTACAGAAGTTGTTGAAAAAAAAAATATGCAAAAATGCAAAAAGAACTCCAAAAAAGTGGTGGGTCGGATTGAAAATTTAATAACCCCACCGGAGTATAAAGCAAAAGCTTATGGTATCCATGTTACATCTCATGAAGCTTGCAGCGGGAGACTTAGCTACACTGGCTAAGCTTCCAAAACTCTATACTTCTACCCCCTCTTCTTGAGCCGGTTGCACTTGAACTTAGAAGGGAATACCCCGCTTCTCGAGGAAAGAGTTGCTAGACTGAGGCATTAGAGTTACCAGGTTGAGGGAGGTTGTGTCTTTGTCACTTCTGAGGTGGGGAGCCACATATCACTTACACCGCAAGGAAAAGATTCATGGTCATTAGAGTTTGTGTATGAAGACTTGTTCTGATCTGGTTTATTGAGGAGTCTTGCCCATAGATTGGTGGAACTTGGAGGCTGTTGAGTTTTAAGCTTAAGTCCAAATAAGGTTCCGACACATTAATAATCCAAAGATCTGATCGAGCTCCATATTTCAATTTAATGAAGGAAAATTTAATAAGTCAACCTTGATCCTTGTACATTCTCTTTTTCTTTTTCTTTTTCTTTCTTTTTCACTTCTTTTTCAAATAAGTGTTTGCTAAGGGACTAGCAAAGTTAAGCATAGGGGGGTGATGAATACCCATTCATCACTCTTTATTCTTCTATTTTAGCTACAAAAACCTTTGCAAATACATGTAGATATGTGTAAATACAAATAAATACCAAAAGCATGCATTGTGTAAAAACCTATAATTAGCATGTTTTTGTGCACAAAATAAAAGAATAAAGAGCAAAAAGAAAAAGAGGGAAATATTTAGAATAAATATTGAGCAACCTAACCCAAGGGAGGGCTCAGCATGGGCCTGACCGCATAAAAGCCAAAGTAGAGGGAGATAGGAGCTCATTTGTATATATTTGTAAATAAATAAAACTCTATATTTTCCTCACCCAAAAAGATGTTTGTACATATTGTGTGTATATTTAGAAACTATTAAAAACAAAATAAAAAGATAAAAAGCAAAAAGATCAAAAACATCCTTCCTTCACCATGTGCATAAACCACACTCTTGTATTTATTTAACCTTGTAAATAAATTCATTTATTTTCTAAACTTCTTGTAAGTATTCTATGTTATATTTTGTAAATAAAATAAATAACAAGAAACAAAACAAAAATCAAATAAAAATTACAAAATTGAAAATACAAAAATACATTGTATAAATACCATGTATATAAATGTACTCATTTATTTATTTCACCCTTGTATATAAGTGATAAAAATAAAATAAAAATATTCTTTTATTCCTCATTTTATCTTGTAAATAAATAAAATACAAAATGAGCATAAAAACACATAAAAATAACAAATAAAAAATCAAAAATAAAAATCCATATAGTGTACATATACCTATGTATATAGCTAACCTATTTTTATTTCCAAAAATTAATTAAAAATCACCAAAAAATAGAAAAAAATAAAAGAAAAATATTTCATGTTTTGAGTTTTCTCTAATTCGACCTATTTCTGCCCTAAAATAAATAAACAAAATCCACCACACGTGGCAGCGTCTGACTGGTCCACGGGGGACTGTTGACCCCAGTCAACTCCCCCGCGGACTCCTTCCTATTCTGGCCGTCGCGCGCCGCGCCTCCTTCGCCGATTTTCCCACGCGCATCCAGGCTGTACCCCACGCATATCTCGAGCCCGGATTCTTCGCCATTCATCCCTCTCCCTCGCCGGATCCTTCGCCATCAAATCCACGCTTTCCTTTGCTGTCAGTCCTCAACCCTAAACGCCCCTGTCACTCTATATAACCATCATCTCCGCCGCCTCCGCGCCGCATCTTTGGCCCATCTCCTTCTTCCCCGTGACCTCCATCGGCACCGCAAGAGTGACAGCAAGCTTTGCCCTTGTTGCAGTGAGGCGAGGAGGCGATACCATCGATCCGGCGTAACTTCGCCGTCCTTGCTCCGCCGCCGGCGGCGGCGGCAACGGGGCGGTGAGGCATCCGAGCTTCAGGCCTTGACGCCCTTCGAAGCTACGACCAGGAGCAAGCCCAGCTCCAGCATAGTCTCCAGCATCCATCAGGTACCCTTAGTTTTCTTCTAATTTCTTCCAATTTTTGATTTCGCCCAAATCCTAGCTCCGACGTACATCCCCGATTCCGGCCACCTCGCGTTACATCTCGACCATCCGACCATCTCATCACCTCCGCCGTATCCTCACGCACCTTCTACGCACTTTCACTCAACCCAGATCGCACAGGATCTGGGAGTCGAGCTCCACCGTCCTCCGCTCGCCGGAGCTCGTTCGCCACGCCGCACAGATCACCTTCACCCCGTCTTCTTGGGTCGAGGCACTTTGCCCTCGACCCGCGAAGCTTCTGAACTCTTTTGCAGGTCAAGAGGAGGCCGTCTGAGGCTTCCCAACTTCAGCCAGGAGCTTCGAGCCGATAGGCCTCGCCGGAGCCCCTCCAGGGCTCGGTTGGGCCCTTGGCCACCCGCAGCAGCTGCGCAACTTCACGCCGGACCTTCTCCGACCTTCAGGCGCAGCTGAGGAGGACCGGAGTTCACGCAGGACGTCGGCGAAGTTCGCCGGCGTCGAGTTCTTCCTCCACCTTCCAGAGCCGTCCGATGAAGACCGCGCTCCAGTTCTCATCCTAGCCGTCGATCTGTAGAGGAGCAGCAGCCGTTGATCCATCTGAGGATCTCATCTGGACCGTCGCAACCGAGGAGAGAAGCGCAGGAGCCCAGCACCGTCAGATCAGCCACGTGGATCTCTCTCCGCCGTCGATCGAGCCCAAGAGCCGAAGGAGTAAAGGAGCGTTTGTTCTCCACCGTCAGATCTGCCACGCGTCAGCATCGGGTCGTCGCTATTAATAAAGGGGTAAATATCATAGGGCCCCCTCGTAGTTTGTTTATTTCAGTTTAGTCCTGTAACTTTTAATTCACGTTGTTTATTTTCTGGGATATTTGCATAGAGACCCTCGCGCTTAATTCTATTTGCATTTATACCCCTGCCAGTAGAGACCCACGTGCTTTGGCACGTGCTTTGTTGGGTTATTTGCATCAGAAGCCCTGTAGTTCTGGATGTTATTCATTGAATGAAAAGTTTTGTTTATTTGCATATATGCCCCTGTGAGCATTGTTTTTGCACATGTGCGAATTATTTTGGGTAAATTGCATTTAAGCCCCTGGACTTTTGGTACTTGTTACCAATAAGCCCTCGGAACTTATTTTTATTACATTTAGGTCCTTGAGTGCCCCAGGCACGTGCTTGGCACGTGACTTCTTGGGTATTTTGCACCAGGACCCCAGAACTTTTGGGTATTTGCACTAGGTCCCTGTGCACAGTGCCCCACCTTTATTTTTGAATAAAATATCAAACGACCTCCAAATCCAATGAAATTTTGACACATGGCTCCTGCCATGGTGTAGGAATTTCTAGGATTTTTGGGGACATTTTTGATTTCATTTATTATTTTTAAAAAATTCAAAAACCCATATTTTTGCTACTGTTTGACTTTAAAAATACCAAAAAATATAAAAACTCCACCAAAAATTCTAAAAAAATTAGGTAATGTTTCTTGCTTGTTGATTGATTTTTTAGCCAATTTTGGCTATTGTCCATCACTTAAAAACCCTAAAAATTGAAAAACCCCTAAAAACTCATAAAATTACAATAAATAAATTAAAAATCCAAAAACAATAATTAGGGTGCCTAAAATTTTCCTTAATCTTTCTAGATTATAGGAAAATTACCTCTAGGGCTTTTTGAGATCCAAGAGTATTTTATTTTTGGATCCTAAACCTTGCTGGACAGTACCCTTTGTTTGTTGCATTGTTTGATTTTTAATAAATAATTTACCCATTAGAAAAATCCAAAAATTCACCAAAACAGTAAAAAACTTAAAAAACCTAAAAACCATTTTTCCTTAATTTTTGCATTATTTTTGGAGGGTTGTATAAATTGTTGAAGTTCCCGTGTATTTACTCTCTCTTATTTCTCTCATCTTTTAAAAAATCTAAAAAAATTTTCAAAAACAAATAAAAATCATAAAAAAGATTCTCTTGGATTCCTGACTACATCGTAGGCTATTTAGCCAATCTGTGCTCCTTGTGTTCGACCCTGGATCGCTATACCAGGTAAAAAGAATAGCGAAGACCGCTTACATTAGTTTTCATCGATTTTTATATCTTTTCCGAGTGGTTTTGATCAATTTTTCTCGATTGACCGAATTGACCGATTAAGGACAACGACATTGTGATTTATTTTCCACCTTAACCGCATCGAAATTCGGGTCGTCAATACTTAAACTTGAAAGATTTGCATTTTAGTCCCTGAATTTCATAACAATAATTTGCTTGTTCTTTTTGAATAAAATAAATGTTATTTGTGATCCAAAAATTCTACAAAAAATTGTGCTATGCTCCTGATGTGATTATCTTATTAGCATAAATCTTTCATTGCATTTTGCCTTCATTTATTATTATTAAAAAATTAAAATAGTGTCATTTTGTCTTCTTGAAATTCAAAAATTCATAAAAATTCAAATATTATTCTAAAAATTCCAAAAAAATAGAGTAGTTGTATTTCATTGTCTTTTAATTTCTGATCAATTTTCACACATTTATTTTTTATAAAACCCCAAAAAATTTAAAAACATCAAAAATCTTATAAAAATCACAGAAAATTCTGCAAAAATTCCAAAAAATTTGATGTCAGTTCTTGTTTGTAGATTTTTGCATCTAGTATGTCTTAAAAAAATTGCCAGGAGTTTTAGCACTTAAAGTATTTTTAAGTTGCAAATTACTCCAAGCTGTGCACATTTTCGTGTTTTCTCACTGTTTGATTTTTAGAAAAAATAAAAACATCTAAAAATTCACAACAATTCTCAAAAATATTTCAAAACTTTTAAAACCCAAAATTATTTTTCTCGATTTTTCTGAGTACTTTGACAAATTTAAAAATTACAAAAAAGAGTTGGTGTGTGTACTTTTGATCTTGTCAATATTACTTCGTGTAATTTTTGAAAATAAAAAAAATGCAAAATCACAATCACTAAAAATTTGAAAAACTTTGAAAATAAAAAAATAAAAACGTAAAAAATTGACAAAAACCAAGGACAGTCGTCCTTTGATATTCATGTTTTCTCCTAATTAGTTTCTGATTAATTGAATAACCCTCGAGAATTGTAGCCTCCCTAAGTTCAATCCTGTCCGCTATACAGGTTAATAAGTAGCAAAAAAATTAAAAAATATTTTTGTTGTCACGGGATTTTGGGGACAAAAACGACTTATTTTACCACCTTTAATTCCATCCCACAAGTATGTCCAAAGTATAACAATGTTGAAAGGAGTAAACATATTTTCAGAAGAGTTTGGGAAATGAAAAGGGAGAAGAGAAAAGAAAAAAAGAAAGATATTAAAAAATGTTTTAATATTCTTTGTCTGACTCAGTGGATGTGGTGTCTTTCAACTGATCTTCATATACAACTTGAATGGAATTTACAATGGAGAAGAAGGTGTCATATTCCAGATATGATTTCAATAGCTGCCCGATCATGTAGGGTTGTGCATCAGCTGATAATCCTAATATCATTACAATGTAGTGTCACGCACATGCTTCACTATAAATAGCCTAATCCATTTGCTCTTCAACTTCCTTGGGGAAAACTTTCAACTTTGCATTGAACAACTAGACCTTTTGACTTGGTTCAAAAGTCTTTTGGCAGATGTACTTGTCATGCCACTTCTTGACTTTTTCCTTCTATATCAGGCTATTGTCATATGCATAGTCATGGAATTTATATAGTTTGTTCAAATCCAACTTTCTATTTTTCCCGACCTTCTTGGAATCCAGGTTACAAACATTAATTAGCTACAAGGATTTATGAATGAGTTCCACGGGCAGATGGCATGGCTTGCCGTATACCAAGAGGTAGGGAGACACTTCCCAAAGGTGACTTGTATGCTATTCTGTAAGCCCAAAGAACCGAGTCAAAAAACTGAGACCAATTCTTGCGATCTAGGAGCACAAGCTTCTGAAGAATTCTCTTAGTCTCCTTGTTTGAGAATTCTGCCAATCCATTGGACTGTGGGTGGTAGGGAGAAGGTACATGATGTTCAATGCAGAATTCTTGAGTTAGATGTTTCACCTCTTTATTTATGAAATGGCTGCCACCAATGGATATAAGAATCTTAGGAATCTCGAACCTTGAAATGATACGATCCTTCAAAAAATGATAGATAATACAACTATTGGAGGCTCGGGTTGGGATAGCCTCTACCAACAACTGACGTAGTCGATAGCGAGCAAAAGGTATTCGAATACCTAACGTTCGGAAATGGGCTCATGAAGTCAATTCCCATACATCAAACATATATGAAATCTGAATATATCTTAGGGGCATTGTGTATCTCAGTCCGATTGTTCCACGTATCCTCTAGCAGTCTTTGTAGTGCTTTACTTAATCTTCTACATCTTTGATCAAGATCTGCCACAAAGGCCGCATTGGAGTACTTTTGATGACATTCTTTTTCCTAAATGGTGTCCTCCAGATTCCGATCATGTCAATGAGCGACGACACTTGTAACTTCCTTCTGAGGAATGCACCTTCTCCATATACAATCTTCCCTCTCATTAAAGAGATATGGATCCTCCCATTGGTAGAAATGGAATCAGACAAGAATTTGTCTACTTTCAGTTTCTTCTAATCTTGCAGAGTTCTCCTGGACACAAGATAGTTCACAATATCATCATACCAGGTGATTAGACCCCCAAATCTTAGGGATTATCTTGTGGTGCACACATGGCGGACCACTGAGTCGCAGTGATGATTGCCCAAGGAGCCCAAGCAACTAAGCAGCAATTAACCCACACAATAATATCAATCAATAAATAAATAGGAGTGAATCAAAATTAATTATAACACTACAAATAAATGTGTATAGTGAAAAGCAAAGTAGGGTATCGAACACATGGAGAGAAGTCAGTGTAGAAGGTATATTACATATAGATAAATAATTAATAAATAATATAGGCATATTTTTTACTATATTCCTCAATGAAGTAATTAATGGATTTATAGGTTTTTAATAAAATAATAAATAAAATATTTTTAAATTTTTGTTTTATTATTTATTTATCTATTTATTTTTATTTATTTTTATGATTTTTATTTGTTTTTTAAAAAATTCTTTATTCTATTTTTTTTAAAAACTAAAAATATAATATGGGTACATATGTACAAAATATATATGTAATATGTAAAATTTAAATGCTATATAATAAATATACAAAAAATCAAAAATTTTAATAAGTACAGTCTTGTTTATATATATACATATATATATATATTATGTTAAAAACTTGATTATAACGGATTTATAAGATTAATAATAGGAAAAATGGGGCTGCCCCCGCCCCATTTTTCGGCGGTTTTTTTTATTTTTTTTGAAAATAAAACCATGTATATTCATCCATATATCCCTCCTACAATGCCATTCGAATTTCATCAGAAAACAGAGACTCCTACGGCCTCCATCTCGATGGTATCGATTTAAAAAAATCTTGTTACCGTTAAAAAATACTGTCCGGATGGAGGCCGTAGGAGTCTCTGTTTCTGACGAAATTCGATGGTATATAGGAGGGATATAGGGATGAATGTAAATGGTGTTATTTTTCAAAAAAAATAAAAACTTTGCCCAAATAAGGCGGGGGCAGCCATGTTGGCTGCCCCTAGGGGTGAAAGTGACATATTTGTTGTCGGGTGAAGGGACAAAGACTCTTTCGAGCGGAACCCTGTTGATGAGAGCCAGAATCCCAGGTTGCTTGATTTCGCTTGATCTAAGGTTCAAACTCGCTCGACAAGGCGATAGATATATACAGGAAGAAGCAGGTTTCCAGAGCCCTCTGAAAGAGGAGGGTAGTGTAGTAGTCAGACCTGGGAAAGATTGCATCCTAGGAGCATTTCCAAATTTTTTTGCTAAATTTTTTATTTTTTAAAGTCTAAAATATCCCAAAATAGGTATAAAATTAATATGCTAACTTTTTCTGAGATTTAAAAATTAATAGATTCAAAAAATTTAAAAAGTAATTTATATATAGTCATGTATTCAAATAAAATATAAGATAGAAACAAATATTTTTGGAATTTTTTGAATTTTTAAATTTTATAAGGATTGTGAGCTTTTTTTTATGATTTTATTTTTCCGATTTTAAGAATTTTTAGCTTGAGGTACACATATACAATAATAAAAACTACCCTATGTTTGGAATTTTAAAAGATGAATTTATTTTTTTTAATTTAAAGATATTAGGAAAGTAAGTTGTTGTTTGAATTTTAAGAAATGATATAATACCCAAAATACAAAATAAAAATTAGGATGTGAAGGAACATCATTGCATGCATATACAAAATATTTCCCAAAATTTAATTCAAATATGAGCTATTTTTAATAAAAAGGAACCAAGAAAATAAAATAGATAATATAGAGGGGTCCATTTTTCAAATGAAAACAAGTATCGATGTATTTGCGAGCCATAGAACAAAATACACAGGAAATTGTGCAATTGATTCATATGTATTCAAATTAATCCAGGCCTTTGAGGGCATAATGCAATATACAAAAAGTTTCACGTCCTTTTTACAAAATTTCCACAAAATAGTACATAGAGTACAAAATTTATTGGAACAAATATATATACAAAAAATAGGATGGTACATGTGCTAAATGCAAACTTCACATGGGGGGACACGTAAGGAGAGCTGGCAAGGACCATATTGCAAATACACATGAAAGATAGTCAGTCAGATGCAAATAGACTCCATTATTTTACACTATCAAGACTATTTAAAATTAAAATGAAATAAAGGAAGGCAAGGAGACGTTAAAGAAATATTCCCAAGATTAGATGCTACGGATGGCGATCCATGCACCACGTCAGCTCACTTGATTAGATCGTGTGACCTAGACCTTCATCGATTCACCTTGGATTGGATGGTCTCGATTAGACTTGGCGGCATCCCTTGATAAAACAATGAAGAGATTGACTAGAATAATGGGGAAGAACACATCCACGTTGTACTTCGATCTTCTTATACTCTAATATCCATCGACGATCCGCTCCTCTACCAAGCCCAATAGATTCTTGGACTCCTTCTGTGTCTGTTAGTACCTACCAAAGATGTCCAGATCCCAACATTAGGTATCTAGATGTTCTTCTTGCCCAGACAACCTGGATGTTTTAATGAGATTTGAGTCTTCGCTCCAAGGCTTTCTCTCAAACGGGTAACCTACACAAGACAACACAAGGCTCGAGGCGATCCTCCTTGACCTGTATTGAAGCTGAAGCATAGGGGAAATGAGAAAAATCGAGGTGGCTTCAGTGTATGGTGGAGAGGGAGTCGTGATCCGAAAATCTCTACAATATTAGAGGGTATAGGTGGGTGCAGGAGGTAAAGAAAATGTCAAGGAGCGATGTGAGGGTGTTAGGGGGTCAAAAACTATCATAAATACGTAGGAATAGAGCCAGTGTTGGGATCTCCAGCGATCGAAAGAATCAGAAATATGACTAATCTAAAGATCTAATTTTGAAGTAAAATACAGGAATGGAAAAACTAACATTAAGTCAACCTAATTTTTTTCTCTGCTGTGGGGATGTTCTCTCTGTCATCGGGAACACAAACTCACAAGGCAAGGGGATTTGAGACTTGAACAGGGATCAAAATAGAGAAAGGAGACAAGGATTTGTTCTATAAATAGAGATGATGGTCCTTATTGATCGACAATTAGCAAGAGATCAAGACTATGTACAAAAGATTTAGGGCAATGACGTCTATTAGAGATGATTGATGGTTGGTTTGCGTGCGAAATTAGGTCGGTTGGAGTGATTAAACCCCTAGGAAAATGGGGAGAATATGGGTGGTTGATAGGTCTGACACAATTGGAAGTGAGAAGGGGGGGTAGTTGTCTGTAGGTCAACAAATTCAGAACCCTGGTTGGTCTACGTGGACCAATTAGGAAAAAGAGAACTAAAAATGCATTTTAAAATCATTATAATTAATAAATGAATTAATTAAATTTTTATTATAAAATAAAATGCTTATTATTTTATATTGTATTTAATTTATATTTTTGTTTATGTTTATGAGGTTTCTATTACAAGTTATTATTTACATATATAATAATAGGTATATTTACGTATATTGTATATTGTATATTTTATTTTTTATTATTTTATAAACATAATTTTTACATTTATAACTTATTTAAATACACATAAATATATTTTTATCGTGCTTTTATAAAATAATTTGTACACTTAAATAAATATATGTATTTATTGTATATGTATATGTACATTGAATTTATCTATGTTTTTTGTACACTTATTCATTTTAGTGTTTTTTTATAGTATTATTTTATTCTAATTATACACATGAGTTATACATATTAATTACAAAATTATAAAAATATTATAAAATATAAGAATAAAAAATGATTATTTTATTCAACTATATTGTATAATAAGGATCTAAAACCAAACTTTTACATCTTAACTTAAATTCAATGAAACCAACTTCACTAAATAGCTAATAAAAAGTTATATACAATTAAAGGTGATTTTGGAGCATTTGGGTCCATATGGAGAAGATATAGGTTTGGGAAGTTAGGATTTCGGAATTTTATTTTGAGTGTAGAAGGTACATTGTGTATTATTTTTATGTGGAATGAATTTTGTATTTTCTATGTATTTTTATCTCCATCATTCATGTAAACAATTTATTGATTTGAAGTAAAAATAATATAGAATAAAATGGATCCCAAAAATGACTTATTGACCTATATAATTAGTGTTTTTATCATGCGTAGTCGGTACAATTTGGCTACCTTATCTCCCACTTCTTCATTCCTAATCGATTAAACCATCATAATGATCGAGTCTTAGGGGATAGTGTCATTCGGTGTCCTTGACACCTCATTCTTTTTGTTTTCTTTAATCTTTTATTTTGGCTTTAAATGTTGTGTTTTGTACAATATTTATACAATAAATAGTATATGTTATTTTCTGTAAAATAATGATATATTCATGCATTTAGTTAGGGTTTAAAGGTGAAAATAAAAGAATAAAGGTGATGAAATGGAGATTCGTCACCCCCTGTACTTGCCTTTGCTAGTCCCTAGTAAACACATGCCTATAAGTGCAAAAAATGAAAATAAAGAAAAGTAGAAGAAATTGACTGGATTGATTTTAACTCTTAAATTAGTCGTCATAAAATAAAAGTTTGGAGCTTAGTCGGACTTTTGGATTGTTAGTTGATGATCCATGATTCACATCCTTTATTCTTCTATTTTAGCAAAATTTCCATTGCAAAATACATGTATATGTATATGTATGTATGCATATCAATTACAATAATTCTTTTCTTAATATTGTATATTTAACATTCTTTTGAACCAAAATAAAAAAATAAAAAGGAAAAGAAAAAGAAAGAAAATAAGATAAGGTCGTATTTATGTAATTGATGAATCCACGATTCATCATCTCAATATCTTGATATTAGCAAAATCCCCGAGTAAAATCCGAGAAAAATGTACATAAATTCATTAAATTAACAAAATGTCTCTTGTAAATAAAATACACTAATTATTGTATATTAGATTGTACAAAATAAATTACACAAAAAGCCACAAAAATAAAGGAGTTCTATACATGTAAATAGCCCAAAACTTCATATATTTTTAATAATTTCATATCAATGTTCATATCAATGTATATAAAAATACAAAAATACAAAACAAATTTTACCTCAAATAAATGCTCCTAGATCGCAAAGGGAAAAAGCCGTAAAGACCAACTTCCAAGCCAAATTCCCGCTCCGTATGAACTCCAAATTCACCAAACTCACTTTTAAAGTTCAAGTTAGAAAATTATCTATCCAACGGAAGTAGTTTCATTAAAATTGGAGCTCATTTGTAAAAGTTGGGTTTTGGGACCTAGATGTACATTGTATATTTTGTATATATTCATTCTTTCCTCATTTTTTGTATTGTATTTTAATTATATTATTTTATAGCATTTTTCTATTGTAAATATCTCCTATTAAAAAGATAAAAAAATACAAATTAGAATAGTAAACAAAAAATTGTACATGTTGTATGTATTCCCTTGTAAATTCTCCACTTTATTTTCTTCTCTTTTATTCTATTGTAATTAAAATAGCCTACTTTATTTCATTTATTTATTTATTATACATTCTCTACAATAATCACCATTCAACTCATTCTACCACCAACCTCCATTCAACCCCACCATTTTTCTAACTTCTACTTCAACTCCACATTTTATTAACCTCCATCCCACTCCATCTTAATTCTAACTTCCATTTTTTTCCATCTCTTTATATACATTCCATCCTCCTCAATTTGCACTTGATCCATCTTTATGTGAGGAGAGCCTAGTTCCCAGAGTTGAATCGGTGACAGTGACGCAACCGCGGTCGAGCGATGACAGCCCTCTCTTTGATGAGATCCGTTGGGCTTTTGGCCAACATCGCAGCCGCAACCGCGCGCTGCTCGAGCTCATCGTCGACCGCGCTCTCGTGAGCACTCCATAGGCACCCGTTTCCACCGTAGGTATTTTTCTTCTCACTTCATCATCATTGTTATATTCTCTTATTTTTTAACACTTCATATCACCACACATCCTCCCACACATCCTCCATTTGTTTATATTTATCAAACCCATCATCATCACATTTTTCCACCTTCATTTCATTTTCTGTTTAAAGAAAACTTAAAAAAATTTAAAAAATTAAAACAAAAAAAAGTTTTTATTACAACAAAAATAATCAAAAAATAAAAAAAAACAACAACACCTGTAGCAGCGGTGGGAACACCCACTGCGGTCGCCCCTTCACCGCACGACCCCTGGCAGGCTGCCGTCGCTACCTCCAGCACACCGCGCGCCACCGCGGCCGCGCTCCCCGTCTCCACCAAGCCGTCGGCCCGGCAGTGCAGCACCGCCGCCCCCCTCTCTGACCCGCGACCAACTTCTCCACTACCACTGCGAGAGTTGCGCCTCATCTCCGCCTCTCCTCCGGCTCTTCGTGCCGCCCTCCGCCGTCCACCGCAACCTCCTCGCCATAGTCGTGCGCGGGCGACGCCGTCGACCCTAGCCACCGCCGACGTCCTCTTGCCCCCTTTGGGTTCATCTCCAGCAAAGCCCAAGGAAGAAGAAGGTTCAACTTTGTTTTAATTTTTAATTGTTGAAATTGCATATTTTTCTTTGATGTTGTTTGTAATTACAAAACAGTTCCTGTGTATGTTTTCTTTTGTAATTTTAGTTTTTTTTGCACGGATACCCTTATGTTTGGCTGTTAATTTGGACCTCATTTATGCATATTTATGTTCAATGAAAAATTCATCTATGATGAGCAACTAATTGTCTATATTTTGATAATTTATTTATATTTTTGTGAGATATTGTGAATTAATTAAAAATGCTTAACTGAAATATTGCATATTTTACCCAAATTGAGCACTTAAAATTATATCTCACACATGATTGCTCTAATAAATCCACAAAAATTAGGAATGATGCCCTGATATGTGACTAACTTACTATCCAAATTTCATCCAAAGTGGAGATGTCTTGTGCCTGAAATAAATTATAGAGTGAGATTAGTATTTGATTTTTAATTAAATCCACGTACATCTTTTTTGCGAAATTTCAACTCTACTGGATTGATCATCTAAATATCTTTCTTAGATAATTCGAATTTTTATTAATTTAACATTCTGGATAAATTAAGAATTATTTACTCACTCTCACTCTGATTTCACTAAAAAATCCATAAAAAAAATCATACTTTGTCAAAAAAATCCAAAAATATTGCTGTTGCTTCCTTGCATCATGTTTTAATTCCAGTAAAACTTTCATGATTTTTGCTTACTGTTTGTGAGAGAAATTGCAAAAAAAACCCATAAAAAGTGTGCATTTTTCCTTGTTGCATTTTAATCCCTAAAATTCCAAAAAAATGTGTTTTGTTTTCATCTCTGGATTAGTATTCTAGGAAAAATATATTTTGGCTGAATTGAACTGATTTGGCATTAAACTTAATTTGGCTAAGTTGTATGCTTTCTTAGTATATTAGTTCACTTGCCTTGTGCATTTTGGCATCCTATTTGCATTTAAAAAAATATATAAAAAACCGCATTGGAAATCTAAAACTTAATTTTCAAATTATCCTGAAGTTGTTCTTTTGCCTCCCTGAGTTCGACCCCGGACTTGCCCAGGATATAAATTAAGCCGAGACACTCTTCACAGAGATTTTCTCTCGGTTCTGACCAAATCACTAAGTACACGTGCTATAACGTGACCAAATTAATTATCGTATTTAGCAACTCGTCAGAAGGCGCCGTTGCCGGGGAGGCAAATGGCTTAGGGATTAATTTAAAAATTTGGATTTAGTTTTTCATTTACTCGGGTAGTCTGACCCCCGAGCCACTTGTAATTATTCCATTTTTTCTTAATTACTTCTCTTCATATTCTTGTATATATTTTGTTGTTTATCTCTCTAATATAAATCTCATTTTCCTTGCGAGGGCCCGGTGGACTTGGAGTACATCGGAGGTCGACGGACGCGACGCGTGCCGACTGTTGAAGAGCAAGGAGAACTAATTTATCTTCGAGAGAATTTTTGTAAATTCTTGTAATTATTTAGCTTGCTTCTTTATAGAGGCTCTTGTTTGAGAGCTCGCGTGTATAAAAAAGACTTGATCTTTATTTGTGGTGTGTCGAGACCTGTTTCACCCTCTGGTGAGGGTGGGGCTCGACTTGAGTGGCGAACATAAGGATAGGCACACGGTAGTTTAGAATCAAATTTGTTTGTGCCCATCGTAATTTAGGCCACACATATCTTAGAAGATTCACATATCTTATAAGATTCATAATGATACGCACATAGACACGTACTACTTAGCTCAAATCAAATCAATTCTTCCCCGCTAATAGTATATTGTTTAGGTGCGGTTTTCTCGATCTGCATGCATTTAGTGTAAAATTTACAAATTCTGTTCTTCATAACGCATGGAGAGTGTTGGGATTCACTGTAAGTATACCTTCTTTTGAGCATGCATCATAGTTTCTCATTTGCATTCTGATTTCCGATTCCCCTCTTGTTTTATAACTTAAGGTCACAAGGAAATTGGGACTGAACGGTAGACGTGCTTGTGTGGTCACATAAATTTCAAGTGATAACCTAACTCTAAAATTGGGACTGAATTGAGCAGGTCGATTTAAAAAAATTGGAATAAAAAGAATCCCTGTTCTTGGGTGCATAAAGCCCTCATTGTTTGTTTTACTTACAAGTGAGAGAGAGACGACCCTAGGATAGAGCCAAGTCTGGATTTCTTACTTACTACTGGTTCTTTGAACCGGGTCAGTCTGTAGGAAAATACGGGCACCTAATAGCTCGTTAATCTTTCCAAGATTGTATTTCTCACCAACTAAAATTGACCAGATAATTCAACCGAACTCTTAGAGTTATCATGTGTTGAGTTGGTGAAATTGAGGGTTTGAATTGTTTTTATATTGTGTGAGTTTACTCCGTACATTTACGTGCACCGTAGAACTAGCACCTCATTGAAATATCGTGTTCTAAATCGGTTCTTTTTGACATCGAAGATGACTGATTGGGGGGATAATTATTCGGACTTTGCAAATCTCCCGTTGAACCGTCTAAGAAGTATGTCTTCACAGGTCCATGCGCAACGTGGACCAACCTGGACTCATGACCCTCTTGAGCCCAGGATCACTCACTCTCAAGATGGTTACTCTCAAACCATTCCCTTTCTCTCTTCCCACCTCACCGAGGAAGACCTTCGCCTCGATGAGAATACCTTGATTCATAAATCCTCTTCTAATCAAGCACACCTTGCTGATTCAGGACCTGAAGAAGACACAAGAAAAATGCCTCCAAAGAAGAAAGACGATGAAGAAGAGAATCAGGAAGACCCAATGAGAATGATACTAGCCAGATTAGCTGCATCTCAGCAGCAACATGCACTTCTCAGAGCTCAGTTAGGACAGTTGAATGTTGGGGTCCAACCACCAATGGATGCGGCGTATAATCCTGGACAATATCAAATTCGGAACTACTTGAGTCCGACCGAACCCGAGGTTGATTTTGAATTGAAGCCGCATTTTCTGAACCTGTTGCCACACTTTGATGGGAATGCTTCTGAGGAACCATATGCATTCCTAAGGGACTTTGAGCTCATCTGCGCTAACCTCAAACATCAAAATGTTAGCCAGGATTATATTAGGCTCAAAGCCCTTCCATTTGCCTTGGGTGGCAAAGCTGATTACTGGGTTAAGAATCTTGGGATCACCGTCACCACATATGCCCAGTTCAAGGACCTGTTTTTGAAGAAGTTCTACCCTTTGAGTAGAATTAACATGATGAGGATGCGCATTACGAGTTTTTCCCAATTACCCCATGAAGCTTTTTGTGATGCTTGGGAAAGATTCAAGGACATCCTGCAGAAGTGTCCCTGTCATGGACTAGATGATAGCATCTTGGTCCAGTCATTCTTTACTGGTCTCAACCCTGAGATGCAGGGTTTAGTGAGCGTTGCCTGTGGAGGCAGCTATACATCACGAGGAGCGGATACCGTCTGGAGGGTATTCGAGCAGATGGCTGAAACTAGCCGCTCACAGATGGCCAGCAGGGCCTATACACCATCCCCCAGTTCACTCTCATGTGGAGGGGGAAAACCAGCTGTAGTCGATCTCTCTCAAGATGTGATCCCTAGCATGGGACTCCTTGCTGACAAGCTTACTGTAGTCGAGAGGATCGACAGGAGGATTGATGAGTTAGACCGGAGCGTCTCCAAACTTCCAAAACAGATGGAGGAGTTGACTGAGAAGGTATCTAAGATAAAGATACCTGTCGTGACTGCACCTTCTGCTCCCGTATACCGAGTTCACCATGTTTAGGAGCAGTTGGTGTTAGGACAACCCCAGTCGTGGGAGCAGGACCAATCCTACACCCACTCTTTCCAGCAGCCACCTCCGTTAGCAGAGACAGTCCAGGAGGAGCCTCCACCGGTTTGGGAGGTGAGTGGAGTATGGTATACTCAGGACCCTGTCAGGCAGGGAAGTACGGGAGATCGACAGACCTACCAGCATCCCCCGACCTTTCACAACACTGTATTCACCTCCGCACCACCTCCTTCACAGCAGAGCCCTGGATTCTAGCCACCCCAGCAGCAGAGGCAGCAGTACCAGCAGTATGGCCGACAGGGCCATCACCAGGCGAGCCAGCAGGGCCCGCAACCCCCGCAGCAGCAGCAGAGGCAGTACTCTAGCCAGCAGGGCCACTCTTCCCGTTCTTCTTCCCAGTCTTATCCGCTTCCTTCTTCGTCTAGTCCCGTGGATATATAGCAGCAGATACTCGACGAGCTACGTTCCTACAGGAATGAGATTCATGACTTACGGGTGGATGTCAACCGCCTATCCAGATGGCGAGACAAGCAGACTGCACCCTCTACCTCTATCCCAGCCCAAGTTCAGGCTAACCCCAATAGCCTGAACCGTTCTAATTCTCAGCAACACTTTGGTCAGGTATACTATTCAGTATCTCCTAGATCTGAACATGAGATTCTTTCGTGTGACGGAGCTAACCACATGCCACTTAGGAGCGGAAGGACCGTGACCGTACCTGACCGGGCGAGGGACACGAGGAGGGGCATCTCCGGAGTTCTACTTGAGGAGTCTTCAGAGGACGAGGAGGAGAGGCATCATATTTCGGAGTCCCATCAGCATCATTCGAGGATTTCTACTCAGGGAGCCGAGAGGAGAATGAGAGCACGTATGCAGCATCGGCATCATGGATACACTTCTGAGGCTATGGAGGACCTTGCATCTCCGGTTGTGGCTAATACCACTCCAGCTTCTATTCCACAACCTATAGTAGATAGATTTGATTTCGATTCCCATGTTGCATCAAAAAGATTCATGTATGAAGAACTTTGTTTCCGTTAATGCCAAGAATGATCTTTCAGTTCATGATTCAGACTCTTCATCTTATGTTTCTCTAGCTTCCATCCCTTTCCCCCGTGCTCTTACGGTAGGAAAATGCATCAAAAAGATTCAGAAAGATGACCCCGATATGGCATGGTTTTGTAAAGAAAATATCACAGTTAAGGTGCCATTTGATGAATATATGGCTAACCATCCTGCCTTCCAAAAATACCTTAAGGTGAGATGCACACCTACAAGGGTTAGCAGGAAGAAAGATAACCAAAATATAAAGACACATGTCTTATCGGTAGCCACAACCTATTGTCTCAAGAATCAGACTTTGCCAAGGAAAAAGAGAGACATGGGTGCTCACTATGTGGAGAGTCGTATTGACGACATTGCGTTTGCACGCACACTCTTAGATAACGGTTCTTCGATCAACTTACTTCCCTTAGCATTATATCAGAAATTGGAGTTGGGACCACTTCGCAAATCTAGAGCCTTACTCTAATTCGCTGATCGATCAGTGAAGAGACCTAAGGGAGAAGTGAAGAATGTAGTTATCTCAGTTGAGAGGCAGAACTATCAAGTTGATTTCACAGTCTTGGACATGAAGACCCCCAATCATTGGAGAGAATCTCGGATCATTCTTGGGCAGCCCTTCCTTAGGACTGCAGGCGCAGCTTTCGATTATGGTACGGGAATGATGAAGTTCCGTTCTCCAAGCGGAGAAGTGAACCTTGAGATGAAGCAAACCAAGTGTTAGCGACCCGATTCAGAGAGTAGCACAGAGTACTCATCTTCAGAGGCAGATTGTAGTTTGATTAGTACAGTCGGGATTTGGGGACAGATTCCTTCAGAACAGAGCGAGTCCCTTTCATATGGAAAGGGTATAGTGGATGATGCAGTTTGCCAGGTGTTGTCTGATCTTATGAGAGATGCATCTACCTATTCCCATGATGACACAGAGATCCATCTGGATCTGTCAGTTCCATCCCCTTCGGAACGATCATGGGATATAGATGATGAGTCGGACGCGGCTTTGGCCGAACTACCGCATTTCTTTGGCGATCCGACTCCCTTTACTTCTGATATGGTGGCGAGTACTACTCAGCTTAGCCCGCCTTCATGCAGCACGGAACCAGATTCAGATTCAGTTCATCCAGATCTGCTTGATGATACCACATTGCCAGAACTGAAATCACTACCTCCTACACTCAAGTATGCCTTTCTTGCGGGACCCAAAGAGAGATATCATGTCATCATTAGCTCATACTTGACTTTAGAACAGGAGTCTAGGTTGTTAGAAGTTTTTGAGAGGAACCGCAAAGCAATAGGCTGGATAGTGTCGGATCTCATGGGCATTAACCCCGCTCTCTGCTCGCATTACATTTTTACTGAGGATAATGTGAGACCTTCCCGTGAGTTCCAAAGGAGACTTAACCCCAATCTACGGGAAGTGGTGAAGAAGGAAATTGAGAAATGGTGTAAAGCAGGGTTTATATACCCTATTTCTGACTCCAAGTGGGTGGCCCCACTTCATGTTGTCCCGAAGAAATCGGGAATTCAGATGGTCACTAACGAGGAGGGGGTAGAGATCGCAACACGAGTACCTACGTCGTGGCGTGTTTGTGTTGACTACAGGCGCCTGAATGCTGCGACCAAGAAAGATCACTTTCCCTTTCCTTTTATTGATCAGATCATGGAGAGACTTGCAGGGAAAGAGTTCTTCTGTTTTCTTGATGGGTACTCTGGCTACAACCAGGTGGCCATAGCCCATGAGGACTAGGAAAAGACCACATTCACATGTCCATTCGGCACTTATGCTTTCAGGCGCATGCCATTCGGGCTCTGCAATGCCCCGGGCACATTTCAGCGGTACATGATAGCCATATTTGTCGAGATGGTGGGAGATTTCCTGGAAGTGTTCATGGATGACTTCTTGGTCCATGGTGATTCTTTTGATACATGTTTAGCGCACTTGGACCGAGTCCTCACGAGGTATAGAGAGGTGAATCTGGTACTCTCCTGGGAGAAGAGTCACTTTATGGTGACGGAGGGTATCGTGTTGGGGCATGTCATCTCCAAAAGGGGAATGGAGGTTGACCCTGCTAAGGTGGAGGTGATCAAGAAACTCGATCCACCTACCAACGTGAAGTCAATGCGGTCATTCTTAGGGCATGTTGGATTCTATAGAAGATTCATTCAGGATTTTTCAAAGATCGCCCGCCCACTGACTGAGCTCCTAGGGAAAGACACAGAGTTCACTGTAGATCACAGGTGTCTGGAGGCCTTTGAGCTCTTGAAGAGGAAGATTTGTGCATCGCCTATCCTACAAGCTCCTGACTGGTCTCTCCCCTTTGAGATCATGACTGATGCTTCAGATTTTGCTATAGGAGCTGTGTTAGGACAACGACGAGAGGGGATTCCGTTTGTGATTCATTATGCGAGCAAAGTTTTAGATCCTACACAGAAAAATTATACAGTGACTGAAAAGGAAATGCTCGCGGTAGTATGGTCCCTCGAGAAGTTCAGATCATATATTTTGGGCTCTAAGGTGACCTTACACTGATCACACAGCCATTCGATACTTAAAGGAAAAGAAGGACGCAAAAGCGTGTCTTCTTAGGTGGATTTTACTCCTCCAGGAATTTGATTTGGAGATAAAGGATAAACCTGGAGTGAAGAATGTTATGGCTGATCACCTTTCTCGGATTGAACTTAAGGATTCTCCTGATTATGAGCGGATTAGAGAGACCTTCCCAGATGAGTCAATTTGTGTTATTGACTCACTCCCGTGGTATGCCAATATGGTGAACTATCTTATCTCCAAGCAGGTTCCCCATGGTTGGACTAGGAGCAGTATTGACCGACTGAAGTCAGATTCGAGGAGATACCACTGGGACGATCCTTTCCTTTTCTTCGAAGGATCGGATTGCGTTTGGAGAAGGTGTATTCCTCAGGAGGAATACCAGAGTGTCCTCACATTTTGTCATTCACTTGAGGCTGGAGGACACCATTCGGGAAAGAGAACCGCTCACAAAGTACTTCAATGTGGATTGTATTGGCCGACCTTGTTTAGAGATGCTATTGATTTTGTACGGTCGTGTCCTATCTGTCAAAGGATGGGAGGGACAGTTGGACAGAGAGATGAGATGCCCATGCAACCGATGATTATTTGCGATGTTTTTGATGCATGGGGCATAGATTTTATAGGTCCCTTCCCCAATAGCCAAGGACATGAGTACATATTGTTGGCGGTTGATTATTTATCCAGGTGGGTGGAGGCTATCCCAACCCGAACCGCAGACAACAAGACTGTCTGTAAGTTTGTGAGAGACCATATTATTGCTAGGTTTGGGGTGCCAAAAGTTTTGATATCTGATGGGGGTAGTCATTTTGTGAACTGAGATGTGAGATCGTTAGCTAAGGACTATGGATTTGAGCATAGAGTTACTAGTCCTTACCACCCACAGTCTAACGGCATGGCAGAGGTTTCGAACAGAGAGGTGAAGAGTATTTTGCAGAAATTGGTTCGTCCCGATAGGAAGAACTGGTCCCAGCTCTTGGACCAAGTTATGTGGGCCTATAGGACAGCCTACAAGACACCATTGGGTACTTCACTATTTAGAATGATCTATGGCAAGCCATGCCATTTGCCCGCAGAATTGATTCATAAATCGGAATGGGCAATTAAGAAGATTAATTGGAGTTGTCACCTAGGAAAGCTATGTCGAGACTTGAACTTGAACGAGCTCATGGAAATCCGAAACAGGGAATATGACAACAGTTTGATTTATAAAGACAAAGTAAAGAGATGGCATGATCAGCACATTAGGTGCAAAAACTTTGTCCCTGGACAAAAGATATGGTTGTTCAATGCCAGGTTAAAGATGTTCCATGGGAAGCTCAAATCTAAATGGACGGGTCCCTTTGTTGTTAAGAAAGTGCACGAGAACGGAAGTGTAGAGATAGCCGATCTCACAGATGGTGCACAGTCTCATGTCGTAAATGGACAACTGTTGAAGCATTTTGTTGATTCAAAAGAGCAGTTAGTCCAAGTCGAGGTCACCAACTTCATGCACAGCGAGCATAGAGCAGATACATCACATTACTCATCATGAAGATGCAGCATCAAGATTCAACATCTTAGAAGATTCATTCCTCTTGTACATTCGCCCTTCTTTGTATATTCTCCAGATCACATCGATTCTTACACTTACTCTTGTCCTATACTTAGGCTTACCAAGAGCCTAAGTATAGGGGGAGCCAATGCCATCCATGTGTATATACTCATCCATTTTTCCTCTTGACCTCGTCCGCCCCATTTTTGCTCTTCTTCTACACTTAGGCTGACCAGAGCCTAAGTATAGGGGGGCGGATCGACTTCTGTACTATTTATTATTTAGCCATCCTACGTTTAGCACGAGCTATGTCTTTTTCTCGCTTCTTGTGCCATGAGGACATAGCACATGCTAAGTATAGGGGGGCGTGTATATATTACATATATACTTTACCCATAGCTCGTACTTTCACGTATTTTTGTATATATTATATAATAACTATGGGGTGGGTAAAAAAATTTCAAAAAAAAACAAATCTCTTAAAAATATATCTAAAAAAATCCCTTATTTGCTTTAAAAAAACCTTTTTCAAACAAAAAGTCCTTTCTTATTTACTTATCTTTTTCAAAAAAACTTTTCAAAGAAAAAAAACAAACAAAAAAAACTTTTTCTTACGCAAAAAAAAACAAAAAAAAGAAGCAAAACTTTTCCTAAAAAAATTATCTTTGACTTTGTTTGTCAAAAAAAAACTTTTTGAAAAAAAACTTTTTTCTGAAACTTCAAAAAAATCACAAAAAAAAACATTAACTAATAAGTTGGTTTAACCCCTGATACATTCACTTTCACACAAGACTAGTGATGTTCAAGAACACTTGGTTTATGAGCTCTTGAGATTTTGAGTTAACCAGCCTTAGTCATTAGGGTCTTGGACTTAATTATTCACATTTCCCTAGTTCGAAAGATTTGTATGCTATATTGCATGCTTAGTCTCTACCTTAAGAATATGATCAGCACCTCACATACACGACTGCAGTTATGATGAGATGAGTTGAAATTTCACTTGAGGATCTGGGATGAGGGATTTGAGTTTGGACTTGATTTGATGATGCTCGAGGATGGGATAAAATCAATGAAGTCTTCATGAAACTTGAGTGTCAGCATCTTTAGCCAGTATGAGAACATGATTCTTGTACTATCTCTTGACATCTACCTATGTGCCAGGGTGTGATAAAATAAAAAAATTGTTGATCAGTGTGCGCCAACTCTTGGTAAAAGCAGTGGAGCTAGCCAAAATATTACAAAGCAATGAAATGTCAAAGAAAAGCTCTCATTCCATACAAAGTCAATTATCAAAAGAGCTTCCACCAAAGGCGAGCGCTCCCAACCATTTCAAAAGTGTCCATTTGGACCAACGCTATTAGGACCAGGAGTCGGGCTTGCACCAAAAAAGGGCTCTGCATCGTAAATGCTACAAGTCTGGGTGTAGAAGGTACGATAGGTACTCAAAAAAGGCACACCCCGGTGTACTCCCAGGAAAACAAGTGCAGACGGCTCCAACTTCTCTTGACGGATGCACTGATCAACACCAAAAATATGCGTTGAGTAATAAGGCACTTGAGAGGATCCTTGTTCCAATGAGAGGGAGAGAAGAAATGACACAATCCTATACCCTCCATCAACTGGCCTTCCATCTACACTTTTAAGCCTGACAACTAAAGAGACGGTGGATTGGATGCAAGAAATAGTTTATTCCCTAGTGTTGAGGATCGGGTCCTTAGGAGAGTCTCTTGGACTGGAACCTTGGGTGACGTTGTGACTCTACTCTTGTAACTGCGGTCAACACTTAAAGTCATATCGCTACTATATATGTATACAAAGAGAGTCTGATGATTAGAGAAATTGGATACCTTTTGACTAGAGCTTGGTTCAACTTAGAATTTTAGGATCTCTAAAACTGAGAGTTCTTGAACGGATCAAGTCTTGCATTCACGTGCACAGTCAGGGGTTAATCCAACTTATTCATTCTTTATTTGCTCGAGGACTAGCAAAGTTTAAGTATAGGGGGGTGATGAATCCACGATTTATCATCTCAATATCTTGATCTTAGCGAAATCCAATCCCCGAGTAAAATCCGAGAAAAATGTACATAAATTCATTAAATTTACAAAATATCTCTTGTAAATAAAATACACTAATTATTGTATATTAGATTGTACAAAATAAATTACACATAAAAAGCCACAAAAATAAAGGAGTTCTATACATGTAAATAACCCAAAACTTCATATATTTATAATAATTTCATATCAACTCCTTTTTGGCTAATTCTTTCTCCAACGTGTTCATATCAATGTATATAAAAATATAAAAATACAAAACAAAATTTACCTCAAATAAATGCTCCTAGATCCCAAAGGGAAAAAGCCGTAAAGACCAACTTCCAAGCCAAATTCCCGCTCCGTATGAACTCCAAATTCACCAAACTCACTTTTAAAGTTCAAGTTAGAAAATTATCTATCCAACGGAAGTAGTTTCATTAAAATCGGAGCTCATTTGTAAAAGTTGGGTTTTGGGACCTAGATGTACATTGTATATTTCGTATATATTCATTTTTTCCTCATTTTTTTTGTATTGTATTTTAATTATATTATTTTATAGCATTTTCTATTGTAAATATCTCCTATTAAAAAGATAAAAAAATACAAATTAGAAAAGTAAACAAACAAATTGTACATGTTGTATGTATTCCCTTGTAAATTCCCCACTATTTATTTTCTTCTCTTTTATTCTATTGTAATTAAAGTAGCCTACTTTATTTCATTTATTTATTTATTATACATTCTCTATAATAACCACCATTCAACTCATTCTACCACCAACCTCCATTCAACCCCATCATTTTTCTAACTTCTAATTCAACTCCACCATTTTATTAACCTCCATCCCACTCCATCTTTATTCTAACTTCCATTTTTTCCATCTCTTTATATACATTCCATCCTCCTCAATTTGTACTTGATCCATCTTTATGTGAGGAGAGCCTAGTTCTCAGAGTTGAATCGGTGACAGCGACGCAACCGCGGTCGAGCGACGACAGCCCTCTCTCCGGTGAGATCCGTTGGCTTTTTTGCCAACATCGTAGCCGCAACCGCGCGCTACTCGAGCTCATCGCACGCTGGCGATTTGAGCGAAGATCGTGCTCTTGTGAGCACCCCATAGACACCCGTTTTTACCGTAGGTATTTTTCTTCTCACATCATCATCATTGTTATTTTCTCTTATTTTTTTAATACTTCATATCACCACACATCCTCCCACACATCCTCCATTTGTTTATATTTATCAAACCCATCATCATCACATTTTTTCCACCTTCATTTCATTTTCTGTTTGAAGAAAACTTAAAAAAATTAAAAATTAAAACAAAAAACAGTTTTTATTACAGCAAAAAAATCAAAAAAAAAACAACACCTGCAGCCGCGGTGGGAACACCCACCGCCGCCGCCCCTTCACCGCACGGCCCCTGGCCGGCCGCCGTCACTACCTCCAGCACACCGCGTGCCACCGCGGCCGCGCTCCCCGTCTCCGCCAAGCCGCCGGCCCGGCAGTGCAGCACCGTCGCCCCCCACTCCGACCCGCGACCAACTTCTCCACCGTCACAGCCAGAGCTGCGCCTCATCTTCGCCTCTCCTCCGGCCCTCTACGCCGCCCTCCGCCGTCCACCGCAACCTCCTCGCCATCGCCGCGCGCGGGCGGCGCCGCCGACCCCAGCCGCCGCCGACGCCGTCTTGCCCCCTTTGGGTTCATCTCCAGCAAAGCCCAAGGAAGAAGAAGGTTCAACTTTGTTTTAATTTTTAATTGTTAAAATTGTATATTTTTCTTTGATGTTGTTTGTAATTACAAAACAGTTCCTGTACATGTTTTCTTTTGTAATTTTAGTTTCTTTTTTTTGCACGGATGCCCTAATGTTTGGCTATTAATTTGGACATCATTTATGCATCTTTTCGTTCAATGAAAAATTCCTCTATGATGAGTAACTAATCGTCTACATTTTGATAATTTATTTATATTTTTGTGAGATGTTGTGAATTAATTAAAAATGCTTAACTGAAATATTGTATATTTTACCCAAATTGAGCACTTAAAATTATATCTCACACACGATTACTCTAATAAATCCAAAAAAATTAGGAATGATGCCCTCATATGTGATTAACGTACTTTCCAAATTTCATCCAAAGTGGAGATGTCTTGTGTCTGAAATAAATTATAGAGTGAATTTAGTATTTGATTTTTAATTAAATCCAAGTACATCTTTTTGGAGAAATTTCAACTCTACTAGATTGATCATCTAAATATCTTTCTTAGATAATTTGCATTCTGATTAATTTAACATTGTGGATTAATTAGGAATTATTTACTCACTCTCACTCTGATTTCACTAAAAAATCCATAAAAAATTCATACTTTGTCAAAAAAAATCCAAAAATATTACTGTAGCTTCTTTGCATCATGTTTTAATTCCAGTAAAATTTTCATGATTTTTGCTTATTGTTTGTGAGAGAAATTACGAAAAAACCCATAAAAGTGTGCATTTTTCCTTGTTGCATTTTAATCCCTAAAATTCCAAAAAATGTGTTTTGTGTTCATCTCTGGATTAGTATTCTAGGAAAAATATAATTTGGCTGAATTGAAATGATTTGGCATTAAACTTAATTTGGCTAAATTGTATGCTTTCTTAGTATATTAGTTCACTTGCATTGTGCATTTTGGCATCCTATTTGCATTTAAAAAAATATATAAAAAATCGCATTGGAAATCTAAAACTTAATTTTCAAATTATCCTAAAGTTGTTCCTTTGCCTCCCTGAGTTCGACCCCGGACTTGCCCAGGATATAAATTAAGCCGAGACACTCTTCACGGAGATTTTCTCTCGGTTCTGACCAAATCGCTAAGTACACGTGCTACAACATGACCAAATTAATTATCGTATTTAGTGACTCGTCAGTAATAAATGCAGACTAACCCAAACCCCAAGAGAAGGTCAAGCATTGACCTGATTGACAAGGAATAAAGTAGGGAGAGAAAGGTCCTTATTTCACTTTATATTAAAAATAGAATTACAAAGAAACTGTTGGGAGACGGAAAACATGCTGCACCGCCAATCCCTTTTGGATGGCATATCCAATTCTGCGGAACACAACATCTATAGATCTGGGAACCATAACATTATTATGCATAATTTTCTGGACCCTCTTAAGGAGCTCTACAGCTTCAGACTCCAAGAACCCAAAGGTATCAAACCTGAAAGGGATGAAGACATGTTGATTGTCAATATAAGCCTTCTCATGTTTAGCAACTTTGGCTGAGGCAACTTTCTGTGCAGCGTATCCCGCAGTAAAATCACTTTTTATCAGACCAACTAATGGAGACACTCCAGTTAAATCAACACATGCATGTTTTCCTCCAGCCCAACCAAAAATTAAAACATCCGCTGGTCTGAGTGTGGATCTCCCCTCGTGTGGATCAGACAAAAAATTCATAGGTGCTTCTTTCGTTGACGCAACCCCAACCTTCTTGAGAACATCATAGAGGACATCTCTAACAAGATCTGTTTATATTTAAAACCTGGGAGTTCACGACAATGAACGGCATGCTCCCTAAAGGAGTCTAGGCAAGATTTGTGGCATACTGGACACGCCTCATCTGCTGGGAATAGATGAATCATTAGGCGATATCTGAGAATAGTACGAAACTCAATAGGTGACATATGCATTCTAAGACCATCAATTGGAATAGGTAGAAGAAAATCTTGAGCATGGTCAGATTGCAAGCACTGAAAAATTGCCTTTTGTCTAGTCATCATGTCAAATTCAACCTCAATTTCTTTGACAAGTTTGCTAAAAAAGGAACTCGCCAAAGCATTCTGCGATTTAGGGGGGACAATATCCTTGTTAGCAAAACATGTAAGATCTAAAGATGGGAGCTTGATATGTAGACCCTCCAAGGCATCTAGAAAATCAGAATCAATATCACATACCCCACTGTCTCGTAAAGTGTGGTCTTGAAGCACCTAAGATTGAGCTCTAGAGGCCACAAAAGCATATGAAGAATCCTCAATAGCGGAGTGCGGTCCTAAGCCACCGAGCTTGATTGGTAGGGATGCCACCTGCCATTGAAGGTCACCAAAGAAAGGACCTCCACAAACCACAATATCCGTAATAGCTTCACGTAGCCCTCTGTCAAAAAAGCAGCAGCTTGCTCCATGCACGTGGGTTGACATGTCCTTAAGCCAAACATGAGCTTGGCTGAACCCATACAAGATCGTAGTAAAAGAAGTTCACTCTGTGGGTCATCCAACTGGGGGAGTAATTTCATTAATTCAACAGCTTTGGTGGCTCTCCTCGTAGGCAAGTCTTCAACAAATCCTTTGTCCATGCTCACTGCACCTCCAAGAAGTTTCACTCCTAGCACGGGCCTTCCAATATCAGTAGGAAATAGTCCTTTGCGGACCTTCTGTCCATAACATGAAGGCCAAAAAAGCTTAGTTTTCTTGATATTCAGAACAAGTCCCAACTTAGGGCCTCTACGTTGTATAATATCAATTACCTTAGCCACCTCTAATGTGTCCCCAATGATAGTCCCATCATCAAGATACCAAGCATGGAGAAGGAGTTAAGAATTGTCTCTGATCTCATGAATAAGTGGATGCAATGCAAGAGAAAATAGAAGTGGACCGAGGGGATCACCTTGCTGCACTCTGGTGGTCAAACAAATATGATTATCTCCAATATATAGTCTGGCAGCCTGAGCATATAGAAAATCCACCCATGAAGAAATAGATGGACATCACCTTAGAACTTCACAGAGCATCGAAGATCTATCTATCATGTTAAAAGCATTAGAAAAATCTACAGTAAGCATAGATATAGATCCATCACCATGAAGCTTGCTCAAAAGCCGATTGGTGTGCTGTGTAAAATGGCTTCTGCTCCTCCAGATACATCAACTCCAAATTGAAAATCATTGAGATATTTAGACATCTCTTTGCCTACCCCTTTCATAGCAACCTTGGATACTAGACATCTCTAGATAGTGCCCACTGTAATAGGTAGTATTCCATTGTCAGGTTTGAGTAGTGGAGTAAGAGGTGCAGAGGCTACAAACTCAACCAAACTCAAAGGACATCTCCTGCATAGCCATAAGTTAACCACCATGGCAATCGCCTGTAAGAGCTTTGTGGCAATGGCAGATCCTTCTCCACAAAGGGCGTCTAAAAGGTGTTGAGCTCTCAAACCATCTTTGCCACATGATGTCCCTTTAGGAAAGGATTTGATAGAATGTAAGATAACATCTGTATCAGCTGTAAGAGGAGTCTTTGAAACCAAGATACCTGGCAAGGAAGGAAGCGACTTATACGGATGTTTAGCCTCAAAATATTTCATGGTAGCTTCATTATAAGGAGCCACTCCTGAAGAGCATAAAACCCTTAAGGCTGCTGAAAAGTGTCCATCTGACA
Organism: Ottelia alismoides; assembly: GCA_037367405.1. NCBI lineage: Eukaryota > Viridiplantae > Streptophyta > Magnoliopsida > Alismatales > Hydrocharitaceae > Ottelia > Ottelia alismoides. Next base: position 633,321 of record JAZKJV010001010.1, on the reverse strand, counting down.
CTTTACGAAGGCATTGCCTAATGTTGGAGTGTTGACTCTCTTCCAAGGAATTGTTCTGATTGAGGTCAGACGTCCCTGATGTACCACCTTTCAAAATATCATCCACTAGTTTGGTGAAACCATCTGCACTGACCCATGTAGTCAGTGAGCTCAGAATAAGTCGTTGTTGCAAAGACTTTTTGTTGCTAGATCTTCTATCTTGCCTATTCATAGGTCTGAAAACCTGTAGTGTGCAACGAGGAAGAAGTAACAATCTCACCCAAGCAGAATTCATCCTGATCCTGCGATAACTTGGTGTAGAGTTGTCTTAAGAGCTTGGGAGAAAGCAAGACGGCAACTGGGAGGGATTCTCTTCACTGTGGTGATAGGAGCTTTGAAAATACGATCAAGCAATAAAGCATCGACAACTAACCTGACAGTGACAGCAGGTACAACAGGTAGATGAGGTTTCAAGATGCCAATAATGCATCCTTGAGTCGCTTCAGTGTCATCTGTAACCCGAACCAGACCGTCATCATGGTTACAAGCCCGAGTCACTGCTTGAATCTTCATGCACCTCCCGCACAACCATTGTCAAGGGTCCTCAAGGTCCCTTCTAAAGCAAGATATAGATCAAGATCATTCTTGATGGCGTCTCGCAAAACAGAAGCACGCTCGTCACTAGAGAGATGCACCCTTTTGATATGGGAGATTAAGCGTGTAAAACCTTTACTTCCTTCTCTACCATCCGGGCAACAATGAAAATTCCAAAAGGGACACATCAAGCCACCGGAAGTCATCTCAAGAGGAGAAGGAAGAATCATCAATGAGACATCTTTGTTCGTCAGGTTCGTCAAGCTATGTGGTGACGATGAAAATGTTCTTGGAGGGAGGACGGGGCCGGGGGCGGGAGGGCTGCAGGTGGGAGGGAGCAAGGATGGGGCGCAAGGGGTCGGGGGCGGGAGGGCATAGGGATGGGGCACAAAGTGGAAGGGTTGCTGGGCTGTGGGATGGGGCGCAAGGGGTCGGGGCTGAGGTGGCAGGGGAGTCGGGGGCGTAGTGGGCAGGGGGCGCGGGGGGTCTGGGTGGAGGGGGCACGGGGGTCGGGGGCGTAGGGGACTGGCTCGGGGTGGAGGGGGCCACAGGGGGCAAGGTGCGCGGGGCGTAGGGGACGGGCTCGGGGCGCAGGGGGAAGGGGGGCAGGGTCGCAGGGGACGGGCTCAGGGCGGAGGGGCCGCAGGCTATGGGGTGTGGCAGGGGGGTCGGGGCGGAGGGACCGTGGGCTGTGGGATGGGGCAGGGGGTCGGGGAGGAGGGGCGGGGGCCCTCCAGAATATATATATTCAGTTTATATATATTCATTATATATACCATCCCCTATTTTTCTTGTAAATATATATAAATATATTTATTTATTTATTTATTCTGTGTATAATTTGTATATATTATAATTTTTTAGAACACTTGCATACATATTCCTAGTAATTATATAAAATTAAAATAAAATTCATAATATACAAAATAAAACTAAAAATAAAATCAAGTGTTAATTGTATCATAGAGCCAATTCTATGCATTATAGATAATTCTAATTTAATTAACCCTTGTAATTAAACTATAAAAATCAAATATGTGTTTTTACATAGTTTAAATTATTTTTTAAATAAATAATAATACATTTTTTCTAAAAATAATAAAATAAAAATACATGTATATAATACATATGTATATGATACATATTACATATTAAGGAATATTGTACATAATAATTTAATACATTATTAAAATTATTACAAATCAAAATTTTGTTTATAAAACAACAAAAAATTCATTTTATTCAATTTTTAATACCATTTATTGTTTTTTATTAATTATTATTTGATTTTGTAAATTCAATTTTCTTAGTCGTCAACCTGGGTTTGTTCACATAGGTCAAGCTTTCCACCTTCCAGGTCGGACCCATCGGTCCCTTCATCGGACCCATTTTTGTCATATTTTTCTACTCAGATCTGACCACCTCTTCCCTCAGATTGTGGACCCATGTGCTCCTTGATGATATGTGAGCCTCACAAATGCCTAGGACGGTCTGAATCCACCTCGAATTGCGTGAAATTTTCTGATCTTTCTAGACATCCGAGGTACCCTATAAGTTTTCTCTTCTGCCTCCTCCGTACCCTAACTTGCCTCATCACTTTTTGATCCACCGAATACCTTTAGGATAGTGACATGATTCCGGAGAGCATCTTGGAAGTCGATTTGGTGGTCAATATACATGCAACTCACTTCGTGGTCGGAGACCTCCACCGCGAGTAGCCTCCTCAACCTTCCACAATTGGATTGAGGCAATCACCCTGTCGTTCACTCCACTTAATCCACCCTTCACTTCATCACATTCAGGTATACTCATTTCCTCATATTTTAGAGTTCATCACTGAATCTTTGATTTGTGCCATGGACCACCTTCAATGCTTCGATTATCTGGTTGGAGACCCTTCTCGAGCATTTGACCACTTTGATCGATACACCATAGACCTCCATATTCCCTCTCAACCTGACCCCCTTTAGGCTAGATATGGTGACCAAGATTAAGGTCTAACCTCCATCCTCCATGTACGTCGGAGTTCACCCCCATCACCCTGACGCTTCTTTCCTTGTTTCAGCCAAACAATCAAAGTCAAGGTGTCTCTCTCAAGTTGTGATCACCCCTATAGGTACAGGCGCGTGAGTGGAATACGAATCGAGCCCAGACAACTAAGAGGAGTATCTCTAGGAACACCCACCTTTAGATTGTCACATCGTGGAACTCCGACCCATCAGAGGGTCTCATTAGATGTTCACCACTTCCAGCTACATGCTAGACCTTTTAGCCATATAGCCTGAGTATCCCAACATGAGATATTGTAGAATGAAGCTCAACTGGAAGGACCTTCTTCATGTTCTTCTGACACCGTCTTCCGCCGTCCGACGAGGTATCCTACACCTATATTTGATCTGGGCAACACGCTATCGCCCAAAAGCTGACCGCCATATCTTTTCCAGACCACCATCTGACTGCATGTCCACCACATTCTTTAAGTCATCAGATCTGTCGAGCAACGGTCCATTAGGGTCGTACGTCGAACCTCCATGCATGCACACTACATGTCCGTAAGGGTGTATTTTACTTTTTACCATGTCACTTCCTTTGTTTCACTTCAGTACAATCATTGTAAAAATTAGTTAAATTATACTTGCAGTAAGGACCTTACCGTTTCTATATTTGCGTTTAGTCCAACCGAGTCAAATTCGTGCTTTTATATGTTAATGAAATAGAGGAAGCTTTTTTTGAAAATTACATTTATGCCCTTGTGAATCGGAGTCATGTGCATCACATGTCTTTTTCTGGATTAATTACGCTACAAACCCTGGAATTTTAGGGCTCGTTAATATTTGGCCCTAAAATTTGAAATAATTTCATTTTGGTCTTTTCTTTCCAACATTTTATTTCACCTCTCTTTAATTGTAATAAATAACAACTTCATTAAAAATTACAGTACATTTAGTTCCTACAAGTGTTAATTTTAGTGGTACTTTTTGTTGTCAATTTTCTTTTATTTATTAACACTAAAAATTCAAAAATAGTCTAAAAGTCCTTGTTTACCTTAGAAAATTCATAAAAATTCGAAAAATAACTTAAAAACTCTAAAAACATTAGATTAGCTTTATTTTTGTGTTTGAATTTCTAACCAATTTTCATCTTATTTGCTTTTATAAAACTCTAAAAAATTGCAAAACTCTAAAAAAACACCATAGAACTTATATAAAATCATTCAAAAACCAAAAACTGTGATTTCAGTCTACCTATAGATATTCAAATAAATTTTTTGCTAAAATTAATTTCCAGGAACTTTGAGTTTATTTGGTATTTTAAATTTGGAAAATACCCATGATTGTTCACTATTTGATTATTTCTTAGTTTTTGATTTTTATAAAACTCGTAAAACTTTTACAAATTACACAAAAATCAATAAAAATAGTGTAAAATCCATAAAACATAAAAATATTTTTGTTTGGAATTTTTTGAGTATTTTTACTATATTTGAAAAATACCAAAAGAGAGAGTGTGTTCCTTTTGTTGTGTGAAAAATTAAAAATATAAAAAATTCCAAAATAAAAAAGCATTAAAAATTTTGAAAATTAGAAACCATCAAAAATAATAAAAATTTATAAAATTAAAGCCACATAAAAAGCCAAGAATAGCGTGCCTTGATTTCTTTTTTCTTGTCCTTCATTTTTTTCATTGACTTGATTGACTCTCATATAAAATTGTTGCCTCCTTGTATTCGACCTTAGTCGCTATACTAGGTTGATAAAAGAAGCTTAGACCACTTGCTAAATTTGATTGATTTATTTTGTGGTTGATTAAATATTTTATCAATTTCAGCTGGGTTGATTTGGTTGACAACAACAACTCAATTAAGAACCTTAACCCTAGTGAGCTACGAGAACATTGGAATGCCATCATTATCGAGGAGTGCACGATGAGGGTAGTTAGGTGGCCTTTGCCTACTATTCTTAGTCTTGTATATATTTCTGTTGCATTTGCATTTTTATATGTATTGTTGTGGTATTGCTATCTTGAAGAGTGAGCACTCAGATTGAGTATCGTGCACCGATTGAGCCCTCCATACAATGCTTGATGGACCCACTGTGGTGTCCACTAAGGAGGCTCGAAGATCGGACCTTGGTTACTCATCCGAGATTAATATCTCTTGCGCTTCTTGTTTAGCTTCTCCTCTACATTAGTGTCTCATAACATTGCTTGTTTCTTTTCTTTTATTTTATTTGATTATATTTTTCATACGGTTATCCGACACATCTCTTGTTCCGTCTTTGTTGCGAGGGCCCACAGAGCTAGGGAGGCTATCTTACAAGAGCGGACGCTCCCGAGAGAGGCGGATGTCAAGCGTTTTACACCAACCATCATGAGAGAGCAGCTTAGGAGGAGCAGAAGGCTTCCTTTATTTTTTTGTCATTTTATTTACATTTATGTAATTAATTTGTAATTATTATTAGCACTTTCCCTTTTTCTACTTTCTAGGCCATTACATACTTCGATTTATGGGGTATGTTTTTCCAAGTGACGGTGCACTTGGAGGGTCACACCAAATTTTGGTTTTCAAGGCTTTATTTTTATTTGTTTTCTAACTTTAATTTCTTTTGTTTTCATGTGCTTGAGACCCTAGACTTAGGTTTTTATTTGGTTGAGCCAAGTCGAGATTAGGTCTAAATCCATAATAGAATATCTGTTCCTATAGAATTCGACTGAACTTAGTCAAAACTAAGTGGTTCTTCCTATAATATAAGCTTATATTTAGAACAATTCTTGCCTTTGCATGCATTTATCTTAGTTTTGATTTATGAACTGATCATACTACTTGAGGATACTGCAGCAAAGTACACCTTCTATATCGTGCATGCATTCATAGAGTCTCGCACATCGGCTATTCCATCTTCCTCCCTCTATTTTCTTGGACTTGGGAGTAAAAGGAAATCGTAAAATCCGTTAGACGTGTTTTTATTCAAAAATAGCAAAAAGGTGATAACCTAATAAAATCGGGACTGCTAATTTTTACTCGACACTAAAACTAAATGTAAATATTACATTCATAATTTTGGGGGAGTAAACTCCTCCTTGTTTGCAGGTACACTCTAACTGAGTAAGGAACATACACTTAAGGAATAAAGCTCAAATACCTGGACTAGTGCTCGAACCGCTTTGACTTCGACTCTGGGGTCATGTTATTGTTGTTAGCACTTGCCTCAGATGTTAGTAGAAGTAGTTTCATGGATAGGGAGGTGATTTTCCTTAGAACGATTCCTGAGCTCTTATAAGGATAGCTCTCTAGTTGGGGGATTCATCGACTTATTCATGGTCTACTCAAGGAGACTACATTTGTGAGATCGTTAATACAATTTCTTTATCACTAAACTCTAAAATTGAAAAGATTAACGACATAGCTTTCATAATCATCATTTTGTTGTGTTGGTGAACTTGGGGGTTCGTTTTCTTATCTATTATTTTTTAGTCCAAATCTAGTCTTCCCTCCTCCCTACATCACGATGATGGACATGATGTGTCTTAGGCTATATTTGATGGAATTGCTTCACAACACACATGTCCATTCATCTAGGGTGGTTCCTGAGAGCTCAGACCCACTCTCAGAATATGAGTATTCCACCTCATCTTTCTTCGACCTTCCCAACCCATCACCCGAGGTACAACAACAACAGTTAGAGTAGATATTTGACTTGATGACACTTGAGATCAACTCTTTTTCCTTTTTAGAGTCTGACGAGATGACCAAGAGAGGAAAGAGGATGAGCAGCCAGATATTCACTATGTGCTGGATCAGGCTATGATCAACAACACCCTCCTGGAATCCCTAGAGGTGATGCATAGATAGACTCAGTACTAGGGTTTCTCATTATAGAAGTGAGGAGGAAGTTGATGAAGATGCAAGATGGGAGAGCTGATGTTAGAGTTGAGAGACCCAATGAAGGAAGAGATATTCCTAGACCTGAGGACCAAGCAGAGGACAGATACAGACGCTGGGAGGAGGCTTGTGATCCAAAAATACCTTTGATCCACATGATGATCATGATATCAGATCTTCACAGCCATTCATCTCATACTGACATGTTCACCACATTCAGGCAGAGCATATTCAGCCAGCCTCTAGTACGATTTGCCACCATCACATTTACTAGACACGGATATGGTGGTCTATCAAAGTGATTATCCATTAGCATCCCTTCCCTCACCATTGTGGAAGTTGCCTGATCGAGTCCTTTCCCCTTGACTGTGAAGGTGTTCAGGAAGACCTACGTCACTATAGGGTCACACTTGCATGGGTAGACACATCCCTTGATGGAAGTCAATGGGATTTGGTATTCCCAGTACCACTAATAACCCAGTATCCACTGTGATCACACAAGCTTCAGATGGTCTACTGGAGGTGCTCAGTCCCAGTAGCAGCCTCAGGCACAGTCAGGGCAAGGTATGTAACAGCAACAACCCTAGTACTCCTAACACACCATTCCTCAATCCCAATACCAGGGTCGGTAGTGGAGGCAGCAGTATCCTCATTCTCAGTTTCACCAGCATCCAACTCACACTTATCAACAGCAACATGGCCAACCTCAACACTTGCAGAGAGGCAATCCATACAGTTTTCATGAACCCTGATATGAGAATTTAGATTTAAAAGATCTCGCCCATATGCTTACAGAGCAGCATACTACTTTCATGTGAGATATGGATGAGTTCAGGCAGGAGATGAGAGAGATCATCAAGGAATCTTATTCCTTAACACCAAGGGCCCTGTCACAAAAACAAGAGTTAGATATCCATCGAAGAAATTTTAACAACATGACCTATGAGATAAAAATAATCACTTAATCAAATAATAAAAATCTAAAGAAAAAAGATGAGTCATGTCCCTAGCAACGGAGCCATTTGACGAACCCTAATTTTACCCTTTTAATTAAGTGGAATTAACCACTTCGGTGAAGATGAATAAAATCAGGTTTATCAAAGACCGCTTCAAATAATGTATCAATTAAAGGCAAAGCAGTCGATTTATTTTTTACTTGGGCGAGCTCGAGGTCGAAGTCAGGGACACGAGCCTCTTAAGTATGAATTCAGATTTTTAATACCTAAATTATGTATTGAATTAGAAACCCATAGGTCATCATACACACATATGCAGACACGATGCATAAAGAAACATGAAGATATGCCATTTTTTATTTATTTATCATAATGTAAGGAAATACAATGTTAAAATAATGTAAATATGCTCGAATTATGCAAAATATTTGAGAAATTAAGCAGTAGTCAATACATGTTCAAATTTATGAAGATATTCACATTAATGAAGTGATACAGGGCATTTGAGGAATTATATGTGAGATGCTTGGTTTAAATTGAGGCATAAAAATTCAGAGCGTCAAAACAAAAGATAAAATATGCCATCAGAAAGATCATTATATTAACTTCAAAATGAGACTAAAATCAACTTAAATGGAAATACGATTCTCAAGATATTCACAAATGAAACTAGGGGCATAAATGCAAAGAAAACATAGAAATAATAGGTAATTGTAATAAAAAGGTCCCTAAAAGGACTAAAATGTAAATTTTAAAAGTCGTGAGGCCTTCCTTATAAATTACCCACATGTGTGTGGGGGGGGTCGGGTGCAAATTGCCCTAGGCACGCATGGGTGGCACGTGATCTGAGGACCTGTATGCAATCTGAAGAAGTCACAGGGGCCTCCATCTAAAATACCCCGCACCCACATCACCGGGCAAGTGGGGGGCGAGGTTCGGCTGGCACGTTGGCTCGGAGGAGGCTCGACTAGGCTAGACGTGCGGCTCTGGCTCGGACAAGGCTCGGGCACCCTGAATGTAAAGGCATGGAGAGGAGTCTTGAGCTTGATCATGTAGACGTTTGTGGACCGTCTGATCAATTAGATCAGACGTCGGTTGTATCTTGTAGAGGATGTGACGCGACTGTCTTTGGCTCGCACGATCTTTGAAGATCCTACGGTAGTTAGAATCTCAAGGCAAAGATGGCGTGGTCGCGTGTAGGCTGTTGGATGGACACCAGGGAGGTCCATATAGTGACAACTACTTTCCCTTGAGATCATATCTCTGTTGTGGGACTAGCGGTGTTTCTTGTCCTCCGACGAAGCCACCCAAGCTCTGCCACTGTCTCTCGACCGTTGCTCTGCTCCACGGAGGTTGCGGGAGGTCCTGATGTGATCGTCGGAACGAGGTAGCTATTGGTCCATTTGGAAGGGAGTGGCGTCGATGCATGGCCGGAGATGAGGCTCGAAAAGAAGAATCCGACAAAGCTCAGGCCATTAAAGACAAGCACCTACAGGACTATTCTATAGCTGAAGCGTGTTGCTCGTGCATGGTATGGACGAAATGAAGTGAGGTGTGAGGATGTTATGGGGCAGAGAACCTGGCGGCCCAGTTGTATTCTCCAGCGAGCTTGGCGAAGAGGGGATGTTGGAGTGGTCTGATGTTGCGAGAGAGAGAGAGAGAGAGACTGGGTGATTGGAGAGCGGCGTGAAGGTGTTTGATGCATAGTGAAGATCGGTTGATGGATAATAGAGGGTGAACGAGCATGGAGCATCCTAAGTAATTCTGAGAAACTAAGCAAAAAAACAAAAAGAGAGATTAGAGAGACTTACCTGGAGAAATCGGGCAAAGCGAGGCCTGTGATTGAGGTTCTAAGTGAACCTCGGGTCTTCGCTGAACTCCCCTGGCTACGGGGAGCAGCTCGAGCGAGAAGGAACCATCGTGACTCAGCCATGCAAGCTGCGGGTCTCACCAGGGGTAGCCATCGTCATTGCGACCTCAATTGCTCCTCCCCATGTCACAGAGAGGAGATGGGATGCTGGGCGGAACCATACATAAAGGTTGACAAGTTGATATGGCAGCGGAGATGGAGTATTTGAAAGGGATATTTGGGTAGTTGGTGACGAAGTTTGTGCGGGCGATAGGTAACTGGTTAGAGGGAGTCATGGGTAACGTGGGCATCCACGAGGAAGGAGGACGACCAGGCCATGTCGTGGGGCGGTTAACGCGACGAGGGAAAGGCTGAAGAGGTGGAGGAAAAAGAAACGGGATGATGGGTTTGCGAGATGGGAGACGTGGGAGAGAGAGAAGGGCTGGAGGAAGAGGACGAGGTCTTGGCCACTGGGTCTCACTATCCAACGACCAAGAGATGGGCGCAAGAGTACGGCTCAGATTAGATTTGTGGAGGCCCTGATCGATGGATGTGAGTGCAACACGTGGTGAGCTGAGAGGAAGGAAATGAGGGAGATGAGATATGAGTGTGGATCGGATGGTAGAGAATCTGAGCGGATAGGTGCGGTGGTGATGGATGCATCTCGAAAGCGATCATGCGGCTATGGGAACGACACGTGGTGCTATGGGAGCAAGGTGTTGACGGATGTACAAGATACATCTGGGTTTTGATCGGGAAGCAGGGAAATGATGCGAAAAGAACGTCGGTGATCTGAAGGGGAAAAAGGCAATCTAACGGTGGAAAAGCGTAGGCGGGTAGCGCACAGTGGGCGAGCCATGTGGCACAACCAAAAAGTGCCACGTGGCCCAATCAGGTTATTCCAACGAAGAATGTGAGATATGAAGGAGAAGGAGGCCAAATTTGGAGAAACACAAAACATGAAAGTTGTAGATCTTAATAAGACCTACAAGTTTCATGTTAACCAAAAACGGAAACAAGGTCAAACAAAGTGAGCAATATTTTTGTGATTGTTTGTAAGGGTATAAAAACACTATGATTTTTAATTTTAGTATTTTTTTGTTTTTAAAATTTATTCTAAGGGTCAAATATAAACAAGGTTTTATCTTGTTTTCAATGACACTTAGTCTAAGCTAGGGGGTTAATATCTGCGAATTAATACCATGAAACTATATTTCATCACACTTCCAGCTACATGTTGGACCTTTCAGCCACCGAGACTAAGCATCCCAACATGAGATATTATAGATTGAAGCTCGATCGGAAGGACCTTCTTAATGTTCTTCCAGCAAAGTCTTCCACCGTCTAATGAGGCATCCCCCACCCAGATTTTATCCAGGCCACGCGTTATCGCCTAGAAGCTGATCTCCAGATCTTTTCCAGACAACCATCTCAACGCACATCTACCACATTCTCTGAGTCGTCAAATTTGTCGAGCAACGGTCCATCACGGTCGTGCATCAGAACCTCTACATGCGCAAGCCTTTTGTCCGCAAGAGTATATTACACTTGTTACCCTATCGTTTCCTTTACTTCTCTTTACTACAATAATTGTAAAAATTAGTTAAAAACTATTATTAGTAAGGACCTTAAAGTTTTTTATTTACATTTTATTCCAATCGAGTCAAAGTCATGTTTGTGTTCACGTGTTTTTCTGGGATATTTGCAAACATTACCCCGTGCTTTTTATGTGTCACTGAATATATTAAGTTTTATAGAAATTGTATTTATGCCCGTATGAATCGGAATCACGTGCAGTGCATGTCTTATTCTAGATTAATTTTACTAGGACCTTGGAAATTTAGTGCTTATTAATATTTGGCCGTAGAAGTTGAAATAATAGTATTTAGGTCCTCTTTTTCTAGCATTTTATTTCCTCTCTCTTAATTGCACTAAATAACAATTCAACCAAAAAATACATAAAAATCACATTTAGCTCCGCTAGTTTTAACTTTTAGTGGTAATTTTTGTTTTTATTTTTCTTTTATTTATTATTATAAAAAATAAAAAATAGTATAAAAAGTCCCACTTTGCCTTATAAAATTCATAAAAATTCGAAAAATTCCTTAAAAATTCTAAAAATATATAGTAGTTTTATTTTTTGTGTTTGATTTTTTATATAATTTTCATCTTATTTTCTCTAAAAATTTGCAAAACCCTGAAAACACCATAAAACTTATATAAATTCATTCAAAAACCTAAAAATTGTGATAGATATTTAAATAAACTTTTTTGCTAAGATTAATTTCTAGGAGTTTTTAGTTTATTTGATATTTAAATTTGAAAAATGCCCCTGGTTGTCCAATATTTGCTTATTTCTTAGTTTTTTATTTTTTATAAAACCATAAAATTTTAAAAATACACAAAAATAAACAAAAATAGTATGAAAACAATAAAACATAAAAATATATTAGTGTGGGATTTTTAAATATTTTTATTATATTTGAAAAATAGAAAAAGAGAGAGTATGTCCCTTGTTGCATTGTTTTTATTTGTCCTTTGCGTGAAAAGTAAAAAATATAAAAATTTGTAAAATTAAAAAGCATTAAAAATTTGAAAATAGAAAAAAAACAAAAAATATAAAAATTAAAGAATTCATAAAATTAAAAACCTCATAAAAAGCCAAGCATAGTCTGCCTTGATTGCTTCTTTCTTGTCTTTGATTTTTTTTCATTGACTTGATCGACTCTCGTATAAATAGTTGCCTCCTAGTGTTCGACCCTGGTCGCTATACCAGGTTTATAAAAGTATCTCAGACCACTTACTTGATTTTCTTGATTTATTTTGTGGTTGAATAAATATTTTCTCGATTTGGCTTGGTAGATTTGGGTGACAATGACAGCTTAATTAATCAACTCAACAATAGTCAGCTAAACAAACATCATTAGTTTAGCCAGAACTTTATTAGAAATCATATTTGAAATACAACAACCTTTGGAAGTCACAAAATGCCCAAGTCTCCAAAAAAGATAGGTCAGAACTCTTTAGTATCATACGCAGTCCCTTATGATTATTAGTCTATATTGTACAGTGTGTGATATGTAGCTCTCCTCGGCTGAAGCGGTAAAAGTCAGTATTCTCCAACATGGTGACCCTAATTCATCAATCCAACAACTCTTTCCTCGAGAAGTAGGGTATTCCCTTCTAAGTTCAAGTACATCTAGCTCAAGAAGAGGAGGTGGAGAGAAGAATGGATAGTAGCTGGTGTAGCTACCTATACAAGGATGCTTGACCAGTGTAGCCAAGTCATCCAGTTGCAGTCTTACATCCATTTGACTTTGAAGTTCATACTTGCTTACTATACAAATATATACATACTCCGACGAGAAATGGTTTTTCTTGATTTTTTTCTCATATTTTCTTTTGGAGTTTATGATTTTTACATTTTTTAATACTATATGCAACAACATTTACATAAGGACTTTTACCTCTTGAGACAGTAGACTATCCCTCTTTTGAAGCTCTATTGCAACCCACATCATTTCGTCATTGGACCTCATGGTTATTGGATCAGGTTTGGGTACAATGGCCACATATATGTGATTTCCGATGTTTCCACTGACTTGTGTCTCATGCCGGCAAATCCTATTCTCTACCACTTCAACTGAGCAAAGAAAGGTGTAAGGTGCAGGTGTGCAATCTAGATCACTATCGACAAGAATCATGCGTGTGTTCTGAAATATTCTACTTAGGCAGTCAAGATGACATTGAAACAAGTCTCATGATATCAAAGATTTATGCCTAGCAGACATGAAGTATCTCAATTCTGATTCCCATAAGATTCATGTGATTAAGTGGATTAAGGACTAACCAAGCTCCAATATTCGGATTTGCTTAGACTTGATCAATTGTTATTATCGATCCAAAAAATGCAGATGTTATGTACAATGCAGAAAATATTTTTATGGTGAAATTTTCTGATTTTGAACATTTGTGGATATTTAAAAAGGTTTTGCAATTTTTTATGCATTTTTTAAAAATATTTTTTGCAAATGTTTTAGGGATTTCTAATTTTGGAAATTTTAGGGATTTTCCAAAAACAAAAGTTTTTAGAGAAGAAAGGGTACATGCAGATATTTACATGGGCGTGCATCTAGGTATTTAAGAGAATTAGATGGAGGATATACACCATGTATTTACATGTATTTAGTTCTTATTTACAAGTTAATGTGCTAAGTCTGGAAATGATTTTTATTTTCTTGGATTATGTAAAAAATTATCAAAATAATTTAAAAGATTTTTGCAAACAATTGAAAACTTTATTTTGAAAAATTTTTGACAAATAATTTTTACTAACATTTACAAAAGTTGAAAATCATTTTGCAAATATTTTCAAATAGTATAGATTTTTCAAACTATTTTGGAATCATTTTTCAAACCATTGCAAATAGATTTTCAAAATTTTTATTCACAAAAAGAAATGAATTTTTACAAACAAAACTTTTTTACATATGCATTAGAGTCACATGTAGCACATGTCTTATTCTGGATTAATTGCACTAGGACCCCAGGAATTTTAGTGCTTATTAGTATTTGGACCTAGAAGTTGAAATAATATCATTTAGGTCCTCTTTTTCTAGCAATTTTTTGTCTCTCTTTAATTGCAAAAAATCACAATTTCTCCAAAAATTACATAAAAATCACATTTATCTATCGCTACTGTTAACTTTTATTGGTAATTTTCATTTGTCTTTTATTTACTATCATAAAAAATTAAGAAACAGTATAAAAAGTCCCTCTTCGCCATAGAAAACTCATAAAAATTCGAAAATGCCTTAAAATTTCTAAATATACATAATAGCTTTATTTTTGTGTGTTTGAATTTCTATATGATTCTCATCTTATTTGGTTTTATACAACTCTAAAAATTTCCAAAACCCTAAAAAACACCGTAAACTTATATTAAATCATCAAAACTCAAAATTTGTGACAGATATTTGAATAAACGTTTTTCTAAAATTAGTTTCCAGGAGTTTTGACTTACTTGATATTTTAAATTTGATAAATACTCCTAGTTGTTTGCTTATTTTTTAGTTGTTGATTTTTAAAGAACCCATTAAAATGTCAAAAATTATGTAAAAATTAACAAAAACTGTATAAATCCATAAAACATAAAAAATGATTTGGGATTTTTGAGTATTTTTACTATAGTTGAAAAATACAAAAAGTGAGTGTATTCCTTGTTGCAATATTTTTATTTGTCCTTTTGTGTGAAAAATTAAAGGGATTTTTAACCCATAACCTTGAGTAATTCTGCAATTACAATCATAACCCTGCATAATCGTGAGTTACATCCAGAACCCTCAATAATCTTAACTCTTACACCCATTACCCTTGAGTTAACCTCCATTTGATATTCCGTTAATAGCCGTCAAACATTTTACATTTTCTACCTTTATGTTGTATTATTTATAAATGAGTAGACTCCCCCTACCTCCTCCAACTCTTCCTCCTCGACAACCACCCTTGTCCCTCCCCTTTTCTTCCCATTGACAACGTCCTCCTCCCCGTCGACCACCACCTCCTCCCTGCAGACCCCCGTTACCGTCGAGGAAGCTCTCATCGAGCCACTCCCTAGACTAGGCCTTCCCCGCCCCACCACCTCCAACCAAGGTCAGATCTTACCCTCCCTCTTGCCAACCCTCCACTCGCCTAGATTGGACCTTCCCCTGTCGAGCCCCCTTCCACGTCGAGTCCCCCGGTCGAGTCGAGACTCCCTCCCTTCGAGCCTTCCCCCCCCCCTCCCCACCCCACTCTCCTCGATCCCGACACCACCTCCCCCACCCCTCTCCCATCGAGCCTGCCTCCCCTCTCTTCGTGCATGCATCTCTCCCCCTCGGTTGCCACCCACTCCACCTTCTCAAATGCTCATCCCATCTCCAGGAAAGCCCTGACCTGCTCTGCCTTCTCCAACGTCCATCCCGTCTCCAGGAAATCCCTGACCTACAACGAAGTCCCCTCCCCTGATCAACAACCTCTAGTCTACCACCATCTGACGTGAATCCCCCCCCCCCCAATTTCCAGCACAGTCCCGTCGTCGCCTCACGTAAAGCACCCCCCCCAGGAGTTCAGCACATTCCCCCCACCACCTAGCCTCCCCCTCCGATCTGTCGCCCTCTGACGCAAAGCCCCCCATCCCTTCGCCCCCTGGGCGTCCAACATAGTCCCCCTACCACCACACACAGAGCTCCCCCCCCCACACACACTTCAATGTTGTGCCCCAACCCCCACCCACCTCCTCGTGCCCATAACAACCCTAGCCTCTACCGGCACCTCGCCCATCTCCCTAGGGAGCCCCTCCTTGCAACATTATCCCCTCGCCACCATCACTTCCTATTTGGAACCCCCACCCCTTTCATGTAAGCCCCACCATCCCTAGAAGCACCCCTCCTCCTTATGGCCCTCCACCGCCACCTGCTTGGAAGCCTCTCCCACCCTGCAAGCCCCGCCTCTCCCTCCCGCCCTCCTCCTACCCGTAGATGCCACTATTTTTTATTTTTCTAAAATCAGTTGGAATCACATGGGTTAAATTTATAGAATGATATCGGTTTTTTAATATAAAAGCTAACGTATGGTTATGGGTGTGAGAGAGAGTGACTATTTGGGATTTGTTGTGTAATTCACGATTATGCAGGGTCATGATTGTAATTGCATAATTACTCAGAGTTATGGGTGTAAAAATCTCAAAAATAGATATATAAATTTTGCAAAATTAAAAAACACTAAAAATTTTGAAAAAAAAGAAAAAAATAATATAAAAAATAAAGAATTCATAAAAATAAAAATCACATAAAAATCCAAGAATATTGTGCCTTTATTGCTTCTTTCTTGTCTTTGATTTTTTTTTAAACAATTGCCTCCTTATTTTCGACCCTGGTCATTATACCATGTTTATAAAAGTAGGTCAGACCACTTACTTGCTTTGCTTGATTTATTTTGTCATTGAATAATTATTTTCTCAATTTTGAGCTGGTTCATTTGGGTGACAACGACAACTTAATTAATCAACTTAACCCTAGTTTACTAAGCAAATATCATTAGTTTAGTCAGTACATTATTAGGAATCAGACTTAAAACACAACAACGTTTGAGAATCACAAAACTCTACCTAAGACTCCTCAAAATATAGGGCAGAACACTTCGATATCATACACAGTCCCTTATGATTATGAGTCTGTCTTGTACAGTGTGTGTCATATGTAGCTCTCCTTGGCTGAAGTAATAAAAAGTCAGTCTTCTCCAACACGGTGATGCCAATTCCCCAATCCAACAACTCTTTCCTTGAGAAGCGGGGTATTCCCTTCTAATTTCAAGTATATCTATCTCAAGAAGAGGATGTGGAGAGAAGAATGGATGGTAGCCAGTCTGGCCACCTATGCTTGGAGGCTTAACCAGTTTAGCTAAGTCGTCTAGCTGTAGTCTCACAAACATTTGACTTTGAAGCTCAAGATTGCTTATCCACTATACAAATATATACATACTATGACGAGAATTGATTTTTCTTGATTTTTACCTGTCTTTCTTTTCGGATTTTATAATTTGCATTTTTTAATATTATCTACAGTAGCATCTACATAAGGACTTTTTCCTCTTGAGCTAGTAGATCATCCCTCTTTTGAAGATTTATTGCAACCCACAACATTTCATCATTGGACCTCATGGCTACTGGATCAGGTTTGGGTACAATGGCCACATATATATGACTTCTGATGTTTCCACTTGCTTGTGTCTCATGCCGGCAAATTCTCCTCTACCACTTCAACCCAGGTGAGCAAGGTGTAAGGTGCAGGTGCACAATCTAGGTTATTGTTGACAAGAGTCATGCTTGTGTTCTGAAATATTCTACTTAGGTAGTCCGGATGACATTGGATCAAGTCTCATGATATCAAAGAATTATACCTAGTAGGTATGAAGTATCTCAATTCTGATTCCTACAAGATTCCTTTGATTTAGTGGATTAAGGACTAACAAAGCTCTAATCTTTGGATTTTGCTTAAACTTGTTCAATTGTTGTTATCGATCTGAAAAATAAAGATGTTATGTACAATGTAGAAAATATTTTTATTATGCAAATTTATTGTTTTGAACTTTTATGAATTTTCGAAAAAAATATGTAATTTCTTATGCAATTTTTAAAAGATTTTTGCAAATGTTTTTAGGATTTTTAATTTTTCAAGTTTTTGATTTTTCAAAAACAAAAGTTTGTTTAAAAGAAAGGATACATGTCGATATTCATACGGGCATGCATCTGGGTATTTACGAGAAAAAGGTGGAGGATTTACACTATGTATTTACAGGGATTTAGTTATTATTTAGAGGTGAACGTGCTAAGTTTGTAAATGAGTTTTATTCGCTTGAATTGTGTATAGAATTCTCAAAATAATTTTAAAAGATTTTTGCAAACACTTTGAAACCTTTATTTTGAAAAATAATTTGACAAATATTTTTTTACAAAGATTTACAAAACTTGAAAATCATTTTGCAAAGATTTTTCAAATAGTATATATATATATATATATATTTCAAACTATTTTACAACCATTTTTAAAACCATTGCAAATAGATTTCAAAACATTTTATTCACAAAAAGAAATGAATTTTTACAAACAAAACATTTTTACAAAGGATGAAAACATTTTACAAAACATTTTCCAAATAGTTTTCAAAAAAAATCGAAACAATTTTCCAATCATTTTTCAAACTATTTGCAAATGTTTCAAACCTTATTTATTAATCAAAATATACAATGAATTAAGATAAATTTTATACAAGTTTGTTCTTTACAATTAACTAACTGTATTTTAGGTGTACTTATTGAAAATACAAAAGTATGAGTAATGGCTAAAGTATATACAACGTATATACAACCTCTATACTTTGCTTCAGTTATGTCCTCATAGATCTGAGATAAAAGAGAAGACATAACTCGAATTGAGTATACAAGAGCCTATACTCCAAGGACTGAAGAATAAAGAATGAATCAATGAGAAGTCGATTATCATCATGTCTCCCCCTATACTTATGGTAAAATATCCCTAAGTATAGACATGAATATCAACAAGAGATGAGACATTTGAGAGATCAAAGAATAAACAGCTGAACCCACTCATCCCTTCTATACTTAGGATGAAGAGTATCCTAAGTATAGCAGTGATGACTAAGAGGAAT
The DNA here is from genome assembly GCA_037367405.1 of Ottelia alismoides. NCBI lineage: Eukaryota > Viridiplantae > Streptophyta > Magnoliopsida > Alismatales > Hydrocharitaceae > Ottelia > Ottelia alismoides. The sequence goes on along the minus strand of JAZKJV010001010.1, from coordinate 614,855 downwards.
GAAAGAAAGAAGCAAAAGAAAAACAAATAGATGAAAATGACCGAAGAAAAGAAGAAAAGAATAAAACTAGAGAAAGATTTTTAGAGGAGCATTATCTGAATCTTTTGATGCTACTGAGGTAGTGGAGGCTTCCTCGTTAATCACCACAACTGAATCGAGAATGGCCAAGAATGTATCATGCTTGAGATGAGGCTTCAACAACTGACTATTGACAACAAAAGACTATGCATCAGGCAACAAGTCTTATATTAAGATCCTACCTTTGTCAGACACTTCTTTTACCATGAATGGCCTTGCCCATTTACTCTTTAGTTTGCCTTGGAATATCATCAACTTTATGTAGAATAACCACATTTTTTCCCAGTCTTGAAGGTCTGTCAGCTGATGTGCCAGTCATGCCAACATTTAACCTTCTCCTTGTACATCAAGCTGTTATCAAACGTGTTTCTCGCAATTACATGATCTTGTTCAGATCCATTTTTTGTTGATAAACACCTTTCTATAAGTTCAGATTACAAATATTCACTACCCATAATTATTTATGAATTAATTTTATGGGTAGATGGCAAGTTTTCCATACACAAGTTGATAAGAAGACATACCCAAGGGAGAGTTGTAAGTGGTCATGTATGCCTAGAGGATTGATTTTAAGAGTTGGGATAAGTTCTTCATGTCCAACTTTATAAGCTTCTGCAAGATTGTCTTGATTTCTCTGTTGGATTACTCGTCCAAGCCATTGGTATGAGGATGACATGAAGATGCGACACGATGCTTGATGGCATACTCCTTCGTGAATTTCTGGACGTCTTTATTGATGAAGTGTCCGCCCCCATCTGATATCAGAATCTTTGGTATCGTGAACTGTGAAATGATATTCTCTTTCAGAAACCGACAAAATGTATGGCAATTAGCGACTTAAGCAGGGATATCTTATGTCCAGCAACTCACGTAATCAAGGGAAAGAAGGATATATTCATATCCATGACCGTTAGGAAAGGGTCTTATGGAATTAATGCCCCATGCATAGAACACAATGGAAATTTGAATGAACATCAAGGGAATCAAGTCTTAGCTATGAGGGTTCCTCCAATTTTCTAACCATCACTGCATCCTTTGACATATGTTGCGACATCCTTAAATAGTGTAGGACACCAGAGGACACACTGTAATACTTTCACTCTCATTCGGTCTCCTGAGTGGTGTCCACTAGATTCAAACACATGACAATTCTCGAGGACACTATGATGCTCCACCTGATGGATACACTAACGACAAATACAGATAGCTCTTTCCTTGAATAAGAGCGGGTTGTCTGATTGGTAGAAATGATTCTTGGACAAGAACTTGTCCTTCTTGACCCTCGTCCAATCTTGTGGGTTTACACTAGAGATGAGGTAGTTCACAATATCGACATACCAAGGGAGAGCCGCCATAGATAGAATCGACTTGTCAGGAAAGGTTTATGTGATGGGTATACTATTTAATGGAGTCACTTGACATTCAATTCTAGAGAAGTGATTTTCTATCACATTATGAACTCCATGTTTATCCTTGATTTACAAGTCGAACTCCTAGAGGAGAAGGACCATCTGATCAATCGAAGATTCACATCCTTCTTCTGTTGTAGATATTGGATAACAAAGTGGTTAGTATAAATTATGAATTTAGAACCGAGAAGACACGATCTGAACTTCTCAAGGGCAAAACCACAACCAATAATTCTTTCTCTATAAAAGTGTAGTTTCTTTGAGCTTCATCTAATGTTTTGCTAGGGTAATGAATGGCATAGTGATCTTATCTCTTCTTTATCCCAGGACATCCCCAACTATGAACTTTGATGCGTCCATCATGATCTCAGAGGGAAGAGACCAATCGGGTGGCTGTAGGATGGGAGCGTGAGTGACCAACTCTTTTAACAGCTTGAATAATTGAAGAACTTGTTGATCAAAATTAAACTCGATCTCCTTGGAGAGCAGCTCAGTGAGAGGTCGGGCAATGTGACTGAAGTCCTTAATGAATCATCTGCAGAAGCCGACAAGCCCCCATGAATGATCTCACATCCTTTATATTCTGAGGTGGCTCAAGACTAGAAATAATATCCACCTTTGTCGGTTCAACTTTAATGCCACACATGGAAATGACATGGCCCAACACAATTCCTTCGGTGACCATGAAGTGTCTCTTTCCCCATGATAACACAAGATTTACTTCACATTATTTTTGAAGCACATGATCCAGGTGCTCAAGACAAGAATCTAAGTTGTCACTATAGACTAAGAATTCGTCCATATACACCTTGAGCAAACTGACAACCATATCGGTGAAAACAGTAAGCAAGCATCTCTGGAATGTCGTAGGTGCATTGCACAAACCAAAGGGCATTCTTCTAAAAGCATAAATACCGAATGGGCAAGTAAAGTGGTCTTCTCTAAGTCTTCTGGGGTAATTATCTTGGTTGTACCCAGAGTACCCATAAAGAAAACATAAGAACTCCTTGTCAGCCAACCTTTCTAACACTTGATAAATAAATGGCAAGGGTAAGTGGTCCTTCTTCGTTGCGGCATTTAGGCGTCAACAATCTACACACATGCCATGATGTTGGTACCTACGTGAAAATCTCCTCTCCTCGTTCATTGGTGACCAAGGTGATCCTTGATATCTTCGGAACTACATGCATGGGAGTTACACATTTCGAGTCAGAGATGGGATAAATAAAGTTTGCATCACACAATTTTATGATCTCTCTCATGACGACATCTCGCAAATTGGGGTTCAGTCTTCTTTGAAATTCATGGGATGGATCGACATCATCTTTCAAATAAATGTGGTGTGAACACATGGAATGATTGATCCCACATAAGTTTGATACATTCCAACCAAGTGCCTTGTAGTTTTTCTCTAGAACCTCAAGTAGTCGACATTCTTGATCCGAGGTCTCCCTGATGCTGATGATGATCGGATACATTTTCTCTGCAACTGCAAGGAAAGCATACTTGAGGCATGCCGGAAGATGCGTTAATTTAGGCTATCATCGAACTTGCTTCTTGGACACTTAGAAATAGTACTGATAGGTGTTTAATCTACCAAGATTTTTGAGTTGTTGCTCACCTCGGTCTCTCGTGACACTGCTTACAATGTGTCGAACAAATCATCAATGAGTTCACCATGTTTAAAATTACATGAATCTTCTGAATAAAAAATATCCATCAGCAAGTGAGAATTAATCTCCTAGTTTACCTCGGAGGATGTATCGATTATGCTTTCTAGGTCCTCCTCAGGAGAGAGGATTTCCTGGGTTCATGTTTCATTAAAAGATAAATCTTCATCTCTGATTTCTACCATAATGTCACAATCTTTTGTAGGCGGTTCTGCTGAGCTTTCATCAGATACAATTTTTGTCTCACTGATCATATCTATGGTGACTCTATCGCTGCATGAGCTGAACGTAATCTTCCTAACCCCATAGTCAACAAATGCTTCAGCTGTTTGAAGGAACGACCGATCAAGGATAATAGGTTTCTAGAGAAATGGGGTAAGTGAGTCCATATCTAAGACAACAAAGTCCACTAGGAAGTGCATATCTTGCACCATTACAATAACATCCTCCAATAACCCTCTAGGTCGCTTAATAGATCGATTATCAAACTGTGGGATCAAGCATGTTGGCTTGAGCAGACCCAACCCAAATTCTATAAGCAGTGATGCAGGCATGAGGTTGATAAAAGAGCCTCTATCAAGAAGAGTTTGCTCGAACATTTCATAAAAAAATCCCACATCTGATCAAAGGTGCTCCTTTTTCTATCTTTTTCTAAGGGAGGTTGTTGATGGCATTGATTTTAGCCATGGTCAAGATGTGCTTTTCTACTTTGTGGCATTGGTTCTTGCAGGGTTGACACTTAGCAGTACACGTCTCTTTTAATCCTTTCTTGACTACATGCATATATTCCATGGCTTTCATTAAGGACACTTCTGAAACCAGATTCTAAATAATCTCCACAATTTATGGATCAGACAATGCACTTTTCATTATTATTTTTTGGGTTTTTGAATAGCATCGAGAAAAGGAACATTCATAGAACCAAAAGCATTTTTATTATGTGCATCATAATCAACATTTACAAATGACTAGCTAGAAGAAAATAAGAAGTCATCTAAAAAGGTAGGCGATGCAGGAACTTTAGCTTCATCAATCGACACGGGATCGACTGATGGTGAGGTTGTATCCTTGGTTGTCTGGACTCCTCCTTGACTTTTATTATATTTTTGATCTTTTTCATATTGTTGAGTTTTTGCTTCTTTTGTTGGTGATGGTGGCTGGTTGTATCTAGTGCAGTTCCTCCATCATCTTCTTCCTTACCCGATCATATGGCTGGCACCACTGATGTAGAAGAGGATGATTCACCAGATGATGCTTTATTCTTTCCTGACTATGGCAGACAACGGCAGAGTCCTACCGCTCTTGACAGTAATAGCATTAGATAAAACAAAATTATGGTTATCTATCTCTATAGGGTTGGAAAGACATCACACACTACCTGCTCTTTTCTCTTGAAGTTATTAGGCTTAGAATTGACCTGCGTTGGGACAAGAATTTTTCTGGTGGTCAGGTCATCCAGCTTTTAGCTCATGTAAGTAAGACTCTTCACCAACTGAGCTAAACAATTGATGTCAGAGTTTATGAAAATGCCTCAGATGATTCAGCATGGAGACCACTCTAAGATGGATCATGTTGCATAGGCTGCTAGTTGTTGCTCCAGTGATGCAGAGGATGAAGAAGCTTATATTGTCGATGTGGAGGAGGAAGGTACTGATGATAAGGAGTAGCCATGTAAGAGTTATATAGTTGATGGTACTACGTCTGTCGGTATGATTGATTCTGTCTCCAATTACTTTTATACTGTCGAGACTGGTGATGCAGAGGTTGTTGGTTGTGCTGGACATATCTACCACCCCGAGGCAGGTAGTATGGCTAAATGGTAGAAGAGTGACCCAGTGGTTGTCCATTGGGTGATGGTGGAAAGACTAGACCACTAGTCTGGCTGGTATACCACCACCAACTATTGCAGCAGGGCCTGTTCTGGAGCCTGCACATAGTACATGTGCAGGACTACCAGCAGTTGTGGACTGGACTGAGGTTGATTCTAGGAGGGTTGATCTTCTTTCTTCTCAGGTGGAGTATCATAAGATGGGGTCACCAATTGGCAAGAGTTTATGGTACTGACCAACAACTCCAACTGCTTGGTGATCTGATCGAACTTATCTTAATGCTGAGTTCTTTGTTCGATCATTGCAAGCTTCTCGAGATCATGTGATCAATTTTCAATGATGACAACTTTGGATAGATGACCACTAATGATTTTAAGGTTGGAGATTTCATCTCTGTCTACTTCCTGAGACACTGCCATATGGATGTGTTTGCGGAGGATCTGGGACTGCCTATGATATGCAAAGGAAGAAGAGAGTGTGGCCTTTGCTTCGGTCATTTTCTCGAATATATGTCAGACAACATCTTCATCCTTGTTAAAGTGGTATAAACCACATGCGATGTCTAGTGGCCTCAGACTCTCAGTAGTTAGGCCTCCGAAGAAGTATTGGACCAAGCTGGTCTTTGGTATACAACGGTGGGAGCATTTCTCTTGTAGATCCTTGAATCGTTCCCAAGCTTCATGAATAGACTCGTGGCTAACCCAAGGGAAGTTTCTAATCCGAGCTCTCATCTAGTTGAGTCGACCAAGGGGGTAAAACTTGTGAATGAATGTATACTTGAGATCCTCCCAGGTCATCATGACCTTCCCGAGATGGTTGACCCAATACAGGGATTTATCATGGAGATTGAAGGGAAACATGGTCATCTTGACTACGCATTAGAGCCTCAGGCCCTTGTTCCTCATCCTCTCAGACATCATGAGTATTTTATCATCCCCTCCTCCTCGTGGTATGTGATGAATCTCCATTTCATCACCTTTATTCAATCATTTTGGCCTTCAAAATCCTAGCTAATGCATGTAAATAGCATCAATTTATACAAAATAGCATTCGTCATTTATTGCATTTATTGTGTAAATAATATGGTTTATAATGTCAAAATTATAGAATAAAGAAAAGAAAAGAAAAATAACAAAATATAAAATATATTTTATGACCCTAAACCCTGAGACCAAGTCAAGTATTGAATGGTCGATAAGGAATAAAGTAGAGGGAGATAAGGGCCAAAAATACAATAAAATCTAATTCTTTTATTCATTAAATAAAGAATTTTTTACACCTATTTTATTCTTTATTATTTATACCTCAAATGAAGAAACATTGCACATGAAAGTTGTAGATAATAATGTAAATAAAAATACAAAAATTGAGTTTATATAAAATAACACATAATGAACTTTTTATACATAGAATAAAATACCAAAATCCTAACTTCACATACCCATATCTTCCTATAAAAACTCAAAATGTATCAAAATCACCTCTAATTGTATATAACTTTTCATAAACTATTTAGTGGAGGTTGTTTAATATTTTTTGAACTTAAGATGTGAATGTTAGGTTTTGGGACTCTCATTGTATAGTATACCTGAATAAAATATTCAATTTATTCATTATTTATTATTTTTACAATTTAATATTTTTTAATTATTATTTATAACATTTGTAGATGTTAAAACCAAAAAAACAAAAAAGAAAACATAACATAAAATAAGTCTATATCAACATATAGACAAAATACATACGCTATTATTTGCACAGAAATAAAAGAGAAATTATTCTTTCATTATTTATTCTTTTATATGTTTGTAATCTTGTAACTATTGTTCATAATTTATTAAAAATATAAAGCTAAAGTAAAATGCAATAAAAATCCATAAAATAAAATGATGTAAATAAAACATTGATAAAATCTCTATAAGTATACCTATATAATTTATATGCATGTTTATTTATGTGTACAAAATAGATCATAAAAATAAAATAAAAATATATTTATATAACTTAAAATAAGTTATAATTGTAACAAATAAGAAAATAAAATAATAAAATAAAATATACAAATAAAAATAAAATATTTAAAATATAGATGAATATACGTATAGATACATACCTAAAAATTAACTTATAATAAATGACCTCAAAAAATAAATGCAAATCATATTAAAATATTACATTAAATATTTTTTATTTTATACTAAAAAGTAATAAAATAGATTATATGTTTAATTATTTATTCTATAATAAATCTGCCTATTTTTCATTTAGTGTCTGGCTTGGATCAATGGGGTTGCGTCAAATGTTGGTCCCTGGTCAACTCAGCCTCCAGGCGTTGCTCCTGTCAGCACCATAAAATCTCGTGATTTCATCCTATTTTCCTGCATGATCCATCCATCAAACACCTTCAACCCCTTTACATGATTTTATCATTGATTCATCATGATCCACACCAAGCCTCCGAATCTCTTGTACATACACCTGATTCTCGCCATTTCGTTGGTCAATAAGGGTGCCCATCGTGTCTTTAAATAAAATCCTCCGACCTTTCAAAGTGGGTCACTAATCCAAGTCTAGAAGCCCCTATTCTTGGTCTAGAAAATTTCCTCATGATAGGAGGAGTCATCTCGCAGCGAGGCAGAGCTCCAGGAGGACACCCCGGGCAGAGCTCCAGTGACGTCCCTTCTCGTTGGTCTTTGGCCAGGTATGAGCTACGCGTATTTCATCTTTACGTAGATTTTTGTTTTGCCTTGGCGTTCCAGCAATTAGTTTAGCATATTGATCATTAGAGTAGCATAGGTTCTAGATCTTCGATCGCTGGAGGTCTTTGATCTAGCCATGTTCCACCGTTACTTGGGTCGTTCTCATCTTCAATCCCATTCCAATTCCCATCGTCTTCTCCATCTAAACCAACCATCTGAACCACCTAATTGAGCCTCGATCAACGACTCAAGGGTTCTATGCCTCCTCTCATTGGACCCTTTCCGCTCCGCTTCCCATTTGTGCATAGCTTCATCACTGGTCGAGTAACTTCACTTCGAGTCATATATCTTATCTGTGCAGGTTCAAATTGCAGGAAGGAGCCTAGGGGACACCTCACACTTCGTCGGAGATACCTAGGGTTCTACTTCTTCTTTTACATCTTGCGAATTTTCAGGAGGTATGGTGCTTTTTATAATAAATAGAGGAATTGTAAAAAAACACATATCCTAGCATGGGCATAATTGCAATTAAAATAAACAGCATGCACTTAGATGCATTTTTTCCTAGAAATATACTCATATATCTAATTTTTATATACTATTTTACAATTATAAGAACAAGAGGGACATATATGCTATTTGCCCATCTCACTGGGACGATATGTGAGTTGAGCTGGACATGACCAAAATGTTATTACAAGAAGTACATGGGTCTTTTGACAAAATTTCCTTTTTATTTACACATTATATTTTATTTGCAGGACTTTTTACTAAATACAAAAATGCGGGGCAAAGTTGTGTAATTTACCACATTCCTACGCGCTATTGGACGGTTCTTATGATGGCATTTGACACATGGCATCTCCTCGCGACCTGATGACGCTTCGCTCTCCAACGATAGAGAGGTGCATAGGATGAACAGGGACGAAGCCTCTCCTGAGCAAACTTCCCCAGGTCGAATATCACTTCTCTGTGGTCGTAGATGCTCCAAAAGGTCCCAAAAGGTTGCTGGCGAGGTCCTCTCTCTATTTGCGGTTTCAGAAGGAGCCGAGAAGCACGAGAGTGCCAGGATTAAATGTCTCTTGCCATATACTTTCTCGCCATAAATTTGCTTCACATTTTTGGGCTTTTATCCATTAATTAAAAATAAAAAAACTTTTTTGTATTATCTAGCTTAGAAAATACCAAAAATATATCAAAACGACTATAAAAATTCCAAAACAATATGCATCTATTTTGCCCTATTTTAATTATGACCAAAAATCACTATAAATGGAAAAATAAAAGGTCTAAAAATTGAAAATCCACAAAATATTTTATAAAAATATAGAAAATCATGAAAAAAAATCAAAAATATGTTTCCTGTTTTAATATTCTCTTTATATATGTATCTATTAAAATTGATTTGAGTAATTTTGGACATTATTTACTATTTTTCATATTCAAATCAATTTCGGCCTATTTAGTGAATCCTTTTTTGGGATATTTTGACTTTAAAAAATACATAAAAATTGGCAAAATTCCAGAAAAACTACACAGACATTAGACAAATATATAAAACTCGAAAACAATTTTTATTATGTATTCTATTTATATTTATTAATGATTATAAGTATATGATTCTATATTATGTATATATCTTTATATATGCTATATTGTATGTTTAAAAGAAAAAATAAAATAGAAAAAATAAAAAAAATAAAGATGAAGATATAAAAAAATTAAAATAAAAATACAAAAATGGAAAACAAAAATATAAAAGAATATATAAAATCTTAAAACCCACAAAAATATATATGTATATGCATAATAAATGACTTGGTGGTATATAAATAAGCATAGGCTACCTATTTTACTCACTGTACTTCGACCTCTACATGCTTACGTGTTATGCATCTTATGGTAGAGATTAATAAATTTTAACTCACTTTGTACACTTCATTGCTTTTATTTAATCTCGTGTTAATTATTGATCAAATGAGGTTTATTGAGCGGTCAACACATCGACTATGGTTTCAGCTTGTGAAACTGTGTGACCCATTATTTTCCTCGGTATGAGATGGCATCGTTGCTGGTGAGCAGTGAGCGTAGCATATTTTTCTCATTTAGATTGTATAGTCATTATTGATTGATCATTGATTCATTGCTGTAATTAATAATGCATTTAATATTTGCTCATAACCATTCAATTACTTTTTATGTATATCTCAATTTGATTAGTTTGATTATTTCTTCTAATACACCCTTCTTTGTGACCTTGTTCCGAGATCCCTCCAAGCGAGGACGGCTTTTTAGGAGGTCAATGTAGCCAAGCTTGGAGGAGGTTGGTCTTCGCCCTGTGACCAGCTAGAGGGGCTACAAAGGAAGCAAGGGGAGGGAATTAGCATAGAATTAGATTAATTATATTCATGTATTTATTGGTAAGAGAGATAGAGAATTTATAATATGTAATAATTAAAGACATGGACTCTACTCTCGACAACGAGGTCTAGTGCTTGGGTATCTATTCACCTGGGGGCCTCATCGTAGTTTTTCAAGTTTCCGCTATTTTGAGCTTTCTGCGTTATTTTTATTTGATTTGTGTACATGGAGCCCCTAGACATAGGTTTCTTGACTCGGTAATTACGTCCAAACCCTACTTTCCTATAGTCACTTATGTTTGCATCTTGTCAAATTGATAAATGCTAGTCGTTTGAATTCAACCCGTGCGTTGTGAGAGACATCATACAACACTAACAGGACCCATTGTGGCAGGCACCGAGATGTATCCAAGACTGGACTCTAGGGTTTGTCTTTAAAAACTAAAATTTTTTCTTCACGATTAATGGCAACTAATGTTTAGGGCAATTTTGTTGATTGCACATCGTCGTGTAGTTAAGTTTAAAAATTATATTTTGCATACTGCATGGAGATCTGGGAAGCATTGTAAGTCCTCTAACTCGTCATGCATCATAAGATTAAATGGTGAGATTTCCACCATAGAATCGACTTGCACGGTGTTTTCTCTATCTCCCTCTGATTTTGAGCAACTAGGACTTAAATGAAATTCTACAAAGACGATATGCGCTTGTATAAAAATAGGTCAAAAGAAGTGAAAACTCAAAAAACTAAAACAAGGGGACTGCTAAATAAACTGTAACCTTAATTAAAATTCGTAATGAACTTTCATTATTTTGGGTTCATAAAGCCCTCATTTATTTCAGGTACCTTAGAAGGCGACCAAAACCCCTCCAATGAGCGAGGCACGGCCCCTAAGGATTAGAGCCAAAAACCCAGTCTGTATCTGCCTTGGGTATTGCCTGGATTTCCAAAGTAATGGCGCTTCTATCGTACGTGACCGAGTAGGGCCTTGTCGACGATGGTGTTCCCACCTTGTATGGAACATTGACATGGTGTGAAGTACTGAGCATAGGCCATACCTTCATGGGGTTGTCTGTCGCATCGGTTTGCGTCTGAGTAGATTCTTGCACGCTCACGAGTGGTTCTTCTATTGCGAGCAAGAACAGAAGTAGCAGTTGCGGCTATTAGCTTCCACTCTCAATTTCTTTGGCTGAGTAGGGATCCAGGAAGGGTTATAAGGACCTCTAAAAGTGCATACTACAGGTTACAAAGGCGGAGGACAAGTACAAGATATTTTTCTGGCAGTCTTGTCTCTCCTATAGGGTTAGCATGCTAAGGACTTGTTACAAGATATGCCTTAAATAAAAACTCTAAAACTGAAAAGATAATAAGTAGATGAACCTTCATGGCTTCACATGGCGTGAGTTGGTGAACCCAATTTTGTATTGTATTTGTATGGATCTAGAGTAAGGCTTAAAGATCAAAAGTCCCCCGTATTTACGCAAAATTTTGTCATATGTGTCTCCCTTTGACCCTCGCTCAGTTTGAGGCTTGTTACTGTTTTTTTACACTCCTTTTTATTCCTCATTGACCATTGTATCTTTCTTCATACATCGATCTCCTTCTTGCTTCATGATGTCGATCTATGGATGGTTCAAATAGGACCCAGCCGACTCCTACATCGATTCCATAGACTCGATCTCGTCAATAATTCAAAGCAATTCTCGAGAACTAGATCCAGAATTCGCATGTCGATCTCTAGACTCCTCATCTTCTATCCCTTTTCTTGATCACCCAATAAATTGGGTCACTTTTGTCCCACTTTCGTCGATGTGAATGAAAGTCAATTATAATACACATCTTTTTCATTCACAACACTCTGGGATTGACCTTAATTCTAGATTCATCATAGCAGTTGGGATTTAATTTCAAGTGATCTGATTGGGAAATTTTCACATTTCATATAGAAGACAGTCCCAGTCTTTGATCCCAACACAGAATTCATCTTGTCGGAATCATACCCCAAAATGGCTCCCCGAGGAAAGGGAAAGGGTTTACAACCTCCCCAACCTGAGCAGGGACAGATGTTGGATCAGAATCAGGATGTTCAGCTATTGACATCTATTCAGGATATTCATTAGCAGCTGACAGAGCAAGCCCTAACAGATTCTGCATTCCAAGACATGTTGAATGATTTCATGAATAGATGAGTAGGAGGAGGAGATAAACCAGTAGGAGGAGGAGGACCCTGTGATGACCCCAATGCAGAAGAGCCGGAACCTGGAAGGCCAAACCTACACTGAAAGAGACATATAATCTTGGAGACAACTAGATGACCGAGTGAATACTCATTCCACTGGTACATGATCACTTTGAGCTGAAGCCTCAGTTCCTTTCCCTCCTCCCATCTTTCCAGGGAACACTAGCGAGGATCCTTACATTCAACTGCTGCAGTTTTCATGCATCTATCGACTACTGTAATGTTCCTTTAGATGTAGTGAAGATGATGGCATTCCCCTTCAGTCTACAAGATAAGGCCTATACTAAGTCAATCATCTGGGAAAGGTCATGACGACATGGGAAGAATTGAAGTCTGCATTCCTACCTAAATTTTATCCTATCAGTCGGCTCAACCAGATGCGATCCAGAATAAACAACTTCTCTCAGGGAGCCCATGAGACCATACATGAAGCATGGGAGAGATTTACAGATCTGCAGGACAAATGCCCCCATCATGAAATTTCAAGGACCAACTTGGTCCAACACTTCTTCGGGGGGTTGAACGTAGAAAGCCAAAGGCTCGATGACGCAACCTATGGAGGATCACATTTCAACAAGGATGAAGTTGTAGTCTGGAAAATTTTCGAGGAAATGGCCGAATGAGAGGCTGCCCTCTCTTCATCCAAAGCATATTAAAAGCAAACCTAGATCCTCCAGAGGCAAGTCCATATGGCAGCGTCTCGCGAGGCGGAGAGAGAGGAGAGATCCAACCTCAGCATCATCGGGGGCCATTTCTCAAAGGTTGATATCACTGAAAAGCGATCACAAGACCTTGCGGTGATCGAAAAGAGGACGTAAAACCTAGATAATTTGGACCAGATCACCAAGAAGTTGGAGCTACTGGTGGGTACCATCAGTTCTCTCCAGTCGGCGACACCATCAATAGAGGCTCCAGCTAAGAAGAAGGATGAGCCATCGCCAACACATCAACCTCAATCGAGCCAGCAGCCATCAACAGTCCAACACATATACTACATGCAGACACCCGATTAGGGCCAGTTGCAATAGCAGATGGTCATCTACTAGCCAGACTTCCTTCCGTCATCTGATCTAGTCTTTCCACCACCACCGTTGATTCAACAGGTCAATGGTGTATGTATCAATGATGCACAGCTAGCCCGTCCTACCGGACTCCCCAAGAGCCAACAACAAGACAATGGGAAATATCACCAACCATAGAGTGGTCATTTTGGGGAGTCCTCTCAACCTCCGCCTCATTATCACCAACCTCCGCAGTACAACAACCATTGTAGGCAGAATCAACAATATTAGCAGCCGCAGTACCGCCAGCCACAGCCATATGTTTTGTAATTTAGTGCCTGACGTAGACCAATGGGGTCGCATCAAATGTTAACCCATGGTCAAGTCAACCTCCAGGCATTTCTCCTGTAAGCACCATCAAATCTCATGATTTCATCTCTTTTTCTCGCATGATCCATTTATCAAATGCCTTCGCCTCCTTCACACGATTTGATCACTGATTTATCATGATCCACGCCAAGCCTCCAAATCTCTTTTACATAAGACTGATTCTCGCCATCTCATTGGTCAATAAGGGAGCCCATCATGTGTTTAAATAAAAGCATCCGGTCGTCATTTCAAAGTGGGTCACTAATCTGAGTCTAGAAACCCATATTCTTGTTCTAGCGAGTTCTCTTGTGATAGGAGTCATCTCGCGGTTTGGTGGAGCTCCAGGAGGACGGAGGTGCACCCAGGACGGGGCTTCGGTGACGTCCCTACTCCCTGGTCTCCATCTTGGTATGAGATGTGCCTCTTCCATCTCTAGGTAGATTTTTTGTTTTGCCTTGTCATTCTAGCAATTAGTTTAGCATATTGATCATTTGAGTAGCGTAGGTTCTAGATATTCAATCGCTTGTGAGTTAGGCCGTTCTCGACCCCGCTATCCATCCCATTTTGTTCCCCCTCGTCTTCTCCATCTGAACCGACCATCTGGACCACCTGATCGGGTGTGCCTGTCATGCAGACATCTCATCCTCCATGGCCTCGATCAGCGACTCAAGGGTTCTCCACCACCACTCGCCGGACCCTTTCCGCTCCGTTTCCCATTTGTGCATACCAGATTCACTAATGGTCGAGGCACTTTACTTCGAGCCATACATCTTGTCTGTGTAGGTTCAAATCGTAGGAAGGTGCCTAGGGAACACTTTGCAGTTCGTCGGAGATATCAGGGGCGCCACTTCTTCTCTTACATCATAGCAGAACTGCGGTGCTTGTCCGCTCTTTCTGAAACCCCCAACAAGATAGAGGACCTTGCCAGCAACCTTTAGGGGCCTTTTTGAGCATCTACGACCGATGGAGAAGCGAGATTCGACTAGAGGAAGTTCGCTCAGGCGAGTCTTCCTCCTTGTTCATCTAATGCGCCTCTCTACCATCGGATCGAGCCTCGTTCTTCCCGCGCAGTAGTAGATGTCGGATCAATCAGAGCCGTAGTTGTTGGATCCCTTCCAACGATCTAATCTAAGGCATCAAAGATGAAGCATCATCGGGTCGCGAGGAGACGCCACGTGTCAAGTGAAATCATCAGAACTGTCCAATCGTACGCATTTTTATATTTAGTAAATAGTCCTACAAATCAAATATAGTGTGTAAATAAAATTTATATTTTGCAAAAAAGGCCATTGTATTTCTTGTAGTTACATTTTGGTCGTGTCCTGCTCAGCTCATGTGTCGTCCCACGTGAGTTGGGCAAATTGCATATATGCCCCTGACGATTTCTGTAAATGTAAAACAATCTATAAAAATTAAATATATGAGTACATTTCTGGGAAAAATTGCATCTCAGCCCCCACTAGGACATGTATTTTTGTGCATTTCCTTCATTTATTATAAATAGCACCATAACTCCTAAAAATTTGTAAAAATAGGATTAAATGCCTCTTCACATTTTTGAGAGTTTTATCCATTTATTAAAAATAGAAAAAAGCTTAATTTTGTACTATCTAGCTTATAAAATACCAAAAATATATAAAAATGGCCTTAAATTCGAAAATTATGTGTTTTCTATTTTTTCCCTATTTTAATTACAGATCAAATCACTAAAAATGGAAAAATAAAAGTCTTATAAATTTAAAATCCCTAAAATCTTTTATAAAAATCGAAAAAATCATGAAAAAATTTAAAATTATGTTTTTTATTTTATAATTCTCTTTATATAAATATGTATCTACTAAAATTCAATTGAGTAATTTTTTAGCTTATTTCCTATTTTTTCATATTTAAGTCAATTTCAATCTTATTTAATCCCATATTTGGTAGATTTTTTAATTTGAAAAATACATAAAAATGAGCAAAATTCTAGAAAAATCACAAAGACATTAGAAAATGTTATAAAACCCAAAATAATTTTTGTTATCTAATATATTTACATTTATTAGTGATTATAAGTAGATAACTCTATATTATATATATATATATATATCATTATATATGCCATATTGTACGTTTAAAAGAAAAAAGAAAATATAGAAATATAGAAATATAAAAAGAACATATAAAAATATAAAATTAAAAACAAATACAAATATATAAAACAAAAAAATAATATATAATCCAAAAACCCACAAAAAGATATAGTATATGCATAATAAATGACTTGGTTGTATACAAATAACCACATGCTACCGATTTTACTCTCTGTGATTCGACCTCTATACGCTTACGTGTTATGCATCTTATGGTAGAGATTAATAAATTTTAACTCACTTTGTACACTTCATTGCTTTTATTTAATCGTGTGGGTTAATTGTTGATCAAACGAGTTTATTGAGCGATCAACACATCGACTACAGTTTCACCTTGTGAAATTATGTGACCCTTTATTTTCCTTGCTTTATCAGTATGTTGTTTAAATCATTTAACATCTCTTGAAATGATATTTGGGCTAATGCCTACTCAGTTAGTTGTTGTTGTATGGCTTGGATGGATGCGAGCAATTGAGTGTTCACTTGATTCTGATCTGATTCCTGGCCCTACTCCATCTGTGGAAGTTGTTGTCCAGTTCCTTTTCCTTCTTCACCTAGAGGATCCATCTCAGGGTATGAGTCAGATGACACAAATTCCAGTTTCGGATCTAGGTTCTGACTTCAATCTACAATATGAGGGTATCTCAATCAGACCAACTGTGATGGAAACCACAACTAATTAGATGGATATGAGATTAGGGTCAATCCCAGATAGCTATGAATGGAGTATTTAATGTAGACTATAATCGAAATCCATTCATAATGGATGGTGATGGAATAATAGTGATCTCGGCTTACTGAGGAAGCAGAACGGAAAGAATATGAGGAATCTGGAGATCAGTCTGCAAGATCCAAACCGGATTCTCAAGAATCACATCAAATTTATTGAAGATGCAAGATGCTTGGAATTGATGTGGGTGTCAGTGGAGTCCGGACTAAACCATCCATGAGTCGACATCTTGGAGGAATAAGTGGAAGATCGATGCAAGAAGAAAGATACTATGGTCAATAAGGAATAAAAGGAGTGCAAAACAATAGAGGGCTCTAAGTGAGCATGGGGTCAAAGAGAAGGAGACGTGAATAAAATTTTCACAAATGTGCAGGACATGATCTTCGAACCTTAATCTAGATCCATCAAACACAATACGAAATTGGGTTAACAAACTCAACACAATGTGAAGCTGTAAGAGATTGATAATTTTTATCTTTTCAGTTTTATTGTGATTTCAAGAAAATATTATAACGAGTTGTTATGGGCTAACCCTATAGGAGTGTGTATTGCCGGAAAAGTATCACGTAATTCTTCCACCTCTTTTGTAAATTGTGTTCTGTGTACTTAAAGGTCCTTGATCTTGTGCCTGGAAGGATACAACCAAAGAATAAGATAAGGGGAAGCTGATAGTGGTGAATGTAATACTTCGAACCCAACTCACATAGAAATCACCTGTGAGTATGCTAGGCCCTACTCGGATGCGAGATGATGAGAAAGATATAGTTGTGAGGGTGTTATGAATCTCTTATTCTCGTTCTTTATTCTTTTATTTTAGCTTTATCTTTTAGAAAAAACATCTATAAATAGGTGTAAATACAATAAGTTAACATTGTGCATGTCATTGTTAATATTGCAAAATTAACACAAACTTTCCAAAATAAAATAATAAATAGAAAAGAAAAAATAAATATGTAATATGTAATAAATACAGACTGACTTAAACCCTAAGAAAGGGTCAATCATTGACCTGATCGATAAGGAACAAAGTAGGGGTAGATAGGGTCCTTGTATAGTCGCATTGACACATGTACCTATAAATATCTATATTTAATTACACTTGGTGCATATTATATTTTTAAACACTTATACATATCCTCAACAATAAAATAAAAATAAAATAAAAACTAGAAAACTTAAAATTAAACAAAAATAAAATAAACCCATGGTACAAGAGCCGCACTTCTATATATTGAATACATCACCTATTTATTTAATATATATATATATATTCAATTTATAAAAATCAATCGAAAATCAATTTATATTCCTTAAATTACTTTTTAAATAAATAAAATATAAAATAAAGAATATTTTTAGAAATTAATAAAATAAAATTAAATAATAAAATATATAGGTATACTATACATATACATAATACCCCATACTGTATATAAGATATATTTATTTCATAAAAATAATTAAAAATTACAAAAAAAATAGCTTGAAAAAATAAACAATTTTCATGTTTAGCATTTTTATTTTAATATCATTTACTATTTTATTTTATCTATTCTTTGATTAATCAATTTTATTTTTCTGATTGGTTGACCGGGGTTCGTTGACCAAGGTCAACCCTTCCTCCACTCTACCTGACCCCACTGACTTCCTCACTGGATCGATTTCTCAACATTTTCCCAGTCGGGTCCGACCTCTATTGCCCTTGCTTTTTGCGCCTGACTCCTCTTCTAGGATCTGTGATCCTCGCAGATCCTAGGCGATGTCAGATCTTCCTATGGTTTCGCTCCCTCATTCGATCTTTCTAGACCCTGCAGGAGCCCTATAAAGTCTTCATTCTGCCTCTCTTTGTTTACAGCTCATTCCTCACACCACCATTGAATCAACGACTGTATGATTATTAGGTTGGTCATGGTACATAACTCTAATTGTACTAAAGGACCTTATAAGTGCATTCATACATTTAATCTCAGAGAATGAGTAAAATAAATCAATAATCTTTATTGATATATCAAGGAATACAATAACATTTATTGTAGAAATGGTTCGCCCAAGTCTCGCATGGCTAACAATCTCCCACAAACCTTTAGAATCATTCAGGTACAATATCTAAATCCATGCTCATTACATTCTAGTCGAAAATCTTTTGGGTAGAGGTTTGGTAAGGGGATCAACAATTTTATCAGTAGAGGACACCTTGGTGATGACGATGTCACCATACTTTTGAAACTCCTTAATGATGGGGTATTTCCTTTCCACATGTTTGCTCATTTGATGCCACCTAGATTCCTTCACCAAAACTATGGATCTTGTATTATCACAGAGCAACGAGATAAGAGTATAGGAGGAAACTACGCCAAGTTCCAGGATGAACTTGCATAACCACACCGCCTCCTTAGAAACATTTGATGCGGAAATGTATTCGACTTCTGTTGTTGAATGACCCCTGGTGTCCTGCTTCATCTTAAAGATATATGACAACCAAATCTTAACACTAGTCATTATCCATGTACTATTTTTGATGACAAGGATGCCATCTAAATAAAGCATGATGAACACAATGATGCTCCCAAGAAGATTCTTGTACACACATGGCTCATCCAGATTTTGAATGAAATTATAACTCTTTATGGTTTTATCAAATCTAATATTCCATATACGAGAAGCTTGTTTGATTCCAGAGCAAGACTTCTTCATCTTAGTTACCTTGACTTCCTCAGTTATGAAGCCTTTAGGGTTCTCCATATAGATATCCTCCTTGAGGTATACGTTGAGGAATGTCATCTTGACGTCCATCTACCAGATATCGTTGTCAATATATGCAGCTATATCTAGCAGTGCCCTAGTGGATTTAAGCATAGCTATGGGAGAGAATGTCTAATTGTAGTTGATGCCTTCTCTTCATGTATAGCTTACGGCTACGAGACATGCATTTAAGGTCTCTACGTTCACATCAGGTCCCATCTTTCTCTTGAAGATCCATTACACCCAATGGATTTTACCCCTCTATGTGAATCTTCTAGGGTTCATACATCATTTTTGTACTTAGAGTCTATTTCAGGCTTCATTACTAACATCCATCTATCCATGTCGTGATCAGCGAGTGCTTGATCAAATGAAGTTGGATCATTATCAGTTTCACCTAACACATGGAATATGTACATCGCATGTGGTACAACCAGCCTCGAGCTCTTTTGAAGAGGTATGTGTTTTTCATGTTTATTTACATCTTCAGTTTTTGTTCAAGAATCTCAATATACTCATGGGATTCAATGAGTTCCTTTACTTTATTTTTGTCTTGACACTTATGGAAGTCATCCTTTAATAGAGATTGAAACCTTTTGAGTCTCGAGGTCATAAAGTTGGCATCCATTATCACCCTTTACATACCCAATGAAGTAGCACTCTCGAATGTAATATTCCAGCTCACTTACATCTACGTTCTTCGAATGGACCAAGCATCCTCAAATCCTCAAGTGTCTAACACGGGACGTGGTTCCAAACGAAAGCTTATGAGGGGTCCAAATATCGATTTGTTAGGATCTTGTTAAGGATATATATTGCAGTCTTTATTACATATTCGCAGAAACTAAGAGATTAATGTGCTTTACTCATCATTGAACGAATCATATCCATGATAATCCTGTTGCGTCTTTTAGCAACACCATTTAGTTGAGGAGTTCCAAGAGGAGACAGAATTGATACAATTCCTCTCTCATTGAGGTATTCCTTAAATTTATCTGAGAGATACTCACCATCTCAGTTAGATCAATTCTATTTAATCTTCCTATCAGTGTGGTTCTCAACTAAAGCCATGAATTCTTGGAACTTTCCAAAGATTATAAATTTATGATGTAATAGGAAGATAAACTTGTGTCACGAGTGGTCATCAATAAATGTCAAATAATATTGATATCCATTTTTTATTGCGATACTAACTGGGTCACATGCATTGTTACATATTAGGTCAAGAGTACCCTCACATCGTATAACCTTATTACTAAAGGGTGCTCTTGTCATTTTACCTTGAATGCAATGTTTGCAGGCAGGTAATGTTTGAACCAATAGAAAATCCAAGGGCCCATCTTTTATCAATCAGTTGATCCTATCAACAGATAAATGATCAAGCCTTTGATGTCAACTCATACTAAAATGATTTATGTTCTATTTGATTCTCTTAGGGTTTTTATTAGTGTATGTTACATTCATGACATATTCATCAATGCACAATTCATAGAGTCGACCAGAAGTTAGAATACTAGTTGCGATATATTTATCATAATGAACTATGACAAGTTTCTTACAGAATAAGAATGAATATTCATTTCTAACTTAGATACATATATAAGGTTCTTTCTAACATTTGGAACATATATACATTATTTAAGTACAATGACTCTCCCATTAAATAATTTTAGTCTGTATGTCCCAATGATAATTGCGGCAACAATTGCATCAGATCACATCTGAATGACTATCTCTCATTCATAAAGGTTCCTAGTTTCCTAAAATTGATGCAATAAATTGCATAAATGAACAGAAATACTAGAATAATGATCCAACTATCTTCATGTCCTATGAAAATATTGATTTTAATAATAAAGGAGATTTTATACATGTTGGAGCTTTACCTTTTTCAATGATTTCCAGGTATTCTAGGAAGTTATGCTTCCAATGCTTCACCTTCTTGTAGTGATGACAAACATTGGTTTCTTTGACGTTATCTATGCAGAAGCATAAGAAGAAGAGCCAACATCTTAACTCTTACTCTTTTTCTTCAGGGATGAACCCTTATGAGCCCCATGATTCCGACCACGCTTCCCTTTGACATGTGACCATTGCACTGCTAGTGAGATTTCTTTCTTCTTTACTTCTTCTGCAAACTTTAATGAAGCCATCAACTTAGCGTTAGACAAGCTCAACTTTTTCATGTGGTATGATACCACATGAAAAGTTGAAATACATGGGAAAAGATAGAAGAATGAAGTCATACTACCTATCTGCATCCACTTGTGCCCCAAGGATATCCAATTTCGAGAGATAACCAAACATTTTGGTTACGTGCTCTCGGACTGAAGTCCCCTCCTACATCTTGCATTGAATAATTTATTTCATGATATTGCAACAATGAGTACGTTTCACGTCACTAAACATCTATTTCATAGTCAACGTTATGTTCTGGGGTGTACCATGTCAATATGTTGCTTCTGGCCAATGATTGGTCTTGATCTTGATCATCTGGCGAATATATCATCTGGCGAATGATTGATCTTGATCACATTTTCCATTGAACTTAAGCTCTTCCAATGTTGTAGGGTTTGAGTGCTTGTTCTTAGTTAGCGCACAGTCGATGCATTGCATAGAAAGAACAAGTTCCAAATTATGGATCCAATCTGAATAATTTGGTCTGGCCAGCTGGTTGACCTCGAAAAGCTTGCTAAGCGGGTTCATGGATTTCATATATAAGATTAAGAATGCATTTACATTAGAATATGTAAATAATTATACATTCAAGATTAAATTCTTTGATTAAGGATTTTTAATCAAATAAGTCTTACTTTTTAAACTTTAAAAGTATATTCCCTAATTAAACTTTCAAAATAAGAGATATACTTACTACTATATCTCTAGCAAGATCTGAAATTTTGTTTTTACCATTGTACATCCCAATTATATGAGAAATTACAACTTGGGTAACAAGAAGAGGGAACTCACTCTGCCTTGCAAGTTCAACTAGCATTTTCCAATTCAATCTTCAACACCCAGGCCAACCACACCTAAGTTGATGTTGACCCATTGTTAATTGAATCAACCATCCAACATGAATAGAACTCTCTATGTGCAATAGAATACCATCTCAATAATATAAGGAGAATTGTTGGGGTCACTATGCATACAATCTTACTCTTTCGAGAAGCAAAGAGCCTCATCCATGTGCGCTTGTATGTAGGATCTATCACTTCATATTGACATCTTCAGCATACAATCCATGGCGATGGAATGCGTAACCTTGGCGAGGGACCATGGATGCAATTTATATGATCCTTCATATCTCATTCAAGTTTTAATTAATCATTATGAATCATATTCATATGATTAATTCTTTCAAGGGAATTACATCTCTATTTATATCGAGTGTTTATTTTAATTGGATCTAATTAGTTTAGTCATATTAAATAAATTATCAATCCAATACAATCAACAAAAAATTAAGGATTAATTGATATTACTATATAGTATACACCCTCGCATTGTACAATTGTATTATTCTAATTAGTTGTTTAAAGTACGCAAAGGTTTCTCATGTGATGACCCGAAAATCGACGCGACTAAGGTGGAAGATAAATCACAATGTCGTTGTCCTTAATCGATCAATTCGGTCAACGGAAAAATTTGTAAACCACTCAGAAAATCAAGAAATTCAATGTAAGCGGTCTTTCGCTATTCTTTTTACCTGGTATAGCGACCAGGGTTGAACACAAGGAGCACGATTTAAAAACTAAGTAGTCAAATTTCAGAAAATGATTTTTTTAGTGGTTTTTGACTTTTAGATTTTTTTTTTGAATTTTTAAATATGAAGAAAGTACAAGAAGCACAAAAACAAGCAAGCTTCTACTAATTATTTAAAGCATCAAAAATCAAGCAAAAATTCAAGAAAAATTGTTTTTATGTTTTTTAGATTTTTAAGTGTTTTTGGTGAATTTTTGGGATTTTTATAAGGTGTCTTTTATTTTCTAAAAATCAAACAGTGCGAAAAAGGCAAGGTACTGTCCAGCCAAGCCCAAGATCCAAAGATAAAATATCTAAGGACCTCAGAGGGACCTGGAGGTAATTTTCCTGTATACTAGAGAAAGTAAGGAAAATTTGAGCACCAAGATTATTGTTTTTGGGTTTTTAAATTATTTATTATGATTTTTATGAGTTTTTAGGTGTTTTTAAGTTTTTATGGTTTTTAAGCAATGAAAAATAGCCAAAATTGGCTGAAAACTCAAACAACACACAAGAAACAGTAACTAATTTTTATAGAATTTTTGAGGGGGTTTTTATATTTTTTTGTGATTTTTCAAGCTCAACAGTGCCAAAAATAAGCGTTTTTGAATTTTTAAAAATAACAAATAACTCAGAAATGTCCTCGAAAATTCTCAAAAATCCTACACGATGGCAGGAGCCATGTGTCAAATTTTCATCGAATTTGGAGGTGATTTGATATTTTATTCAAAATCCAAAAGGGGGCACTGTGCACAGGGACCAAAGTGCAAATACCCAAAGCTCTGGGGGTCCTGGTGCAAAATACCCAAGAAATCACGCGCGAGACGCGTGTCTGGGGCACTCAGGGACCTATATGTAAGAAAAACAAGTCCTAGGACCTTTTGGTAACTCGTACCTAAAAGTCCAGGGACTGTTATGCAAAAATCCCACTAAAAGACGCACATGTGCAAATAAAATGCTCACAGGGGCATAAATGCAATTACTGAAAATGTTTCATTCATTAAGGAACGTCCAGAACTACAGGATTAATATTGCAAATACACCAAAATATCACGTGTCGATGCACGTGTCTCACACAAACAAGGGCATAAATGCAAATACGAAGAAGTACGAGGTCCAATGTGCAATTTACCCTACGTAAATAAAACGCATAAAATATTTACAGGACTGAAAGTGAAAACATAAACTACGAGGGGGCCTAAGGTAAATTACCCCTTTATTACGATCCAAGGGCGGAGCGTGCGCCACGTGTAGATCCGACGGTGGAGAGGCGGAGGCGCCTCACTCCTGCAACCCTTGGCGTGATCGGATGGCTCAGACGAAGACACGTGGAGGATCTGATGGTGTCGGCTCAGCTGCGCCTCATCTCGAGATCAAATGGTCCGGATCACTCCTCCTTTGATCGTGCGATGCCTGACGCTCCTGGAACGGATGGCTAGGATTGAAACTGGAGCTGGAGGGCGATCGAACGGTGCCTGAAGGTCGAGGAAGAACAGGTGGCCGGCGAAGTTCGCCGGCCCAGTACGTGCGCTCCTGACCTCCCCTGTTGCGCCTGAAGATCGGAGAAGGTCCGCGAGGGAGTCCCGCAGCTGGTGGTGGTCTCCGATGACCCAACCGAGCCCGGGAGGGGCTCCGGCGAGGTCGACGGCGATAAGCTCCTGACCTGGATATGAGGGGGCCTCAGATGGCCTCCTCTTGACCTGCAAAATAGCTCAAGAGCTTCGCGGGTCGAGGGCAAAGTGCCTCGACCCGGTTAGGTGGGGTGAAGGTGAACGGTGCGTCGGGGTGAGCGAGCTCCGGCGAGCGGAGGACGGTGGAGCTCGATTCCCAGATCCTGTGCGATCTGGGTTGGGCGAAGGGGTGAAGAATGTGCGTGAGGGAATGGCGAAGGTGACGGTGCGTTCCGATGATCGAGAAGATACACGATATGGCCGGAATCAACGGATTACGTCGGAGGTACGAAT
The DNA here is from genome assembly GCA_037367405.1 of Ottelia alismoides. NCBI lineage: Eukaryota > Viridiplantae > Streptophyta > Magnoliopsida > Alismatales > Hydrocharitaceae > Ottelia > Ottelia alismoides. The sequence goes on along the minus strand of JAZKJV010001010.1, from coordinate 589,888 downwards.
TGGGGGAAACTAAAAATTACGCTAAATGGAAAGGCTAAAGGGTTATCTGGGCGGTCAGAGAGACTGGGGAAGAGCAGGGGGTGCTCCTGGTCGTAGCCTCAAGGGTCGTCTCGGCCCGAGGCTCGGTGCTCACGCTGGTGGCGGAGCAACGGCGGCGAAGAACGCCGGATCAGTGGTTTCACCTCCTCGCCTCGCTGCAACAGGGGCGATCGCTTGCTGTCACTCTCGCGGTGCCTCTGGAGTTCACTGGGAAGAAGGGGAAGAGCCAAAGATGGGGCGCGGAGGCGGCGGAGGTGGTTCTATATATAGCTGCAGGCTCGATTAGGGTTGGGAGGCGACGTCTATGGAATGTGTGGATCTCATGGCGAAGGATCTGGCGAGGATGTCGGATGATCGGCGAAGGATCCGGGCGCGGGGTTTGCGTGGGCGACAGGCTGGAGGCGTGTGGAGAAAATGGCGAAGGCGGGGCGGCGCGCGTTTTCAAAAAGGAAAGAGTCCGCGGGGGAGTTGACCGGGGTCAACAATCCCCCGTGGACCAATCAGGAAAGGCCACGTATTTATTTTTTTGTTTGTTTATTTTAGGCTAGAAAATGATGAAATTAGCAAAAACTTAAAACATGAAATATTTTTCTTTTATTTTTTTCTATTTTTTGGTGATTTTTAATTAATTTTTGGAAATAAAGATGGGGTATTTACATAGTATAGGGATATATACAATATGTAGCCTTTTTATTTTTTATTTTTTTAATTATTATTTTTATACAATTTTATTCCTATTTTATGTTTTATTTATTTATAGAATAAAATGAGGAATAAAAGGCTATTTTTATTTTATTTTTATTATTTATATACAAGGGTGAAATAAATAGTGATATATATTTATATACATGGTATATATACAATGTATTTTTGTATTTTTAATTTTGTAATTTTTATTTGATTTTTGTGGTGTTTCTTTTTATTTATTTTATTTACAAAACATGACATAGAATATTCACAAAAAGTTTTGAAAATAAATACATTTATTTATAGGGTTAAATAAATAAAGGATGATGGTCTATGCACATGGTGGAGGGATATTTTTGGTCTTTTTGGCTTTTTGTTTTGTTTTTATACTTTATAAATAGGTACAAATATTTACATATTTTTGGATGAGGAAAACATAATTTTATTTATTTACAAAAATATATACACATGAGCTCCTATCTCCCTCTACTTTGGCTTTTATGCGGTCAGGCCCATGCTGAGCCCTCCCTTGGGTTTAGGTCGCTCAATATTTATTCTAAATATTTCCCTCTTTTTCTTTTTACTCTTTATTCTTTTATTTTTGCACAAAAAACATGCTAATTATATGTTTTTACACAATGCATGCTTTTGGTAATTATTTGTATTTACACCTATTTACATGTATTTGCAAAGGTTTTTGTAGCTAAAATAGAAGAATAAAGAGTGATGAATGGGTATTCATCATCATGCTATCCATCCTTGATACGGAACAAGCCAGGTTGGACCGATAATCTAACAAGAGCGCTTCCACTGTAGTGCAGGGTACCAATTAAGTAATCCATTAGCATATTTATTTCCTAGACACCATCACCGAATCAATTCAAGACAACACAATTGGTACAAATTGTATTAAAAGGTTTTACCAGTCACATGCTCTTGGTGACCAACATGATACATATATTAATCACTCAGAAATCTTAGGCTTCCGAAAATAATTTTGAAGATCCTAAATTTCTAGTCATATTAAGCAAACATGTTTTGCATGTAAAAGTTGATCAACAACTGTAGTATGTTAAACTAGGCTTTTGTCATGAAGCAATCATTCAATGGTGATCGATGTTTAATCAAATATGTTCGTCAATATTGAGCATAAATTTAATCATGTCAAATTCAGAATTTCCTTGATCTATATTGAATGATAAACACATTAAGAAAGTATATTGATGATCAAATCATCATCCGACTCATCTCCACTAAATATGGTATATTTAGAGCAAACGAATTTGGAATCATGCGAAATAAATTCAAGTGATTTGCTAATGTAATTATATACTTAACTAAAGTATTTATTCCATGTTTAATGATGGGAAAATAGTAACCAAAAAATATTTTATTAAAGATTTGTGAATGCATGCAAAAATATCACTGTGGGAACTTTTCGAATTTTAATTTATGCACCTTTAGTGCCAACAATTGGCTACTAATTTGGGGACATATTTAGACATTATAAGTACATTTTATTATCAAAAAAAGTCATCCAAGTAGTGCATATACAATAGCTTGAGCAAAAAATAACTTGAATGCACCTTATGCATAAACTGTGATTCCCCGTGCATCCGATATAAAAAACCTTGATCTCTTTCACAGAAGCATGAAGATCACATCAAATGTGATCTAGGATGACTAGTCATATTAGTTGCAATGGGAAGCATAATTTAAAATTTTCAAATAGATAAAAAACATGATATGAAAAAACTTTTTAAATCATTTCATCAAGATTACAAATGAGTCAAAGGATTACTATTGAAGCGTGGTTGTGATCTCGTGTCTCTAAGCGAAGAGACCTCTTGTCTCAATTCTGATCTGACGAAGGATGCTCCTGCAGGCACGTAGATAAGATGTGTGCTTCCTACAATCCGAGTTGAAGATCTGAGCATGGAGTCTCCTCAGTTCATCCCATGAAATCGATATCCTTCCTAACGAGCAAATTGTACTGAAGAAGGTAGAGATCTTCCAGCAGTCTATCCGATAGAACAACAATGATGCGAGGACTGCAAGGCTCTCTAGATCAAAATAGTAGATGGCCACAATATTGGGGGAGAGAGAGAGAGATGCCTTGGATGTGTATGAGAATAGAGAGAGTTGCTGCTCTTGAAAATATTGTAAAGAAAGAGCTAGGTCTATCCTTTTTTATTAAATTGGATATCCATGGATTAATCCATGTGCACACATAATCAACACCATAGATTATTTTGTGATTTCAATCAATGGTCATGATTTTGTTGCATAAATTTTCAATAACAAATATTTATCTTTAAAATAAATTAAATATATTGGAGATCAATAAATATAATTCAATTTAAATTAAATAAATAAATATGGAATTACTTAGAAGGTGAGGAAGTATCCTTCCATACATAGGGTGGATGACCACCATGTTTTAGGACTTAAGGTGGTCGTTCATTCCTTGTATGGTAAGGAGGCACTCTCATTTCAATTATGTTGAGATCTCATGTCTCATCATATATTTCACATGTGTAACAACTTTTGGTGCATAATAATTCATCAAAATAATTCCAAATTATTTTGTGATAATTTCAATCATGCCAATGACGCTAATAAATCATATTTATACATCTAATCTAAAATGTAAATTGTATTTACAATTAATTTATCAATGTGAATCCAATTCACATTAATATTTAATTCATACATACTTTTACAATAATACACTCCAACATATTATAAATCACATTTATATTATTTATGATTATTATGGATAGAAAACATTAACCATATCCTTAATAATTAAATCATATATAGTTATATTAGATGAATATTCTCATGTATCCAAATAATATGAGTCATATTCATATTATTCATATATTTAATCATCATTTCTCAATGCTAAATACATTATCAATAATGGAATTATTCTTGAACTCTTTAAAGAATAATATGCATTCTCAGTGGATACTTGGAAATAAGGATGTAGCGAATGTACATTTCATGTATAATGACTTGGATATTGAGATCATATCTTAAATACAAATCTCAGGGGCCTCTTAAAGATGTTTGATTAAATCAAATTGTAAATATAATCTTCTGATTGCATCCGAATTATATTGAGATCAATGTCCAACGTTTGGGTTAAGATTGGATTATTGATCTACTGAGAGGAGTCACTAAAATCCAAACATGTTTCATCACACCCTCAGAATGGAGTGTCATGGTTATACAATCATTTGTGATGACATCACCCTCGAGTATTCCTAATAACTATACATCATGCATACTGGAGGACCTAGAATAAACCCGAAGATTTAGATCATATTTAGACTATCTTATTTAGGGTTTTATCATTAAGCTTCTCATTCAGCATTGCGATTTGGTGTCGATCATATGCTTTCTAATAAAATCTTATTATGCTTCCAATATAAGATGATCATGCATGGAATTTGATCGATCTCAATACCTCGTGAGTGAGCTCATGTCTTACAGTTTAGTAGTGAATAAGTATAATCCTTTTGAGAAATCGTATTACGCATATACCCTTACATGCACATTAGCTCGTCAATGTATAAACATTGATTAGGTCATCAACCTAATGGTTTGCCTAATGTACATACTTAGACATATAGTAATACATCTGTCTCTTGTCAAAGGATGCATGCCTATATCATGACAACAGATGACATAGGTCTTTGTTATCTCGATATCATTAAGTAAATTATTTTATGTAACTTATCTGATACATCCGAATCTCTACTCCTATGCAAAGGACCTGTATCAAGAGGTCAGCCGGATATCATCATTTAAACAAAGATTGTTATCTCCTTCTCAAGCTAGAGATCCTTTCTTAACAATCATTTGATGGTACTTGACGAGTCCTTGATCTAACTTTTTATATAACATCCAAGCACCAGCCTCTATGGTTCAACCATTGAATCAACAGCTGTATGATTATTAAGATGGTCATGGTACATAACCCTAATTGTACTAAAAGACCTTATAAGTGCATTCATTCATTTAATCTCAAACTATGAATGAAATAAATCAATAACCTTTATTGATATATCAAATATTACAATAATATTTATTGTAGAAATGGTTCTCCATGGGCTCACATGGCTAACACCTTCAATCAGAAACTCATCTCACAAGGTTTGTTACTAGAAGCAAATGTTATATGTCATGCACTAATGTCACATGTTACCACCAAAGATTCAACCACACCAAATAAACAAAAGGCTAAAAAAGGGAGAAATTCGAACATCGTTGGGAGAAACAAGAACCTAACTAAGTATACACATAAATTACAGGTTGGGATAGCGGATCACGTAGGTTGTGTACATGTTTGATGTGGGCCCTGAGCGAAATACCTAGAAGAAACACCCCTATCTCATCGAGGATCTCCTCTATAGCCGTGTATGGATCCTTCGGTGTTGGGCTCCTGATTTTCTCCTACTATAGTTTGAGCATTTGCTCGATCAACCTAACAACATCTTTTCCCATAACCTGGGATGTAGCAGGGGCATCTTCACTCTTGGAATGCTTACCACCAGGCAATTGTCCTCCTTAATCTCTATGAGCCCACATGCTATTTGGCGTGATCACTTACCCCCCATCTTCTTTGGGATTGGGGGCCTCAACATGGCTTGTCTCTCCTCTAGATTATCCTCGAACACATGGTGCGCTAATAAGTCCCCTTCAAAGAAGGATACAAATGATTTGGGTAGTGCGACCTCTGAAGGTGAATGAAAAGGCCCTCTAGAGATGTGTTCCCTGATCATGGGATTGAGCAGGTCATAATGTGGGAATGTATTCCTTTTGTAGGGCTTGTATGCCTTGTTGATATGAAATGGATTCTAGGAGATGCAGTCCAAATAATGTTTTAGTAGTGGTGAATTGGAATTACCTAATGCTTACTGTTAGCTAGGCACTTTGACCCAGTCACCTATATGAAAGTGATGTTTAAAAAACTACAGAAGGCACCCATCTAATGCAGATGTCCACTTCACCTGATGTTTAGAGGACTCTTCATCCGCAATATGTATACCTGAGTAGCATGCACCTCTCTTGGTCATTCTGTATGGATACAATTTTTAGGTCACAAAGTTAATGAAAAGTTGCAATAGCCTTCACGATAGTGTAACATCTATCATCCCACAATTAAATGTCGACGAATTCTAGTAGTAAGTCCAATCTAGAAAATTTATATACACCCACCGTCTTTCCCATCCCTTGAAATCCTCTACGTTCCCAAAACATACTTTCTATTAAATATATGTTCAAACTTCCACTTTGTAAAAACTTATGAAGAAGCAACAGTTAAACACTACAGAATAAAAAACAATCAAATGGTGGACGTAGAACTGAGCAAGAGATAGACGCATGCATTCATACATATAGGTACTTAATTGCGTAACTTAGAGATGCATGTGGAGTTGGCTTGTCTATCGGAAAAAAATTGAAAACATGTGTAGACTGAAAATAGTATAATGAAAATAGAGGAGAAGTTACTATTAACATCATTTTGTAGGTAACTGAGAGCAATATATAATCTTGAAGCCAATGATAATATAGGAAGCATGTTGAAGCTAAATTAAATCTGAAGCAAATACGAATTTGAAACATTTGCCAAGTTATGAAAACAACTAAACCAGAATATAGAATCAACTTACTATAGCAGCAGAATGTACAGATAGAACTTAGCAAGAAATAGATGCAAGCATATAAGCATATAAGATCCAAATTGATCAATATGTATATAGAAGTAGATGCAAGCATATAGAATAAATAAATTGAGAATATGGGAATAGATGCAAGCATGCAGGTATTAATGCATTGATGATCAAAATAAAAAAACAAGCCAATTTCAGAGATGCGTGTAGATTCAGTTGGAATAAAGAAGAATTTTGAAAACATTATACAATGAAATCAGAGCAGAAGTTCAATTAACATCATTTTCGTTGGTAATAGGTAGCAATATAGAATCTTGAAGCCAATGAAAAAATGAGAACCAAATTGAAGCTAAATTAAATCTGAAGCAATGATGAATATGAACTTAAATCCAAAACAAGGATGAATGTGAAATATTCACCAAGTTATGAAATCGACAGAAGTAGAATGTAGAATAGACATACATTAGTAGCAAATTGTACAAGTAGAACTGAGCTAGAAATAGATGCAAACATATAAGCATATATGATCTAAATTGATTGGCGTGTATAAAGAAGTAGATGTAAGCATATAGAATAAGTAGAATTCAGAATCCAAGGAGTAGTCGGGTGGTAGAGCAGTGTACCTTCACTTTAAATGACCCGGGTTTGAATCTCAATGGAGACACTTTGGCCCCCCGAAATTACCGAGCCTACTATTAAAAAAAAGTAGAATTCATCATATAGGAATAGATGTCAGGCATTAAGGCAAAGGAGCAAAATAAAAAAACAATTTTAGAGATGCATGTAGATCCAGCTAAAATAAAAGAAGAATTTTGAAAACAATGTACAATGAAATCAGAGAGAAGTTTGATTAAGCCCCATTTTCTAGCTTACTGGAAGCAATATAGAATTTTGAAGCAAATGAGAAAATGAGAAGCACATTGATGCTACAATAAATCTGAAGCGAGGATGAATCTGAATCATTCACCATGTTTTGAGAACAATTGAACCAGAATATTGAATCCACACACTATGGCAACAAATTGTACAAGTAGAGCTGAGCAAGAAATAAATGCAAGCATATAAGGATATATGATTTAAATTGATTGTTTCTATATAAGTAGATGCAAGCATATAGAATAAGTATAATTGTACATATAGGAATAAAAGCAAGCAAGTAGGCATTAAGTCATAAAGTATCAAAATAAAAAAACAAGCCAATTGTAGAGATACACATATATTCAACTGAAATAAAAGAAGAATTTTGAAGACATTGTACAATGAATCAAAGACAAAGTTTAATTAAGCTAAATATAGAATCTTGAATCCAATGAGAAAATTAGAAGCAAACTGGAGCTAAATTAATCTAAAGCAAGGATGAATATGAAACATTGACCAAATTCTGAAAACATCTAAACTGGAATATTGAATCCACATACTATAGCAGTAAATTGTACAAGTAGACTTGAGAAAGAAATAGATGCAGGAATATAATCATATATGATCTAAATTGATTAATGTGTATGTAAAAATAGATGCAACCATATAGAATAAGTAGAACTGAGCATATAGGAATAAATGCAAGCATATAAGTGTTAAGGCATAGAGGATCAGAAAAAAATAAGACAATGTTAGAGATGCATGTAGATTAAACTAAAATAAAAGAAGAATTTTGAAAACATTACACAATGAAATCGGAGAAAAAAATTTGATTAGACCTCTCTTTTTTAAAAGTAACTAGAAGCAATATAGAATCTCAAATCCAATGAGAAATGAGAAGCAAACTAAAGCTAAACTAAATCTAAATGCCAGAATGAATCCGAAACAGTAACTACATTCCGAAAAAGAGAGACTTGAGCATATTAAACAAGTAGACTTGAGCGAGAAATAGATGCAAGATAATACGCATATATGATCTAAATTGATTAATATGTATATACAAGTAGATGCAAGCATATAAAATAAGTATAACTAAGCATATAGGAATAGATGCAAGCATGTAAGCGTTAAGGAATAGAGGATCAAAATTAAAAACGAGCCAATATTAGAGATGCATGTAGATTCAACTAAAATAAAAGTATAGGAATAGATGCAAGCATGTAAGCGTTAAGGAATAGAGGATCAAAATTAAAAACGAGCCAATATTAGAGATGCATGTAGATTCAACTAAAATAAAAGTAGAAATTTGAAATTATCATACAATGAAATTAGAGCATAAGTTTGATTAAGCTCATTTTTTAATTAACCGAAAGCAATATAGAATCTCGAAGCCAATGAGAAAATGAGAAGCAAACAGAAGTTAAATTAAATATGAACAAGAATGAATATGAAACATTCACCAAGTTCTGAAAACAACTGAACCAGAATATGGAATCGACATACCATAGAGCAAATTGCAAGTAGAATTGATAAAAATAATAGACGCGAGCATATAAGCATATATGATCTAAATTGACTAACATGTATATAGAAGTAGATGCAAGAATATAGAATACGTAGAATTGAGCATATATAAATAGATGTAAGCATGTATGCGTTAAGGTATAGAGATTTGTAATAAAAACAAGCCAATTTTAGAGATGCATGCAGATTCAGCTAAAATAAAAGAAGAACAAGTGAATTTTTAAGGACATAAATGTAGATAAATTAAATAATTATTTACAAAAAAACCTTCGTAAGGACCCGTTCGCAATCCGCTGAGTTGCTGGCTCTTTTCTACGATTGACCCCAGGTGGGGATACAGGTGAAAATTCCTAGCACTCAGGGGCTAGTGAAGAAAATTTCCCAAGGTCACGTGTGCAGTGTGCGTGACATGGGTCTTATGGTACTTCTGGATTCACGCTGGGGCAATTGTAGAATTTCCCCTCCCACATGTGACACATGTGTGGTGGTGGTGGGGGGCTTGGATGGCGGCTTTGAAGAACGGAGCTCCACGTGGCATCTCTTCTCACCTCGGATTTATCCGAAACTGTTGGTTTGGAGATTGATTCTCGCCCGTTGATTGAGGCGTGATCCTATGGCTTGATTTTGGGCATCTTTGGATGGCATGGACATCCTGCAATCTTGATCTGATGCTAATTGTACGCTAGAGCCTAGGAGTTCTTCGTTGGTTGCTGCAGGTGGTTACTCTTGATTGGGTGACGGTGGAGTGGCTACTGGTGGTTGGAGGAGAGCATAGGTGTGTAAAATTGGTGAATTGGCAAGGTTGAATCATGAGGCAAGGTGGAGTAGACGATGGTGAATGCATGGTCGAGGGCGAAGTGGTCGATGAAGCAGGCAATGGTGGAGCAAGACTCGAGTCTTGCGATGAAGATCGAAAGGAGGATGATGGTGTTTGAGGGAGAAATTGGTAGTAGTAGTAGAGAAAGTACCTAGGGTACATGGCTCGATGGCTAATGGATGTGGCCAGAGCTAAGGCGAGCTCCAAGGACGAAGCTGCAATGGTGGGGATGCCCACCAGATATCGCCGCACCCTCGGGGATGAGAGAGGGAGTGCAGAGCTGTCACCTCCAATCAGCGGTCATGAATAAATGCATTGGAGATGGGTGAAAGTACATGCCTCCAGCTAATAAAAGCAACGCTCTTTGTGCCTAGGGGTTCCCATTCGATTTGGCCTTGCACTTCGATTCCCCGATCTGAGTTTGAACTGGATTGAAAGTAGTTGCCAGCATTCATCCTGAGCCATGATCAAACTCTCCATTAGATTCATAGTTGTATTACTTATAGCTTCCTTATTTGTAGACAAAGCTGATTCGGAATTATCTTTCATTCCAAACTTATATCTATGCACTTCTTATTATCCTAGAGCCCGCTCCTAGCAATATAACCTATCCTTTTTATGTTGTAATCGATGGATCATTTCAAGAGGAGCGACTGCGAGGGATATATATATGAATGGATTGGTTGGCCGGAGATGGAAGGTGCGATGATGAAGATTTGACGAGGCTCGGTGAAATCGAGAGGATTGGGTTCGATTGTAAGGAGATACGGGAAGAGGGCATCGTAAAATTGAGGGATCGGAAGAGGGGGCAGCGGCGATCTCATAGGAAAGAGGGATTGGGTGACAGGCGATAAGCGGCGGCTGGAATAGGCAGGTGGTCGAGACTGGGGGAGATGGACGAAGCACATGGGCCATCCAATCGGCCAAAGTTCGAATGGTCCCGATGATGCCACATGGCAATATTTTTTCATTTTTTAAATTTTTAATTTTTAATAATTAGACAAAATACAAATGCAAAAAGGGGTGACACATGGCGGCACCAAGAGCTGCCATGTGTCTCTCCCAAAAAAAATCAAAAATAAAATGGCAAAGAAAAATAGAAAGGAAATACCAAACGACCTCATATCAAAAAAATTCCTTTGTAAAACTTACTTATCTTGATGAGATCTCTACTTTCATTAAGAGGAAAAAAATCAAAACATGTCATTTATACAATGTGATATTTTTGGTGGTACTCCATGTACATAGAACACCTGATTTTTGGGGTTTTATAGTTTTTTTTATTTTTTATTAAGATAAAAATCGAGAAAATAAGATAAAATCAAAGATAAATATTTATAAATTACTATATTTTTATTTTTAATAATTAATAAAATAAAATAAAGTACAATAAAGATGACTTTTGTACAGTCTATTAGTGCACACTTAGACTCTGTCAATTTCTTTGATTTTTATTTTATTTTAGGTTTGTATTTTTATAAATTTTAATAAACTTTTATCAAATAAAATAAATAAAATAAAAATGAAATAAAAAATCTTAATTATGTGCATAAATTAATAGGTTAAAATCGAGTAAAATACGTAATGTACAAAAGACGCCCAAAATCCAACTTTCACATACGAGCTCTGGTTCAGTTGACATTGGTCATGTTTTGAAGGTAATTGAATGTATATTAGTTCAAAAGTGAATAGGAACAAATCAGATAATGTATGAGGAAGATATCAGCATTTTAGTCTGATTTTCCTGAAATTAGGGATTGGGTTTCTGGTCCACTTATTTTTATTATTGATTTTTTATATTTTTCTTTTATTTGTGTTAGTATTATGTACACATAGGATTTGGTTTCAGTGATTTGAAGTTAGAATAAATTAATTAAAAATCAAGGAAGTTATCTTATTTTACAGGTCAATTTGGCTGGGGTTTTTAGCTTCTTGTTTTATGCAATTATGCATGATAAAATGAAATTATTATTTACACATACATGAATGCTAATTACACAAGATAATTGATAAAATGAAATGAATTTTGGGGAAATGAGCTTAATTAATTTCTTTTAAAGTGATGAATCACATATTCATCAACCCCTATACTTAAACCATGCTCGTCTTTGAGCAATTAAAGAAGTGAGGTGAAATGAGATGGGGTTTCATACCAAGATCATGAGCAAAAGGTGAAAATGGATCTAGACTTGGCCTTTGGATTATTAGTTTGGCGGAAATTCTGTAAGAATATTTTAAAATCAATAGCCTTCAACTTCTACATATCATTGTAACAGTTTCGGCGCAGAAGTCATCTTAGATCAATCAACTTCACAAAGCTTACCCCATGAACATTGAACGATTGTCTCATGTATGTGAAAGGTTTTAGCTCTTCCCATCAAGAAGTCGGACTACCATGCAAACCGTTCCTCCAGTAACTCATCCCCGGGGAGTCAGATATTTCCTTCTAAGGTCAGTCGTGTTATGTTCACAATCAAAAAAGGGGAAGAATTTTTTAGAAGAAGGGGAAAAGAATTGGAGGGTGATCAGTGTAGTCACCTCTCCTTGTGAATCTAGCCAGTTTAACCAAGTCTCTATTAAGATCTGCAGGTTGTTTTGAAGCTTGGACCTTTTTAGTCAAATATTTATTTGGTAGTTGGCTTCTTTTTGTTTGGATTTTTTGTAGCTCTGCATGGATCTTATTATGCCCCTGCGGATATGGAATCTTTCTTTCCACTTATGTTTTGAGGTGTTAGAAAAAATGGTGCCCATTCGTCCATCTCTTATCTGGAGATTTATTTCAACCCATACTCCAGTCTTTAGATGTCCGTGCTACCAGAAAAGAGACTCACACAATCTTGCAACACCTCGTCCGAGTTGAGCTAAGTGCATAGTGCGGGAGTATAGATCAATTCCCTAGTCAAGAGTTGTACCTAGAATTAGGCGATCAAGTTAGACATTAAGAGTCCAATTCTGCACATTTTCATGCGGAACTTGAAGAATTATGTCAAAGACATGAAGCTTCTAACATACTTGTTCTTAGTGAAGTTCCTCAGAAAATTAGGTGGATTAAGGACAAATCAAGACCACTCTCTGTTTCTGCTCGTAACTCGATCCAGAACCCAAGGGCTTTTCACCAATGCAGATGCATGTAATACTGGATGAAGTGTAAATGTATGGAATGCAGAAAATATTTTTTAATGAGATTTTTAATGTTTTTATGTAAGATATTTTATTGCAAAAAAGAATAAGAAGTCATTTTTCAAAACTTTTGTTACACACGCAGTGTTAGGTGTACAAAACAAAAGTTAGCTTTTTCATTTTTTTACAAGTTAGTTACTCGCCCCGTAAATAAGAATATAAACTTACATAAAAATACGAGATATGGGTAAAATATATATAAAGAGTATACACATCCCATATACTTAGCAAGTGTTATGTCCTTATAGCACTAGATCCGCAAAGAAGACATAGCTCAGACTAAGTATAAGAGAGTGGAAATGAAAAAGGAAAAGAAAAATGGAAGTCAGCCCACCCCCCTATATTTAGGTTGTGGATAGTATAAGTATATATGAGGAGCAAAAATGAGGAGGACAAGAGAAAAAAGTGAATAAGGAGAGTATATACAGTGAGCATCGGGTCCCCCTATACTTAAGCTCTTGTCAACCAAAGTATGGAAGAATGGTGAAAATGGGGTGGTCGAGAGAAGGAGTAAACTAGGAGAACGAGATATACAGGTGTCATCGCCCCCCCCCCCCTCCCATACTTAGACCTTGGCTTAAGTAGAGAAAGAGGACGTACAAGGGAACCGATGGGGCCGTGAGGGAAAGATGACCATAATTAAGGAGGTTTTCAGTAAAAAATTTTTGTGAGCCTGCAACGGGATGTCATAATGATTGAAGAAGATGAAGTCAATTATTCCCAACCATTGTAGGATGAATGACATTAGAAGGCTTATTAATGGGAATTAGATGAAGTAATTGAAGTAGATGATTCCCAGCCATCGTCAGAGTTATCCTCAGAAGAATAGTACTGGAAGGTGGTGGCACTCCAAGTATTCTTATTCTTAAGCTGCTTTCTTAGAATGTGTTCAGTCTTTTGGTCAATCAATTCATCCTTGGATGATGAATACTCTAAAGCACCAGTCTCAGTATGGTCATAAGAAATTATTCTAGTATATCTAATGAGACCAAGGGGGTCAGCTATGGAGGAATAGTAGTGAGGAGCAAGAGTCGTCAAACAAGGATCGATATTTGGATGCTTGCTAAGATAGAGCTTCAGAGCTGTCGAACTGAGCTCACTCATAAAGATCACCTTATCCAAACCGGATGAGGAATCATCAAAAGATTCTGTTTCAAAGGTGACTTTCATAGTCAATTTTCTAGAATCTAAAGCAACAAGAAGAGGAGACTGATACGACTTGAAGTGCGCAGGAGAACGTCTCGAGGAATAAGTACTCCGTTTTCTCACTAGATAACTAACTAGATGAAGGAGAGACCGATTTAACAGGTTTGGTCAAGTTAGTCCTTGTTGTCTGTGAAGAGACTGGGGGTGTGGTGATGAAAATCGAGTTGTCATTAGATGAATAACCATTGTAGTATTCCTCCTTGTTCAATAGACATCCCGCATATTTTCTCTCAGTTGGCTTGGCATTGGTGAGTTCATGTGTCGTATCATAAAACAGGTCTAGGAGTTCATACAAGATCTCGTCTAACTTAGGTTTAGCCAGTGATTGTGTGTTATAATCATTTAGCTAGTAAAATTCTTGCGTTAGTTGTTTTTCTGTAGGATTTGTCACGGTAGTTGTGGAGGTGCAAATTATGTGAAAGGGAAGTATGGGGGAAATTTGTGATCCAATGGTTGGCTCAACAGTCGTTATCTCAGGTGTCGCAGCAGGGTAGGGCTCTTCTACCGCTTGAAGGTTACAACTGTTGACAACTTTGTGAGTTGCCTTAGAATATTGTGTTTCCTCAAAGATTGGGTGAGATTGAAGTGCTCCCAATGCGGTAAAATTGATTTCCCGAGTCTCGCACTCTATAGTTGCCTTATCTAAGGCTAAGAATGGCTTTCTGAGGATGATTGGAAACTGGATGAATTCTCCTTGATGCTCGATATCAATGATCATGAAGTCACCTTGAGCGGAGCACCTTGGAATGTAATGATGGATGAAATAATTCCTCTCGACCGTTTTATAGATCGATCAGCTAGCTAGATGATCTCTCTTGATTTCCTGATTGGATCGAGTTTGAGTTTATCAAATACGGAGATTGGGAGGATATTGATTGGTGAGTCATCATTGATTCAGGCATGGTTAGATGTTGTGTCTTTGATTTTAGAGTCAAACCTAGGCAACCGCTTCACTATGTGGCTCTTGGTCTTTCTCCTCATCGCCAATGGGGTGGCCATTGACAATATATATATCTTTCAGTCCTTATTCTCTTCCAGCCTGACTTTTTCGGCATTAATTTACTCTTTATAAAATTTTAAAGGTCGGGAAAATGTTCAATGACATGTATAAAGGGAAGTTCAACAGTCAATATTCTATCCAGTGGGTTTTTTTATTTTTTTAAATTTTTTGGTCT
Source organism: Ottelia alismoides (assembly GCA_037367405.1). Taxonomy (NCBI): domain Eukaryota; kingdom Viridiplantae; phylum Streptophyta; class Magnoliopsida; order Alismatales; family Hydrocharitaceae; genus Ottelia; species Ottelia alismoides. Next base: position 574,718 of record JAZKJV010001010.1, on the reverse strand, counting down.
TTTTGATGTGGTGTGTAGATGTGATGCTTTCCACAACTGAGGATGGGTTTTGATGTGTAGAGTCAGAGTCATCCCTATGGGAGTAATATGTAGAGTTGTCGCTATCAGAGTTATTCCTAGGGTGTATATAGTCTATGGGTTTCTGAGTGTTCTCTGGATTTTCAACTTGAGATCCTATCATTTCCTCCTCCACTAGTCGGAAATTCTCTCAACATATCCCATCTCTATCTTAACTTGTCATCCTCTAGAAATTTTTCATCATCAATCATGGGTGGAGTCTTCTCTATGAGAGGATTCTGCGGAAATCTGTAGACCTCATACTCAACATATTGTGACTCATGTATGCCATGTTGGGTAGAATAAAATCCATTTTCATGGTCGTGAATGGTCAGATACTCATACGGTGAAGTCAACATACAAGACTCATGTGTGTAGATATCATTGCCCCAGTCCTCTGTGTGTGCAGGATGTCCGAAGGAGCGGTATACAGATTAGTTAATATAGATTTGATCATTGGGGTCAATCTAGTATGGATAATCATCAAGTGTAGGATGCTTCATTTGGTTTGGTTGGGTCACCATGTTATTTCCAAAGGTAAAGGCAAGATGTGGATTTGTGAAGTGTTGACCTATCCCAACAAAATTGTGATGAGAAAATGGAGTCAGTTGGGGTTGTGTTGACGTGATTTTATGTGGTTTAAAAAGTTTGTTTTACCACGTCATTGTTGTTCTACGAAAAAACCACAATCAAACAAATAAATTACAACTACAAGCATGTTGGAAAAAATGAGTTATATAGTGCAAGTAGAGGTTCGTATCTGCAAGGACTAAGCAAACTTGCAATTTTTGTTTTTTTTCAAACTCAATTCAAATTTAGATCTCTTACGATGGAAGAAAAAATATGAGAAAATGCGATTTGTGATGACAATATTTCCGAGAACTTAGATTGAGTAAATGTGGGTATGAGTGAAACTAAGTGAGGAAATGAAGGTTGACTTGCAATTCAATAAGAAAGAATTTAAAATTATTTGCAACATTTCAAGATATAATAAAAGAAGTGAGAGCCAGATCGCATATGTTAAGAAACAAACTAGAGTTAATAAGGGATGTTACCAAATAGTCATTTCATCAAATTTAACTTAAACAAGAGTTACTATCATAACAAAGTGCAAGAGAGATGTAAAAAGAAATGAGAAAGGAGATGCTTCTCTATCCGAATGTGAAATGGTGATGATGATGATGATGAGGACTCCGGAGATGGATGCGCGGGCTGCTGGATGAGAAGAACACCTCGCACAAGGAGTGCTGATGCACGAAGGATGAGACGTTGCTGCATGCTATAAGATAGCCACGTGGGTGGCTATATGGTCACACCACATGCGAGGGAAAATGCTGGAGCTGCTGGCCGCAGGTGGAAAAGTAGCGGTGTGTTGTAGCTTTTGGAGGTTGCCGATTGCCGCAGGTGGACGAGGAAGGGTGCGACAAGGGAGAGGATGCAGCTGCTTGCTGCGTGGGGAGGAGGAGATGCTGGAGTTGGTGGCAGCGTCGAGGAATAGGAGGCCATGGGCTGAAGTTGTCGACTACGCGAGCAAGAGGGTGCAGAGGGAGATCTCGTGTGAGAGAGGTTGTTTCTGTAAATAGAATATCTGGAGGGGGTGCTAGAGTATGAGAGGTGCCCCCTCTTTTATATCCCTTCGTGCACGAGCCCACCATCCTACAAATAAAGAGAGAGAGCATTCATTTCATGCAAATAAGACAAAAAAACATTCATTGCATGCATGGGAAATATATGGGGAAGGGGATTACATGGAATAGGGTGTGCCTTGGGGCTCCATGCACATGGGAAAGGGAGAGGCCATTATGGGGTGCATGAATGGCAAAATTTCACAATTTATCCTCTTCTTCTCTTTCCAATATAAAATGTTAAGGGACAATTGATGACACGAAAATCGATGCGGTTAAGGTGGAAGATAAATCACAATTGTCGTTGTTCTCAATTGCGCGATTCGGTCAACGAGAAAAATTAATGAACCACTCAAAATAAAGGATGAATCAAGAAAACAAATGTAAGCGGTCTTTCGCTATTCTTTTTACCTGGTATAGCGACCAGGGTCGAACACAAGGAGCACGATTTAAAAACTATGTAGTCAAATTTCCAAGCTAATTTTTTAGTGGTTTTTCAATTTTTATTTTTTTATTAATTTAATAAATGAAAAAATGCACAAAAATTGGACAGAAATTAAATGACACTCAAAAGTACCTACAGAAATTTTTGTGGGATTTTTAGGCAATTTTTATATTTTTTATGAATTTTCAAAATGTAGACAGAGAAAAGGACACAAAAATACACTGTTTTTGATTTTTTAAATATATCAAATAAAGTCAAAATGCTATGAAACTTTATACAATGAAAAAGATCATAGAAGGAGCATGTACGAATTTTTACAAATTTTTTGGATCATGAATGACATTTATTCCAATGAAAAGAAACATGCAAAGTTATTGTTCTTGAACAGAGACTAAAATGTAATTTTCTCAAAGTTTCAACACTGAATATATAAAATAAATGAAATATGATGCTCAGATGCAAATTACCCAGGAAGCATGTGGCAAGCATGTGACTTGCTAGAACTGAGGAGCACTTTTGCAATAGTTGAAACTCTGGAGGGTTTCCTCAATATTTGTCCTTTGTATTCACCAACCCTCCACTAGGGTTTTCTTCTCTTCATTCGATCTTCACAGGGGTTGCAAAAAGGTGCGTAGCGGTCGTCGCCAACGGGCTGGAGGAAGGCGCGGGGGAGGCGCTGGGCTGGCGCGCGGATGGGAGACAGCCGCGTGTGCGACAAGGGAGCAGGTGGACCGCGGCCTCGTGCGGCCGCTGGGACGGCGACGGGCGGAGGAGGACGCGGGCTGGGCGGTGCGCCGCCCGAACGGGGGTTGCAGGAGGTGTTGCGAGGCACCGCGCGTCGGTGCGGGCAAGTGGAGGCCAGGGGCGGCGCCGCCGGCTGTAGGTGGACGACGCAGGCCGTGTCCTGCTTTTTATTTATTTATTTATTTGTTATTTTGTTCTTCAACCTGTAGGAAATGTTAGAAACAAAAAAATGTATTTTTTTTGTTTTGTTTGTTTTTTTTATATACAGTAGATGTACTCAGCAATATAAAAAGGAAATTTTTTTTATATTTTTTATTTATGTTTTTTTTATGTTTTCCTGCAAAACAAGAGTTAGAGATAGAAGTAAAATTTTTTTATCTTTATTTTACCTGCAAAACAACCGTTAGATACAAAAACAAAATTTTTTTATTTCCTTTTTATTTTCCCTGCAAAAACCAATGTCAGATAAACAGGAAAAAAATACTTATGTGATTTTTTTTATTTTTTATTTATGCGCAATAATAGGAGGCGTGGATGGGGATCCGGTGGATATGTGAGGAATGGATCCGAGTCTCCGACCACCGTATGTGGTCGGAGGTGAAAGGTTGCGTGAGGTAGATAAAGAACGCGTGGAGATCGCGACGTGAGATGAAAAATCGGTGTCGGGCGAAAATGTATGGAATTGATTTTTTTTAATCTAAAAATTACTCTCTACTCCTACGCTAAGATCTAAATCTACGATTACCTAGGGAAAAAGACAGAGAATAAAATTGGATCTCACCTCGGGGATCGGACACGCCATGATGGCCTGGCCTCGACGAAGCTCAAGCCGCTGTCACCGACTGGATCGGAGGCTAGGACCCTCTTCAACAAGAAAACTCTCGGAAACCGGGCTCCTCTCCGCCAAAGATCGATCAAGTGTGAATGAGGGAGGAGGAGCCCATTAAAAAGAGAAGAAAATCAAAAATGGAAGATATTCACAAATGAGGAAAGTGTTTATTGGTTAATTAAATAAAATAATTGAATAAATAAAATAAATAAATAATTAAAAACGAATTTCGTAATTAATTAAAATAAATAAATTAAATAATTCCCAAAAATCAATTAACCACCTTAATAGTGGCTATTTAAGGCACAAAATCAAATCTTTACATAAAAGGTAAGTTATCAAATCAAATGAATTCAAATAAATCAATAAATTAAATAATTACATATGATTTTCGTAATTAAATAAATTAAATTAATTAATGTGAGACAATTAATTTTTTTGGTAATTTTTATTTAGGGAAATTAATTGTATACATATATTATACACATATAATACAATATACATAGGTACATATAAGGAAATATTTTTATAAAAGATTTTTTAAATTTTTATCTTTTTATTTTTATTTTTAATGAAAGTAGTATTTACAAATATATACATTATAAAAATAAATATGAATAAAATATATACAACAAGTATATGGGAAAACTGTACAAAACACCCCAGAAAATTGAATTTTTAACCGTAACTCCAAAAAGTATGAAACCACAGCCATTTGAAAGATAATTTAATTTATAGTATGATGGGAGTGAGTTTGGTTCAATTTGAGCTTGTATGGAGCCGGAATTGATGTTTCAATTATCACTTTGTGGCTTTTTCTGGGTGTAATTATTTGCAATATATACAATATTTTATTTTACAAATATTTTTATTATTTACAACACAATTTTATTTACAACTTTTATTTATGAAAATAATTAGTTTGAGGTCACATTATGTACAGATAAAATAATGTAAGTTTTGTATAAATATACATGAAAAATATTTACAAGATATTTTTTATTTTTCTAACAAACGACCCTATCTCCCCCTACTTTATTCCTGGTCGATCAGGTCAAGTCTTGACCTTCTCTCGGGGTTTGGGTCAGTCTGTATTTATTGCATAACTACATCCTTTATTTTTCTTTTCTTTTTCTTTTCTTCTTTATTCTTTTATTTATTTACAAAAAGTGTTAAAAATGCAATTTTAACAAATGCATGCAAAATGGTAAAATTATGAAATTAAAGGGTATTTACATGTGTTTGACTAAGAAAATGAAGCTAAAATAAAAGAATAAAGGCGATGAATCGTGGATTCATCAACAATGTAGAGCCAAATTGATTAAGCCGATGTGTTGGATATTGATTAAATGCTATATAAATAATTCCAATGAATTTTCATTTCTCCCTTACTGAAATAAGTGTGGTTGGTTTGGTTTATGTAGATAATTTATCTATGGATGTTTATTAATCTCAATATTAATTATAATCCCACCATATAATCCATAAATAATATACAAATAGAGATTTCAAGAATATTTTATCCGGACATGCACCATGAATTTATCGATTTATGGGGTGAATTCATCGATTAATTAAGGTGATTTTATCTTCTATGTGTATATAATAAATAAAATGTAAATTACGTGAAATAAAAGTATATGAATCAATCATTACGGTGTACTTCACATAATTTAAGCATGTTATAACTGTAGATATTGTAATCATCAGGTTGGTGTCTCTACCGACTGTTTGTCTCAATGGTAGATTCCTCTTCAAATGGTTCATGAGTCTTGGTGAGAAATCGAGAATAAGATGGGTCAACCCTAGATGGAAGTTGATCATGTGTAGAGAAGGGTGGGGGAGAAGCATTGAATTCGATCGGATGATCTGAGTAAAATGGAATGGAATTCATAGAGTCGACTGGATTCATCCGAGGGTGAAAGTATCTTGTGAATGTTGGAGGATTCCTGTAAGAAGAGGGTTTAGATGATCGGAGTATGATCAAAAAGAAATAACCTGATGGGTATTTGGAGCAATGTCCCATCATTTTGAAAGGAGATGGATGGGCTAACGTAATGGATCATGGTTGAAAACATGTAAGTGCACAAGATACAAACTCAAAGAGATGAAACCCTAATTTCTTCAAGTGATGAATCAAGATGCGAGAGTGGTGGCACAAGTGTGCGGCTTTTGATATTCGAAATCAGTTCATGCACACCAATGCAAGTGCAATACAAACCCCAGATTCATCAACTCACGCAGGCTGTAAAAGTCCGGCCAATTGTCTTGTCAAATTTAATTGGTTATAAAATTAATCTTGCAATCCTTTAAGCGAGTTCATACGTGGTGAAATCTTCCTAAAGACTATCCCAAATTCTTATAGCTAGTTGCATCTACTTTCATTTAGTATGGATGTTAGTATGGACTGTAAAATGGCTACCTGTATTACTTAAGGATGGTACCAATCACGTTGTCCTTTAATCAGCTATTCTACTGAGGGAGACCGTAGTTCCCTCATTTAGAAGTAGCTAGTCATTTTTAGAATTAGTAGTTGAAACGAAGATTTTGGAGCTTGGCTCTATCCTAAGTGTTTGTCCAACTCAGAAAGATAAATGAAACCAAGGACGGGATTATTCTCCCACAGAAATTCTCAATTTTATGGATTAATTAAAGTTGGCCTTGTTTAGAAGTCCCAATTTTAATTTACACGATCACGGAAGAAAAAAATTAAGTGAGTAGAAATACACTTCTACATATAGTCCCAATTTCAATTAGATTTTAAGTGACAAAATACGAGATAGAAATCGAGAAAAACCGATGCACATGAGAAAAAATGATTTATGCTCAGTTAGAATGCTTGCGGTGATTCCTCGTAATCTTCATGTAGGATGCAATACAAGAATTGAAAATTTATTCTATATGTAATGCAAACCGAAAAAACCTAGATTAAACGATGTAAGGTGTGTCTCAATTAACTATAGTATGATCCTAGGTTCTACAAGCATAGATAAATAAATCCTAGAAGCTCTAATAGCCATAGTGCAGGTCTAATCATACGAACCACTCAAGCTGTGCCCCACCCTCACCAGAGAGTGAAACATACCATGACACACCACAAAATAAACTCAAGTCTTGTTTACACATGCAAGATTCCAAACGGAAATCGCTATAAATGAGAAATTATTGCCAATAGTTAAATAAAACTAAAAATAAATCCTACACTCTACTCCCTCTCATGGCTCGACTCGATCTTAATTTTAATCTAGATTTTCGGGCAATAGGTCAAGATACGTCAGTTTCATGAAAACCTCTTAACATACATCAGGTACCTCGCATGAAAATAAGAGAGAGAGAGAGAGAGAGTGTGTGTGTGTGTGTGTGTGTATGTAACTAACACAAAAATAATAAAAAATAAAAGATAGAAAATAAATGTTGAAAAGTAAAAATAATAAAATAAAATACATGTAGGAAAATAAAAAATTGGAAAATGTACAATGATGATGTTGGAGGGTCAGACTAGTCCAATATGTGGAAAACTTAATACTAATTTTTTAGACAAAAAACCTAAGTTGTTTGCTTCCCCGACAACGATGCTATCTGGTGCTTGTAGGTCCTCATCAGGAGCACTACATTGATGCTAGTGTGTCCTCCCCGACAATAGCGCCATTTGATGAATTTGGAAAACCCTTTGTAATTTATGGGAATTAACGCGTGAATAAAATTGTGTCATTTGTGTTTTAGGCAGGTTATAGGAATCAATCAAGAAATAATCACTTAATTAATTTAATTAAAGCGAGGTAGTTTTTATGTTTAACCTAAGCAAGTTCTAGGGTCAAACTCATGGAGGCAAAGGAGCAACATATGTTAATGTCTATCAAAGTTCGTGTATGATTTTTGAGACGGATTTTTTTATATTTTTAATGCATTTTTTTAGCTTTTTATGGATTTTTATTTAAAGATGTAATTAATTCAAAGAGGAAATTTGATGCATGAGTTTTGCAAAGTAATTTCAATGCAAGAAAATATGCTATGCAAAGTGAGGGAAATAAACAAATGCAATACTTTGTTGATTTTTAATTGATGTAATGATATGATGCAAAACGACAATGCAAAGTTAGAGGATATGGAGCAAGATGTGAAGGATATGGAATTTATCCTCAAGCGCATCACGGAAGCGTGATTGTCGTATCGGTTACGACGAAGAACGACTAGTCGTACTAGTTGTTCGGTGCAGCGGAATTTAAAAATTTTAATCCGATGAAACCACATGATCCGAGAACCATTCTCAAATCGTTTCATCTATAACCACAGCAAGTATAATGCAATACCTCTTGAAGCGTGGTTGATCAAGTCTCTACGAAAAGAGACCTCCTGTCTCAAGTCCGATCGTCGGAGTAACGGCTTGCGAGCGCGGGGATGAGTCACGGTGTCCTCGCAATCCAAGTTGATCCAAGTACGGTTGCTCCTGATCTCGTCGCACGAGATCAAGCGTCTCCTTCGTGAGTGAAGCACTCCAAGAAGACGAAGAACCGTAGAGAGTCGAAGCGGCAGCACGATGGCACGGGCGTCGACGATTCTCTCAACCAAGGTGGACGGCCACCAAGAAGAGAGGGAGAGATAGGGCTGTCGAGTATGAGAAAGAGAGAGAGAGAGAGAGTTTTCTACAATAGCATGTGTACAGAGAGAGCCAAGAATGCCTCTCTATTTATAGGGTTTTGGGATCCATGGATCTCAATCCATGGGACATATAAAATCAATGGATGAGATTGATTTATGTCAATCCAATGGTCAAGATTGTTGTTGGTAAAACCAACAATTTGTGATTTAATTTTGATTAAATATATTTGATAAATCACATATATATTAATACCAAATTAAACCAACCAAATAAGGAGTGTAGAAACAAATGAGATCCACCTTCCCCATAAGGAGAAGTGGACGGCCACCAATTCCATAAAGGAATTGGTGCCGCCCCCCTCTTCCCATATGGGGAGGGCAATCTCATGGATCCCCATGAGATTGCACATCTCCTTGTTTTTCTCTCAACTTATTTTCCAACAATTATTTGTTGGTATTTTATTCACCAAAAATAATTCTCAATTAATTTTTGGAATATTGCAATCTTGACATTGGAATATTGTGAATCACATTCACAACCCAAAACAAAATGTAATTTACATTTTCAATTAATTAGACAATGTGCATCCAATACACATTAATAATTAATCTACTAATATAAATTATATTTAACTCTCTCTAATATATTATAAATCACATTTATAACATATTATGAATAATTGGATATTACTATCCACATTATTCTTATCCATAATAATTAAATCACATTTAATCATATTGGATAATTTCTCATACATCATGATAATTAAATCACATTTAATTATCAACTTCTCCTTGCTTAGATCTTATGGATTTGTTCTTAAACCATTTAAGAACAATGCTATTTCTCCTCAGATACTTGGAGATAAGGACAGGGCGATTGTATTGTTCCACGTATAGTGACATGGATATTGAGATCATATCTCAAATCCAGATCGCGGGCCTCCCATAGATGCTTGATTAAATCAAGACCGTAAATCTAATCTTCTCATTGTATCTGAATCACATTCAGATCAATGTCCAACACTTGGACCAAGATCAGATCACTTCTCTACTGAGAGGAGTCGCTAAAATCCAGACCCGTTTCATCACTCCCTAGGAATGGAAGCGTCATGGTTATACAATCGTTTATGATCAAATCACCCTCAGGTATTCCCAATACCTGTACATCCTGCATACTGGAAGACTCAGACTAAACCAGAAGTATCGGATCAACTTTATACTGTCTACTTCATGGTTTTATAAGTAAGTTTCTCATTCGATCATTGGGAGTTGGTATCGATCATACACTTCCAAAAGTGTATATCATACCTAGGTCTTGATCATATACTAAAAGTATATATCAAACCTACAAATTCAGTCAAGCTTCCAAAGCGAGACGACCATGCGCATGGAATTTGATTCTTCCCAATATCTCATGAGTGAGCTCATATCTTTCGGTTCAGTAGCTGAACCTGTATGATCCCTTTGAGAGATCGTATTACTCATATGCCCTTACATGCACACCAGCGCGTCGGTGTATAGACCTTGATTAGGTCATCAACCTATTGGTTTGCCAAATGTACATACTTAGACATATAGTAACACATCTGTCTCCGGTCAGAGGATGCGTGCCTATATCATGACAGCATACGATATAGGATTTTGGTTATCTCGATCTCATTAAGTGAACTCTTTGACCTAACTAATCTGACACCTCCGAATCTCTATTCCTATGCAGAGGACCTGCATCAAGAGGTCGGTCAGATATCACCCTAAAGAGATAAGGATTGCCATCTCCTACTCAGGCTGGAGATCATCTCTTAACAATCATTTGACGGTGCTTGATGAGTCCTCAATCTAACCCTTTAGATATTCATCCAAGCACCAGCCTCTATGATTCAATAGTTGATTCAACAGCTGTATGATTATTAAGATGGCCATGGTACATAACCCTAATTGTACGAAGGGACCTATTATACAAATTATTCATTCTTCATTTCAGATCAGGGAATGATATGTGCAATAACATTTATTGCATAATGGCTCGCCGTGGGCTCGCATTTCCAACAATCTCCCACTAGCCCAAAGAGCCATTAATGGGCTTATCATTTAAACCCGCACTCATGTGACAATCATAGGCTATTTAGAAAATAGCTAGGTAAACAGATCAGTCACTCTGTTTCCGCGAGACTACGCCAAGTCCTTTTACGGCACTTGCATATCCCCAGTAACAGTGTTCGCATCTAATGCGAATGTTGCATCTTATGCAACCAATACTCAATCTAGTTAGTTACAGCGTCTTTGACACTATAGCTTAACAATTATCATAACCAATATTCCCATAATCCTTATCAGAATACCCTTATTCCTGGAGATCACTATCTCTTAAGGTATCTACAGTTAAAACTTTCTAGATCTTTATCTATAAAGTCTCAAGCTTTTGAAAATAAGACTTTGAGATCATTATCTCAAAAATCTTGTCATCTATGAAGATTTTGTTATTACTGCAACCAAGTGTTTTATTTCCATAGTAGGATTAGTAACAGTTTACTACTCCCACTGCATGGCAGCCATCTGGCTTTTGTACACATCTAGCACACACCCGGCTTCTCAGAACTGATGCCCAAGGGCAAGTAGTTCTAGCATTCACTGCGTCAACTCTTTGAGGTGCTATCCCTTTAGATAGGTCAGTACTATATCTTAAGGGATGGAAGCCTTTCTTGGAATTTCTAAGAACAGAATATGTCCAAGGTGTACTATAAATGTGACAGTCCCAATATCCTCTTCTCTTTGCTTCTGAACAACTTCAGAAGTAAGATATAAGAGGTATCTTTGAAATCATATTTCAAGATATGGAATAGCCAGTCTATAAAACACTTATTATCATCCTTATATCATTCTAAATGATTAGGATATTATCAACATTTAGCACGATGAACACAAAGGCACTCCCACTAAGCTTCACATGGCTCATCCAGATTCTATCTGAAATCATAACACTTATAATTTCATCAAATCTTATGATCCAACTTAAAGAAGCTTATTTAAGTCCATAGATGGATTCTTCAGCTTGCATACCTTGCTTTCCTAAACCATGAAGCACTGGGGCTACTTCATGTGAATATCCTCAGAGAGGTATTCATAGAGGAATGCAATATTGACTTACATCTTGAAGATGCAATAGTCAAGTTGTGTAGCTAAGGTCAGCAATATTCTGACGGTTTTAAGCATGGTCACCGAAGAGAAAGTCCCATTGAAAGCAATGTCTTCTCTTCCGATGTGTGGCTCATGGCTACGAACCGTGCTTTGAAGGTCTCTACCTTCTCATCAGGTTCCCTTTCTCTTGAAGATCCATTTACACCTTTACAGGTCTTACCCACATAGGTGGATCCTCGAGGGTCCATATACAACACTTGCATATGAAGTCTACTTTAGACTTTTATTGCTAACATCCATCTTTCCATGTTATGATCCTCAGGAATTTCATCACATGAAATCCGATCATTGTCAGATTTCTCTAACACATGGAATCCTTCCTCAAACCCATTTGAAGAGGTATTAGTGTTTCATCTTTAAGTGTCCTTTTAGTTTCCAATTTCAGGAGTCTCATTATCTTCTCAGGATTAAATGAGTTCCTACACTTCATTTTCATCTTGATTCTCAAGAGTCTCAACCTCTAAGAATCACATTCTCAGAGATGAGATACTTAAGAATCTCAAGGTCATAAAGTAGGTATCCAATACCATCCTTTATTTTCTTAATGAAGCAGCACTCTCAAGTGCTAGATTCCAACATACATGGAACCTTATTACGGATATATATTGTAGTCTCTACTACACATATATACCTAGAAACTAAGGGATAATTATGCTAAAAATTCATCATTGATAAGATCATGTCACACATGATCCAATTGTATCTACCTATAACTCTATTGAGTTAAGGTGTGTTAGGAGGATTGAGATAGAAATGATATTCCTTTCTCCATAAGGTATATTATGAATTCATCTAATAGGCACTGATTACCTAGATTAGACCAAATTCATTTTATCTCCCTTCAAACATTGGTTCTAAACCAAACTTGTGAAATCTTTGAACTTTTCAAAGGTTTCCAAATGGAGAGAAGAAATCTCATATCATACATAATCATCAACAGATATCACATATCCATAATGTTTACTATGATACAGATGATCTGCATACATCAATATGTATGAGATCCTGAATACCTTGACATCTTACACCTTTCCCAAGGAAGGGTGTATTGGACATTTTTTACTTTTGAATACAATATTCATAAGTATGTAAGTTTTTGAAATTTTAGACATTCTAAAGTTTCATCTCTTACTAGTCTATCGATCAAATCAATAGACAAATGTCCAAGGCTTGATGTTCGATCATTGTCAAATGATCTTTATCCTCCTATTGATCTTGAGGTTTAATTTCAGTATTTAGAAATGTTAATGAATCATTCATTAATTTTCTAATTTAGTGGAGTCCACTAGATTTTAGATTACTTTCTGAAATATCTTCATCATAACTCTTTATGATTGGTCCATTCCAGAATTCATGTTTATTTCCAACATTTAGAAACAAACAATGAGTGTATTCTTATATCTAGGTCATAGAGACATTCTCTAAGACTAAGGGCACTCCCACTGAAATTAACAAGTCTATCAATCCAACAGAGATTGTTGCAACAATTGCATTAATGTCCATGTGGATAACTATAAACCTTAAGATCAAATTTTCTGGTCTTCTAAAACATATGCAACCTATTGCAAATGTCATCAGAAGATTGAGATACAATTATTAGACTCTATCTTATCAAATAAGAAAGTCAATTTCAATGATTTATGTAAATTAATCCGATGCTCCATCCGAGTCCTTCTTTAAGGATTCTAGACAGACTTGATAGTCATACTATCAACACATCAACTTATTGCAGTATTGGCATTCATCCAACTCTTTGGATGTCATATGGAAGTCATAGAAGTCCAGTCAACTCTTTGACTTTCCTTCTTTCTTGGGTCCAACCCATGCTTCCTCTGCGCTCCCTTTATCTATGAGCAACCATTGCTCAGGACAGAGGATCTCTTATTTTAAATTCAAAAGAATTCAAAGTAAGAGTTTTTCAACATTTATACATGCTTCGTTAAATTCATACAATATGAATATTATGAAGCTTCATGAATAACTAGAGTATAAACAGTAGAATGATGACACTTATCATCTACATCCATTTAAACTCTTAAAACATTGGTACAGGTAGGTATTCAAACATTTTGAATACATCATATCTTATAGAGCTACCATTCTGCATGATGCAGAGAACCATGTCACTCATGATTAAATGTCAAGAGCACATATGCATGCCAGAATATCTTCATTGATTTTATAAGGATTATTTGACGATTGCGGTCATCATCGACATGTTACTTCCAAAGTACATTCGATGAGATCAAGACTATAGAGACATACAAACCCTAGGGTTGTAGTCCTATTATCTATTTAATTGTCATTCCTCATTATTATGAGGAAAATTGCACATTGCAACCACATACATTATGTGTTCAATTGCAAGTACAATATCTGGATCATTGAGTCCAATCCAAGATATTTCACTGGTTATTATTGAGTATATCATTGAGTGGGTTTTAATGAAGGATTATCTGAAATAAGAAATTTGCATAAATATATAAATATATATATATATTTTACTTTGATTTAGGATTTTTATATCAAAGAGTTCTTGCCTTGTCAACATTGAAAGTTCATTCCCTTAATCACTTTCAATGTAAGAGATATACTTACCATTATATCTCAACAAGATATGGGATCTCCTTCCTTATCTTTGTTACATCCCAATAATATGGGAATCTGCAACTCAGATAAAAAGAAGCGGGAATGCATTCCGCCTTGCAAGTCCAACTTGCATTTCCCAATTTGGTCTTTAACACCCGGGCCCACCACCCCTAAGGCGATGTTGACCCGTCGTTAATTGAACCAACCGTCAACAGGAATAGTACTCGCTATACGCAATCCAATATCGCCCCAATAATATGAGGATCCGATATTGGGGTCACTACGTATACGGCCTTACTCTTTCGAGAAGCAAAGAGCCCGATCCAGATGCGCTTGCATACAGGAGCTGTCACTTTGGACAGGCGTCTCCCACATGCAATCCCTGGCGACGGAACCCTCCGCCTTGACGGGAGACCATGGATGTCACTTATGTGATCCTCCATATCATATTCAAATTTTAATTAATTATCGTGAATCACATTTACATAATTAATTCTTCCAAGGGAATTATTAACTCTAATCATATTAGAGTATTTCAATTGGACATAATCAACTTAATCATATTAAATTAATTATCAATCCAATTCAATCAATCAAACTTGATTATTTTACTTGAATACATATATGGTAATATCTCAAAAATACGTATTAATTCGAATTTTAATAATTAGAAAAATACATCTTAATCCCTCGGACATTATCCCGGCCCTACCCGCTGTCATGGCCAGTACCGACGAGAGTGGGACGGACCACATACGTTGCAACCCGCAATCCCAATGCTCTCCGACTAGGCACCATATCCGCCTCGGGAAAGGATAATGCCAAATTGATTAATTTGTACTTGAGATGATCATCGGTTCTTCAACCGAAATTGTACCATATAGTAATAATCAAAACATTTTTTTATTATAAGGAAATTTGCTAGACAAATTCCCAAATCCTATTCAAGCATCAAGTTTGAAAGATTGTGGTTTCCAATTATGATTTAGATCACATCTTAATCAATTAATTGGTTGGGGCCAAGTCAATTAGTTAAATAATCATGTTTCAATATTTCATAAATATTTTTCAAGATTATTTCACGAAATTAACAATTAATTTCACTAATTGACAATCACTTGGTTCTAGATTAGGAATGTAATTTCAGTAAGGACCCCTACTCACTAAAATTAACATATCTCAATCAATTTAAATCCAAATTAAGCAAACTCAATTTTCATAGATTGCTAACTTGATTTAGGACAGAATCTAAGTGGAGTTGCACGCATTTCGAGGCATATGATAACAGTAATTAACTCTTTAATTATGTTAAAATCTACTGTTCCCGCAACAGTGCACACATGTTCATTAAAACAACCATAACTAGAGCATACGAAATCCGATTTACGCAAACTCAGTTCCTATGGTTTCCTTATTGAATGGGGAACAAAATACACGTATTAAATTTGTGTTTAAATAATTTAAACAGTGCCGAATTTATTTACTAAACAGATCTGCGAAATCACATGCGATGAAAACTTTCGCGACCTTAACGAACCCAAGTCGTCCTCGGTTTTTCGAATCATATTCGAAACCGTCGACCTAAGGCTCTGATACCACTTGAAGGATATGGAATTTATCCTCAAGCGCATCATGGAAGCGTGATCGTCGTATCGGATGCGACGAAGAACGACTAGTCGTACTAGTTGTTCGGTGCAGCGGATTTTAAAAATTTTCATGATCCGATAACCATTCTCAAATCGTTTCATCTATAACCACAGCAAGTATAATGCAATACCTCTTGAATCGTGGTTGATCAAGTCTCTACGAAAAGAGACCTCCTGTCTCAAGTCCGATCGTCGGAGTAACGGCTTGCGAGCGCGGGGATGAGTCGTGGTGTCCTCGCAATCCAAGTTGATCCAAGTACGGTTGCTTCTGATCTCGTCGCACGAGATCAAACGTCTCCTTCGTGAATGAAGCACTCCAAGAAGACGAAGAACCGCAGAGAGTCGAAGCGGCAGCACGATGGCGCGGGCGTCGACGATTCTCTCAACCAAGGTGGACGGCCACCAAGAAGAGAGGGAGAGATAGGGCTGTCGAGTATGAGAAAGAGAGAGAGAGAGTTTGCTACAATAGCATGTGTACAGAGAGAGCCAAGTATGTCTCTCTATTTATAGGATTTTGGGAGTCATGGATCTCAATCCATGGGACATATAAAATCAATGGATGAGATTGATTTATGTCAATCCAATGGTCAAGATTGTTGTTGGTAAAACCAACAATTTGTGATTTAATTTTGATTAAATATATTTGATAAATCAAATATATATATTCATACCAAATTAAACCAACCAAATAAGAAGTGAAGAAACAAATGAGATCCACCTTCCCCATAAGGAGAAGTGGATGGCCACCAATTCCATAAAGGAATTGGTGCCGCCCCCCTCTTCCCATATGGGGAGGGCAATCTCATGGATCCCCATGAGATTGCACATCTCCTTGTTTTTCTCTCAACTTATTTTCCAACAATTATTTGTTGGTATTTTATTCACCAAAAATAATTCTCAATTAATTTTGGGAATATTGCAATCTTGACATTGGAATATTGTGAATCACATTCACAACCCAAAATAAAATGTAATTTACATTTTCAATTAATTAGACAATGTGCATCCATTACACATTAATAATTAATCTACTAATATAAATTATATTTAACTCTCTCTAATATATTATAAATCACATTTATAACATATTATGAATAATTGGATATTACTATCCACATTATTCTTATCCATAATAATTAAATCACATTTAATCATATTGGATAATTTCTCATACATCATGATAATTAAATCACATTTCATTATCAACTTCTCCTTTCTTATATCTTATGGAATTGTTCTTAAACCATTTAAGAACAATGCTATTTCTCCTCAGATACTTGGAGATAAGGACAGGGCGATTGTATTGTTCCACGTATAGTGACATGGATATTGAGATCATATCTCAAATTCAGATCGCGGGCCTCCCATAGATGCTTGATTAAATCAAGACCGTAAATCTAATCTTCTCATTGTATCTGAATCACATTCAGATCAATGTCCAACACTTGGACCAAGAACAGATCACTTCTCTACTGAGAGGAGTCACTAAAATCCAGACCCGTTTCATCACTCCCTAGGAATGGAAGCGTCATGGTTATACAATCGTTTATGATCAAATCACCCTCAGGTATTCCCAATACCTGTACATCCTGCATACTGGAAGACTTAGACT
This sequence comes from Ottelia alismoides, assembly GCA_037367405.1. Taxonomy (NCBI): domain Eukaryota; kingdom Viridiplantae; phylum Streptophyta; class Magnoliopsida; order Alismatales; family Hydrocharitaceae; genus Ottelia; species Ottelia alismoides. Next base: position 557,374 of record JAZKJV010001010.1, on the reverse strand, counting down.
AAACCAGAAGTATCGGATCAACTTTATACTGTCTACTTCATGGTTTTATCAGTAAGTTTCTCATTCGATCATTGGGAGTTGGTATCGATCATACACTTTCCAAAAGCGTATATCATACCTAGGTCTTGATCATATACTAAAAGTATATATCAAACCTACAAATTCAGTCAAGCTTCCAAAGCGAGACGACCATGCGCACGGAATTTGATTCTTCCCAATATCTCATGGGTGAGCTCATATCTTCCGGTTCAGTAGCTGAACCTTTATGATCCCTTTGAGAGATCGTATTACTCATATGTCCTTACATGCACACCAGCGCGCCGGTGTATAGACCTTGATTAGGTCATCAACCTATTGGTCTGCCAAATGTACATACTTAGACATATAGTAACACATCTGTCTCCGGTCAGAGGATGCGTGCCTATATCATGACAGCATACGATATAGGACTTTGGTTATCTCGATCTCGTTAAGTCAACTCTTTGACCTAACTAATCTGACACCTCCGAATCTCTATTCCTATGCAGAGGACCTGCATCAAGAGGTCGGTCAGATATCAGCCTAAAGAGATAAGGATTGCCATCTCCTACTCATGCTGGAGATCATCTCTTAACAATCATTTGACGGTGCTTGATGAGTCCTTAATCTAACCCTTTAGATATTCATCCAAGTACCAGCCTCTATGATTCAATAGTTGATTCAACAGCTGTATGATTATTAAGATAGCCATGGTACATAACCCTAATTGTATTGATCTCACGTAACTACGAAGCTTTTGAAATTGCAGGATCTTCATTCTTCGAAGGTATTTTTGTTGAAGTTTTTTTTAATCGATCGTTCCTTGTAAAATTTATGTTTCTTCTTTTTTGTTCTTGAGTTATCATTGTTGGTTCATATTGTGATCTCAGTTTGATCGTTACATATCCTAAGACATTATGGACGACGCTTCCCTATCTTCGGTGGATCCTATCATGAACAAAGTTCATATCAGGAGTGATGATGGATGACCTGTAGTTGGATTTGATTCATGATTTGTATTCAGAATTGATTTTTTATCCAAGACATTTTGATTTCATATAATTTAGTAATTTATGTACAACTATCAGTAGCACTTGATGAATTACAAGTAATAAAATAAGTTACCTAAGTAAAGAGGGGGCTGATTTGATAGTAATTTAAAATTGATAATAGAATAAGTAAGATTGAGAAAAGCATCAGTAACATGTAACAAAATGTAAAGTAAGAGAAGACAATGGAATCAGTAACTTCGAATAATTATAAAAAAATGTGAGACCAGTAACTTACTTATTGCTATCAGTAACACTCAATGCATTGTAAGTAATTAAAAAATTATATACGTAAATAAGGGATGCCTCGGTAACACTCAAAACTATAAAATCGATAATAATCAAAATGAGTTCAGTAATTTGGATATTTGTAATCAGTATTTGTTATATGAACATTAGTATTTTTTACCTTCATGTTTGAATATAATAATTATCTCACAATAAAAATTACTTGATTTTTGAATATATATATATATATTACTTGAGTATCATGCATCAATTACTGATTTCTGTACAATGTAATATTACAATTGTAAACTACTGACAATTGTTTTCAGTATTACTGATCTCGCAACAAATAATTACTTGACTAAACAAGTACATTATCAATCAAATGTATAGTGATTGTTTATTCAGTCCGAAATTATGGATTTGAATTTATCTTTTCAAACCCGTCTTCATTTTTTTAAAGACTTGGTATAATTGGAAATATTAAAGGCTCAAACATATTAACATCTTTCCAAAACTGAAATCCTTCGAAATAGGAAACTTTTCAAATAAAAATACATGTGGAGAACCTACATTTGATGCTCACCAAAACTCAAATGGGCATGGAGCTCATAGGATAAGGCGTGGGGGGGTTGGGAGCATGCACCTAGGTGCATGTAATTTTGCATGCATTGGGGCCTATATCTTCCACGTTTTTCTACTTTTTTGGAAAATATCACCATGTATATCCATCTATATATCCCTCTATTATATTATTTGAATTTCGTAGGAAACAAAGAATCTTTTGCCCTCCATCTAGAACAGGTCGATTACATCAATTCTAGGACCATTAAAATTACATGTTCTAGATGGAAGGTATAGGAATCTCTGTTTCTGACGGAATTGGAATAACATATATGCGGGATATAAGGATGAATAAACATTGTGATATTTTTCAAAAAAGTAAAAAAACTTGAAAGATATAAACCATGGTGCATGTAAAATTGCATGCACCTTGGTGCATACTCCCTTTTCATTATATATATATATATATAGACACACACACACACACACATACATACATATATACATACATACATATACATCCACGGCCTTTGAAACAACTTAGTTCCTCCCTTGACCTCGTAAACTTGCTAACCCTAACCCCATGAACCATGCGGTTAACTCGCATCCATTGGGTTGTTAAAATTAACAAGATTCTGTTAATTTATTATATATAATACCCTTTTAATTTGCAAAATTTACAATAACTGCATTTATCCCTTCCTTCCCCCTCCTCACCTCCCTACCCAAAATCTCCTCCCACCTCCACCTCTGCCTCTTCCTCCTCCTCCGACTGACCTTCCATAGCCTCCTCCACCCCCTTTCACTGCTTGCTCATTGTCTTCCCTATCTTTGCTCGCAGCATGACCCCCATCCCCTCCATCATCTCCTCCAACCCTGCTCCTCTCCTCCCTAGCCTCCGTTTGTAGCAAGACCCCTGCCCCTTCATCACCTCCTCTCCCCTTGTGGTGGAGGAGAGGCGGCAGGATGGAGAAAGGCACGTGGGCATGGTGGTTCTGCAGAAGAAGGATTGTTGCCGCATACGAGTGCGAGGAGCAGCTAGGCTGAGGAGGCAAAGGATGGGAAGCTCACCTGAGGAAATGTCCTTAACGTGCGAGATGGGGAGGCGCATATGTGACTTCTGCGATGACCCCCATGCCGTCGATGTGTCCAATGACGAGGAGGACGGTGTTTCCAGGAGGTGTTCTTGCAAGAAGAAAAGATGGTTGTTGTGTGCCCATCCACCTCAATGCTTCTTCCAACAAGAAGGCTTTCCCAAGGAGGCCTCAAAAGGTGCCAAGATGCAAGGGGTGAGGCAGAGGAAGTGGGGTAAATGGGCAGTTGAGATTCACGACCCAATACGCCATATTCGATTGTGGCTCGGCACTTTCGACACAAGCGAAGAGGCTGCCTTCACCTACCAAAGAGAGGCGATGAGGTTCGAGGCGAAGAAGAACGTCATGATCGTCTCTTCCTCTGCTTCTTCCTCTAACTCCGATGCCCATAACCTACCTCTCACTTCGTCTCCTCACCCTCCTTCGTCCTCGACCTCACCAACTCTGTTATACCCACAAAGGAAAACACCGTGGAGGAGCTTCCCATCCTACCGGAGAGCGAGATCGAGGACTTGATGGTGTGGTTTGACATGGATTTCGGCTAGCCTAACCCAATCCACCATCCAATGTACCTGAGGTTATATTAACTTATATTATTAACTCAAGTAAAAGTAACGAGGGTCTATGGGGTAAGACGAACTAAGTTTACGAGGTCGAGGGAGGAATTAGATTGTTTCATAGGTTGTGGATTGACTAAGTTTATAGGGTCTGTCGGATAAAAATTCTGTATGTGTGTGGGTGGGTGGGTGTGCGTGTGCATGTGCACGCGCGAGTGAGAGAGAGAGAGAGAGAGAGAGAGAGAGAGAGAGTGTGTGTGTGTGTGTGTGTGTGTGTGTGTGTGTGTGTGTGTGTGTGTGTGTGTGTGTGTGTGTGTGTGTGTGTGTGTGTGTATGTATGGATGTATGTATGTATGTATGTATGTATGTATGTATGTATGTATGTATGCATGCATGCATGGATGCATGTATGCATGAACGTATGTACGTATGTGTAAGTATGTACATATGTATTTATGTGTACGTATGTATACGTATGTACGTATGTATACGTATGTACGTATGTATGTATGTATACGTATGTACGTAGGTATGTATGTATACGTATGTACGTATGTATACGTATGTACGTATGTACCTATGTACCTATGTATGTATGTATGTACGTAGGTACGTATGTACGTATGTACGTACGTACGTAGGTAGGTATGTATGTATGCATGTATGTATGTATGTAGGTATGTATGTATGTATGTACGTACGTACGTACGTACGTACGTACGTATGTATGTATGTATGTATGTATGTATGTATGTATGTATGTATGTATGTATGTATGTATGTACGTAGGTATGTACGTAGGTATGTACGTATTTATGTACGTATGTAGATATGTACGTATGTACGTATGTGCATATGTATGTATGTGCGTATGTATGTATGTGTGTAGGTATGTATGTACGTACGTAGGTACGTACATTATGTATGTATGTATGTATGTATGTATTTATGTATGTATGTATGTATGTATGTATGTATGTATGTATGTATGTATGTATGTATGTATGTATGTATGTATGTATGTATGTATGTATGTATGTATGTATGTATGTATGTATGTATGGATGGATGGATGTATGTGTGTATGGACGTATGTGTGTATGTATGTATGTGTGTATGTATGTATGTGTGTATGTATGTATGTATGTATGTATGTATGTATGTATGTATGTATGTATGTATGTATGTATGCATGCATGTATGTATGTATGCATGCATGTATGCATGTATGCATGCATGTATGCATGCATGCATGCATGTATGTATGTATGTATGGATGTATGTATGCATGTATGCATGTATGCATGTATGCATGTACGTATGTATGTATGTACGTAGATAGGTACGTACGTATGTATGTAGGTATGTACGTATGTATGTAGGTATGTGCGTAGGTAGGTACGTACGTACGTAGGTACGTACGTGCGTACGTACGTAGGTATGTACGTATGCATGTAGGTACGTAGGTAGGTACGTACGTAGGTATGTAGGTATGTGCGTGCGTATGTAGGTATGTGCGTAGGTAGGTACGTACGTACGTACGTAGGTACATACGTGCGTACGTACGTATGTACGTATGTATGTATGTACGTACGTACGTACGTACGTATGTATGTATGTGTGTATGTATGTATGTATGTAGTATAACGCAGGGGTGGACCCACTCTTTGGTGAGGCAGGGCACGTGCCCCCCTTCCCTTTTCAAATTCCAATTACATATTAATTAGGATCCATTATAATTATGGCATATCAAGAGAAATGCACCCCTTAATTGCCAACTTTTAATGATTAATAACTCCCATGTCCATTGATTCTCGCAACCTATTAACACTCATGCAATTAACTTTACACCTACAATAAATACCATCCATTAATACCCATGCGAATTGATCTTCTTAACCTAATTAAATCATTTGTTCAATCGTCATCTCTCAAATTAGTATCCACATTCCATACCCAGTCATTTCCGAAAAATCATACCCTCTCAACAACTAATATCTTTCAAATTTTTTTCAATCTTCTGATATACTCATATGTATATACAATGTTTCTCGTAGGTATAGATGGTAATTTTCAATCCCACTCCATCTATCAAGTTTCTTGTATCATTAATGATTGTGAATTTGATTAGTCTCAATTTTATGTAATTTTCAATTAGATTTTGATTGTAAATTTGGCCATTCCTATTACATATGTTCATAATTATACATTGGATGAAAGAATAATAATTATGCATAGTCAAAGATGTTATTTGACTCTATTAGTGATGAAAACGACATGAACTGTTCTCAATATATTATTAATAAGGTATGAATTGTTTTTAGGGATTTTTACCCGGCAGACCCTGTAATCTTTTGCAATTACGCTACGACCTTCGAAATATCGTAATTCCTCCCTGGACCCTGTAAACTTAATCCGTCTTACCTCACGAACCCTGTCGTTAAATTAGCACATCTTGACCTAACTTGAGTGAGTTAAAACTGAGTTAATCAAATGATATAAAATCTAACGGTTGGAATTCTTCTTGTCTTCCTCCTTCCTTCTTCTATCTTCTTCTTCATCTTCACTTCACCAATCCACTAACGATGGAACCAATGCAGGCCCAGCTGTAGGGGCAAAGAGGTGCAGGTGGAGAGCTCGAATCTGGTGGGGGACGGCTTTCGAGCAGGGGGCTGGGCTTTCAATCGAGGGGAGGCGGGAGGAGGCAGCAGGCGGCTTTGACAGAAGGTGTGCGAGCCACAGGCTCAAGGGGGGCTCTGCGAGGGCTGGCAGCTTTGGGCGGAAAACATGCGAGCCACGACGCGGGAGGAAGGTGTGCGAGCCACAGGCGCCGTGGGGCACCGCCTCTCGCTTGCGCCGGAGGGATGGTCCAGATGCCCCCGTCAACTCCATGGTCTACTACTTCCCGCAGGGCCACACTGAGCACGCGCAGGGCACTGTCGACTTCGGCATCTCCCCGAGGATTCCGGCCTTCAGACTCTGCAGGGTTGCTGCTGTCAAATTTATGGCGGATCCCGATACCGACGAGGTCTTCTCGAAGATTCAGCTGGTCCCCATGCGGTCCGAGGAGCAGTACTTGGATGAAGATGATGGTGTGCCCAATGGCGTGGATGTCCCCGACAAATTGGCATCCTTCGCGAAGACATTGACACAGTCGGACGCCAACAACGGTGGTGGATTCTCTGTTCCCCGGTACTGCGCGGAGACCATCTTTCCGCGGCTTGACTACTCTGTTGATCCGCCCGTGCAGACGGTTCTCGCGAAGGATGTTCACGGAGAGGTGTGGAAATTCCGGCACATCTATCGCGGGACACCACGGAGGCACCTTCTAACGACCGGTTGGAGCACATTTGTGAACCAGAAGAAGCTCGTAGCAGGGGACTCTGTTGTGTTCCTGAGAGCTGATAATGGCGATCTTTGCATCGGTATAATGAAGGCAAAGAGAGGGCTCTCCGGTTCGATGGAATCGCTGTCCGGATGGAACCGCCCCATGGGCAATTGCTTGGCTCCGTTTGGGGGGTTCTCCATGTTTCTGAGAGAGGATAAGAAGAAGACTGCAAGGAACGACAGTAAGGGGAGAACGAGAGCTGAATCCGTGCTGGAGGCTGCGAATCGTGTCACTGATGGGCAGGCTTTTGAAGTTGTTTACTACCCGAGAGCGAGCACACCGGAGTTCTGCATGAAGGCGGCCTCCGCCCCTCGGTTCGACCGGCTCGGGTGGGGGGGCTCCACGGGAGGGCGAGAGGGACGGTGCGAGCGACAGGCACAGTGGGGTGGGGGGGTTAGTGTGCGCGGAGGCACGGTCAAACCGGGTGGCGGGAGGGTCGATGCGAGAGGCGGTGTCAGGGGGTGGGGTCAGTGCGGGAGGCACGGGGTCGGTGCGGTGGGGAGGAGGCACGGGGTCGGTGCGGTGGGGAGGAGGGGGGGCTTCGACCGACTGGGTGGGGGGCGTCGACCGACCGGGTGGGGGGTCTTCGACCGGCGTCGGGGGGGAGGCTTCGACCGGGGACGGTGGGTGTTGTGGTGGGAAAAAGGAGGAAGGTGAAAGGGAGTGGTAATTGATGTAAATTCAATAAATAAAATGGGTATAATATAAAAGAATGTAACGGAATCTGGTTAATTTTAACGGATAAATGGATGTGGATTAACCACAGGGTTTATAGGGTAAGAGTTAGCAACTTTACAGGGTCCAGGGAGGAATTACGATGTCTCGAAGGTCGTAGCGGTAATTGCAAAAGATTATAGGGTCTGCCGGGTAAAAATCCCTTGTTTTTATTGTATCCTTGATCAGTTTTATACTTATAGTGGAAAAATATATTGAACTTTGAATTTTTCTTCAAAATTATTTTGTTAATAAAAAATACCATATAAAATTTAACAAATACAATAAAATGGGTGCCCCACCTGTTGTGAAATCCTTGGTCCGCCACTGGTATAACATACGTACGTATGTATGTACGTACGTATGTATGTAGGTACATATATGTAGGTACGTACGTATGTATGTATGTAGGTAGGTAGGTATGTACGTATGTATGTATGTATGTATGTACGTATGTAGGTAGGTACGTATGTATGTATGTTACGTATGTAGGTATGTACGCACGTATACGTACGTAGGTACGTACGTACGTACGTACGTATGTATGTATGTATGTATGTATGTATGTATGTATGTATGTATGTAGTATAACGTATGTACGTACGTATGTATATAGGTACGTATATACGTATGTATGTATGTAGGTATGTATGTATGTATGTATGTATGTGCGTATGTAGGTAGATACGTATATATGTATGTATGTTACGTATGTAGGTATGTACGCACGTATACGTACGTGCGTAGGTACGAACGTACGTATGTAGGTAGGTACGTACGTGTTCGTACGTGTGTCGCTTCGACTAGAGTTCTAGCTCTCTTTTTCTCCTCTTTCTACATCAGGTATCGCATCATTAATATTCAACTACCTCACAAAATTTTGCTATGATAATACAAGTAAATTAATTCTCAAAATAACTCACAAATTGAATCAAATTAAATCAAGTCATGAAAACTATCCTTCTCAATTTAAACCATCATCAAACAAGCTTAAGACTTGTGAAAGAGTGGCTAATTAAATATAGAAAAGTCATTATGGGATTCCAAAATTATAGAGTAAATTACACAAAATTTCATGAACAATACACCCGATTTCATTATCATACCTGAATTTTAAAAGATAGCAATGTAGTATCAGATCATTAACATTTAACATTTGTCTCACGGTGATCCTTGACCGTTGAAATTTAGTTGAATGTAATCACAACAGTTAAAAACCACATTAAGACGAATATTAAAGATCGGATAATATAATGTTATCTTTTAAAATTAAAGTACAGCATTGAAATTGAGTATATAACTTATGGGTTTTGTTTAATTTACACAAAACTATAATAGTGAAAGTATGCCAGTATTGATTGGGAGCCCATTCCTCTCCAAGATTGAACTCCAACAGCACATTGAGTGCGAATTTATATAGGGTTTGCAGAAGTCGAGGAAATCATCAACGACAAATTAATACCAATGTCCAGTAAGTTCCTCACTCCAATAAATATAATAAACAAGTGTTGATCGGGATGATTCAACGTTCAAAAAGATACAAATTGATTAGAAGCCAATGGATACACGACGGTCCAATGTTAACGATGGTAAAGTTAAGCTTAACATGGATTAGACTCGAATCAAGGTGGTCTTGGCGTTCTCTCATGTCCCGTAGTAAATAGTCCTCTGAATATAAAGAGCAGGTGAGCTTCCCAGTGCCATTAACATCCGCCCTTCCTGCAAAACACAGCAGGAGATCTAAAGATGGTGAGCTTCGTCTGCAGCAACCCATGCCAATGGCTGCAGGCTGCTTTGATTGCTTCCAACCACCACTGCCACCTTCTTCTTCGAGTGACCCTCCAGAGATTGGAGGAAACGTCGAGAGCAATGGGGTAAGAAGAAGAGCCAAAACTCCCTTTCTCTCCATCTGAATTGATGGTGTACGTTTGATATTGTTTCTGCAGTATTAGCAGGCTGGTCTGCAAGATAGGGGAATCGTAATGTGGTCAGATCAACTGATTGCTCACAGCAACACGGCCACTGCCATCTGCTTATATTGTGTGTCCAGTTTTGCTTTCAACGGCGTTCATCCGAACCTGCTATTGGATAGAGAACATGAAGAACATATATATCCTCCACTCCTCTTTCTACTTGAATATAACTAAATGTAATTATAGAAAAATAGAATGCGGAAGCGGAATCAGAAATAAAGATAGAACAATAAAAACAAAGATTTTAACATGGAACCCTACTCCAAAAGGAGCGGGATGAAACCACGGGAGAAGCCCCTGAATTGGGCATTTCTTCTATTGAAGTTCTCAATGAGTACAAGGGATGTAGGGCTCCTTATATAGCTCCACGGACAGACCCAATAGTGACCGCTCCCCCATGTGGTACTAAACACATGGATGGGCTCTTTTCTTTTCCAACAGTAATGATTGGTCACATTGGCATACTTGTTACTTACGTAGGACGTGGTGCGTTTGCAGTAGATCTGTGTGTATTTATGTGTATTTGTGCGCATGCATGTATTGTCTATAAGGAGAAATTATCACTGAGCCCTATACTCCAACTCGATCCGGATTCGATTTGATGTTTTGGCGAACGGTCATGATGATCAGGCAGCTAAGCCTTATTCATCCCAAGAGGTATATGGGTGTGTTCAGACGGTGTTATCCCCAAAATGGGATTTTATAAGAGTATTGTTCGCCAAAAAATTGATTCTACACGTGGTTGTGAACCTACAAGTGTTAATAAAACTAACGGTGAACAGTAAACCTGTAGTTTAAGTTCAACTTCCCGCCAAGTTGAGTCGGAATCACTTTATCTTATACTGTTGGAAAAGAAAAGAGCTCATCCATGTGTTTAGTACCACAAGGGGGAGCGGTCACTATTGGGTCTGTCCGTCGAGCTATATAAGGAGCCCTACATCCCTCGTACTCATTGAGAACTTCAATAGAAGAAATGCCCAATTCAGGGGCTTCTTCCGTGGTTTCATCCCGCTCCTTTTGGAGTAGGGTTCCATGTTAAAATCTTTGTTCTTATTGTTCTATCTTTATTTCTGATTCCGCTTCCGCATTCTATTTTTCTACATGGTATCAGAGCGGGTTCGATTCTCGGAGTTTTTTATGTTCATATTTTTTCCGAGATTCGATTCATTGTTTGTTCATGACGATTTTTAAAGATCATGTTCAAGTTTGATTATCGGATTTCTTGAAACCATAGAAATTTCTGTGATCATCTCATAAGCTTGGTTCTGGATTCCTTCGAGTTTTTGCAAAGAGGCACCGACCACAAAGCCCCTGCATCATCCAGGCAACAGGGGCCTTCATCCTCCAGCCGCACATGGCGAGAAATCCTCTATCAAGGATGCTCCTTCGACACCAATGACGAAACCCTCTATCCAGACAACCCAGGCGATATCAGTCTCCAGGCGGAGGCCGATGCTCCGCTCCGATCGCCATCTCCAATGTTCTGGGTGGAGCCCGATGCTCCGCTCCAAGGCCTTTCGTTGCTCGACTCCAGATCGATATCGCGAAAGGCAGAGCGCTCCACCCCATCGCGCCCTAGCGGGATCTCCATCGACGACGCGAGGCCTCCTGCAAATCCTCGATCCCAGAGCGGTGCAGAACTACCAGGTGGCGCAGCAGCAGCGCTCCTTCTTCTCCTAGCGGGCTCCCGCACCTCTTGCGAGTCATGCGGGTCTCCGTACCTCCTGCGAGTCAGCGACGAACCTCCGCGCCCCCTCCCCTCCCGATCTCGCCTGCAGCCCAGCGAGTATCTCGGCGCAAGGCGGCGACTCCCATCCTTCCGAGGAGGCGCGCGGTGCGCGATGCCCCCATTAGGGGCACTCGGCGGCGCTCACCACTCCTCCGCGCCCCTCCAGCTTCCTATCAGCAGAATCCTGCAACGGCATCTACCCCTGGCGGCAGGCGTAGAAACGAAAGACCCCATCGGGAGGTCGTGGCTTTGGAATGAAGGGGTTCCAAAGGGAACCCTATGCCCAAGTGGGCCCAGTAATGTAAAGGCCCAAACAGGGCGTTGATGAAAAAAAAGGGGGAGGTGTGAATGAAAGAAAAAGGAGGGCGGTTCAACGTAAGTGAATGAAAGAAAAAGGAGGGGAGGCCGACGTATTAAAAAAAAGGGAGAGAGAGAAAAAAATTGCAAAAGTCAAAAAAAATAGTTTGAACGGCTTTAAAAAAATGGCAAAAAAAAAGGAGTTGAAGGCTAAAAAAATGAATGGAAAAATGTGACGGCTTACAAAAAAAAGGAGGATCTGTGAGGCCGAAGTTATAACAAAACGAAGGGTGGTTTTATTGTTTAGGCCAAGAGCGCCGGTTCAATAAAAAAAAAAGAAGAAGAAAAAGGAGGGAATTTGAAAAGTCGTGTACAAGAAAAGCCGTACGCATATGCTAACAAAAAAAACAAAAAAAAGGAAAAAATCGCGTACAAGAAAAAAGTCGTACGCATAAAAAAATGTGATTCATGTTTGCTTCTCCCAACTTGTCTATTATTTTCATTATTCTCACAAGTTTGGGAGAAAGGGGGAGTAAAAGGCATATGCATCCTACATCGTTGTTTGACAGACCAAACACTCCGAATTTCACAGAATATCAAGACATCTTCACTGTGCATCGATCTTCGTCGTGGTGTCTCTATCCTCGACATCGACTCCGCACTGGATTTGTTTTCTTCAAGGCACGACAGAGACAAAGTCCGGTGACCGCAGGCACGACTGAGACAGAGATCCGGTGACCATGCAGGCACGACAGAGACAGTCCGGTGACCTTCCAGGCACGACAGAGATACGTTCCGGTGACCTGATATACCCGTCAGCAAGCGGGTTTGTCTACCAGTTGCGGAAACATAAGTTTATTGTGGTGATTTCAAGTGAAGATGTAATGATGTATATTTTTCTTTATTATTGCAAGTTGCAGCTGTCCCAGCTACAAACTTGAGAGGGAGTGTTGGAAAAGAAAAGAGCCCATCCATGTGTTTAGTACCACATGGGGGAGCGGTCACTATTGGGTCTGTCCGTGGAGCTATATAAGGAGCCCTACATCCCTTGTACTCATTGAGAACTTCAATAGAAGAAATGCCCAATTCAGGAGCTTCTCCCGTGGTTTCATCCCGCTCCTTTTGGAGTAGGGTTCCATGTTAAAATCTTTGTTCTTATTGTTCTATCTTTATTTCTGATTCCGCTTCCGCATTCTATTTTTCTACATATACAAAATACACTTTTTTCTCCATTACAAAATTTGTGAAAACCTTCTTGTCAAGCGTAATGCTTCATTCGAAAGTCCCTTACAGAAACCCTAACACGACAGCAGGTGCAAAACAGCAAGGTTTTAAAAACCGAACCGGACATCGAACCGAGCAAGTATCGGTTTTTGGTTTTTATGGTCGGACCAATGGGACCGACTGATCGAACCGGTGATGACATCAGCAGTTCATAAAAACCAGAAAAGACCAAACCGTTGTATTGTTGGTTTGGTTCATATGGTTTAACCGGGTCGAACCGAGTTAAACCGGTAGTATCATACAAATAAATATGAAAAATGCTACATCATATCAAGATCTATATACTCGTGTCCTTCCAAGTTTTTCCAATAACACTTGTACTCCCTTTTTTTACAATTGTGCGCCCCCTATATTTTTACAAAATGGATAGTAGTGACATTTTGTTAGCACATGTGTGCTCCTATATTATACCAATGTAAGGATAATATTGTAGATTTTTTAAGAATATAGGAGCGCAAAAGACATTGCTAAATGTTAGGGTATAAATTTATTAGAAAAACTCAAAAAGGGCACTATTTTGTAAAGTTCATATGTATGTAATGTATAAAATTAAAAATTTTAAAACTTTTTAGACTTTAATTAATAACAAGTGTTCTTAATGTATTACTTCTCGTAGTATTAGTATGACAATGTATTCTTCCTTTGTTGTTGTTCGAAGTAGACAAACTCATGTAATATGTGAGAAGAGAGGCAATGCCTATATGACAGGAAGGAAGAGGTGATAATGGATCATTGACACATGTGGAAGGAGAAGAGATAAATGAGTACTATATTATGGGTTAGAATGTGAGGAGATGAATATTTTTTAAAGTTTACATTTTATCAATTATCAAAAAAAAATTTTTGTCAAAATGGATGGTTGAACCAGTGGTTTGGTTCAATTGGTTCAACCGGGTTTAAGCGGTCCAACAGGGTTTTGATTGGTTTTTATTTTCTAACTAAAAACCGGGTGGTTGGACCGTTTTTCTTCCGGTTCTTGGTTTAACCGGTTCAACCGGCCGGTTCAGTTCGGTTTTTAAAACCTTGCAAAACAGAATATTTTTTCTATACATTGCCTTTCGTTACAACAAACTTGTGTTGCTACAGACAAGGCATTGTTACATGTCATTTCATTCCATGCTCTTAGCTGTACAGAATCAACTTATTAGGATAATATTCCATGTTTTACCTCAGCACTCTAATATACGTTTTCGGTTGTCTGCGGCCTTTCATTCCATATTTTTTAAAGGTGTGATGGAACGTCTGTCTCATGATAATTTAAGTAAAAAGGCGTACCTCATAAAGTCTTCTATATGTGTCGAACCTTTTTTTTCAATCATAAAATAACCACATACATCAAATTGAAAAAAAATAAAAAAAAATGAAAAGACGACAGTGATCAATCATAACATAACCACCACAGAAAACACGTACTAACTTGCAACAATTATGAAATGGAATATTATGTTAAGCATATAGAAAGCATCTCTCCAAACCATGACGCAAGACCATCTAAAGAACAAACATTAGAGAGCATTAGTTTCAAATGCCTCCAACATCTGGACAAATGCAATTATCCTGCAGATCCATCGCTTGTGATGTTCCAAGGCAATAGAAACAAAACATTACAACTCGTATCTTTACATTTCAATTAACATAATGAATTGAAAAACATTTTTTAGGATGAATAAGATAAAAGGTTAACATAATTGAAGTATTCGATGTCTGCTGTTTCAATGTTAGAAGGCTTCAACACTGGATCTTAATGAAAACACATGGCAAACCCAACGTCATATATACATAATATAATGTTTCATAAATAGTGCACGATTAACAATCGTAAACAGAACCTTAGCAGACTGCTACATCCATACCAATTACAATGACGAAGATGATGACAGCATCTAATCAGGCACTATATCTCAAATAATGTAGACAATATCTGCAAGGCTACCAAATCATTAGAGCACTGATATGTACCAAAATGTCATGAATTTTATCAAATATGCTTTTTTGAAAGATGCCAAATTTGGGGAGTTTATGTAATTAACACTCCCAAAGAAGCAAATCAACATAAACAAAGTTATTCTGTCTAATATCACAAACTATAAGGACAAATAAAAGGAATGATAGTAAAGCTTGTCAACCAATAACACTCAAATTGGCAATGGGACATTTCCACGTCCGCTTTGTATTCCAAACTCCACTTGGAATCATCTAGAGATGGTGAGTTCCCACCACGAAGAGAAGAAAAAAGTGGGATAACGTAAATTCCAGAAATCTGGATCAAAATTTTGCAAGACTTTAAGATGGATTACAATCCTCACAAGTACAGTTATTTTACGGCGTCGGTGCCTCGGAGCGTAACCTCTTCCAAAACTATAAAGACAATTTGATCAGAAAGAACCGAGCGGCAATTGCCACCCCGAGTGGCATCTCCAGCATATGTGCAGAACGGTGCCTCGATCAAACTTATGAATTCTCACTTCTCCAAGGTAGATAACAAGATCACATAAATAAACCTCGCAGCGAGGTCAGGTAAAACAACTCCGAGATAAGAGCAATCGCTAGATGCCGACTACAGAACCACATGCGCTTTTCCATAGTAACGATTGATAAATGGTGACTGCAAAAACGTCAGATGGCAAGCAGGTCATTGACAACAAATAGGAATTACAAAATTAAAATTAAACCTCGCCAGATATCAGTTCTGTTGTGTGTCACTAGCTTTGAGCTAAAAGAATATGCACGCACGCATGCATATATATATCTGAATCCAACACCTATGTGTGGTGATCCCATAGGTTTTGGATTCAGAGATGTCATTAGCAAATTGATAATATACAAGCGTGTTTCGATAATGAAAATGCAGTAAAATAATTGCAATGTTGCAATTACTTGTATAGTATGTATATGTGATGCTCTTGAACCGACAAATCAAGGAACATGTGTCGCGGCATTACAAAAGAAGAAATGTGTGGAAAAACTTCACAGAAGATGAGCTTTCTAACGTTCAAAAAAAGAAAAGATTCGTGTAGAAGCCTCAACAAGAAGATCAAGTGTTACTTTACAAATAAAATATCAAGCTAAAGAGAGAAAAATAACTAAAAATTTTGAAAAGTATGCATTACAGGCCCCTGTAGGAATCTAAGATAAAAGAATATCATTAGTGGATTCTTAATCTGATAGTTACGTACTTGCCTACTTACTAACACTACCACGGACATTGAGATTTCTCTGCTAGCCATATACCCATCTAGTCAATCAGCAAGACCAGCCATTCATCCACCGTCTATTGCCAACAACCGCGCTCTTTCCTAAGATCGGTCAAAAACTGACACTGTGGGATCGTTTGGCTGTTGGTTGGTTTATACCGGTGTACACCGGCATACCCCTCATTCCAACCCTCCCAACATGGGTTGTGATTACTTGTATTGACCTTGCGATTTCTATGGTATAATATTTTTTTACTATATTCAAATAAAATTATTAACATAAAAAATATATTATAATAACTAAAAAAATTAATATAACACATAATCAATGTCATATCACATCACAATTATCATTCCATCCCTCCCAACCCTCCAAACAGCTACTATTCACGGGGGATACCCCAACCCAACCCAATTACTAAACGGGCCCTATAGGAAATGTCTGCATCATCTACTAAACATGTAGACAGTTAGTCCTGATCTGATAGTTACGTATTTACCTATTTACTAAGACTACGACGGACATTCAGATTTTCTCTGCTAGCCATATACCCATATAGTCAATCAACCAGTTAAAACCAGCCATTCATCCACCGTCTATAGCTAACCACCTGACTCTTTCCTAAGATCAGTCAAAAACTAACTATATATGAAATGACCGTCATCTACTAAGCATGTAGACAGTTAGTACTGTATATATGGAAAAGTATTACTTATTAAAGTCAACTTCAAGATCTTTTCCTCAGAGGACGATATCTATATCTATCTATATAACTATATAAAGCTGGGTTTTACCCCAGCCACTGCCACATGGATGGGCTAAAAACCCAGCTTTTGTTGCACGTCTTCCACTCTTTTCCCCTTTCACCGTTTCTATCTCCCCACGTCTCCCTTGGCTTCCACGCTATCTCGCAACAATTCTCTCTCTCTATCTCGCAACGATTCTCTCTCTCCACGCACTAACACATCATCTCTCCCATCCCTCTTCCCCTCTCTTTCTATAAATAAACCCCGAATTCGTCTCTTTCCTATGACTGCAGATTGTCTTAAAATAGACTTCTCATCCCTCTCTTTCCTATTATGGCTGCAGATTCTGGAGTTTTTACAACAATACTCCTACCATTCATTGATATTATACAAGCTTGCTTATAGTTTATAATTATTTACAATTATACTCATATTCATTGTATAAACAAATAACTATAAATTCTATATTAAAATTCTATATTAAATAAAATATGTTAATAAAAAATAAAAAAACTACAAATACATATTACTCACCTTATACTATATTGAAATAGGTATAAAAATAAGATCATTTTCTTTTTAGTTAATAAATTATAAAACTGCAATTTTTTAGATGGAAATTATATATTAATAAATTTACCTAATTTCATACATGTTTATTCCATTTACTTTTTTCATTTTACTCATTTTTTTATTTTAATTTAAACATAGAAATTAATATTTATATTTACATTACATAACTAATTTGTATTCTGACGTGATGTGCGGGATACATTCTAGTTTACAACTGAAGCAAGGTCATGTAATCATATACACAAACTTTTCAATCAACCGCTTATTTAAATGTTTAAATGGATATTTTGGATTTAAATTTAATCTAAAGCACCAACTTAAAACCAAATGTTATAATGAAACTTTTAAGGAAGATGTCCCGAGAAATCCATGACAAGAGTCGGTCTTAACAAGAAAAACAATGTTTCACTACTAAAGATTCTCTTTCTACGTGTTATCCTGAAAGAAAACACCATGATTATTCAGTTTAACTTAGCAAGAAGCTACTTCGAAGCATGAATTCAAATGCCATAGCAGGGAGGTGGCACATGACATTTCCCGGTTTCTCAAGCATCGATACAGGAGCAAAGTTCAGGAAAGCGGTATGCGTATGTGTTTGAACAGGTCGCCGAATACTAAATAAGCGATATGCGGGGGCATATGTGTGGTATATGCGGTTTTCTACTTTTTAATTTAGAAATAAATAATTATCAATGAATAACATTACCATTGAATTTATTTACTAAGTAGAGTTAAAAAAGATCTAAGAAAAAATTTCCATGTTAGATGGGTATTTATATGTTTTTAATTGCCTCATTTAATCACAAAAAACATTTACCACAAAACTTCACATAATGATTTGTAATAACAAAACTTCAATACACATGCATGCACTGCATGAGCAAAACCTCAAGACATATAAAAATATTCGACGATACATTGCATATACCCGTGAAAACAATACATGAGAAAAAACATAAAACATTGCATATACAAAATGATATAATGCATTGCAATTGTATACAAATGCATGTCATATTCTTACAATTGAATGAAGGAAGAGGCAGAGCTACGGAATTAAGGACCTGAATGCGAATATTGAAAAGTGGAAGCTGTTGGAGCAATATGTGGGGCATATGCGGGATATGTGGGGCATAAGCGGGACATATGCAGACCACATATGCGGGGAGGGCACATAATGCACTGATTCATGAAATCGGTGCAGTCTGCATGCCGCATGGACATATGAGGCCGCATATGCGGTCCGTGTAGCCGATTTCATGAACATTGTACAAGAATGCCTTATAACCTAGACACCGGGGCCCGGAGGCACATCTAGCAGCATATCGGTTGCTTCAATGATATAGACGAAATTAGGAGGCGTCTTACTAAAAACATTGAAATATCAACCAATATCAGGCGATATACTATTAACTTTTGACTTGGAGATGTCAAGAGCTACGGCAACTTTGTAAGGAGGGTTTTTCTGTCGTTCTTGTTTGTTCATTGCTTCTCCTACAACAGTCTTAAATTTATAAATAATAATTAGATTTTTTTAGCATACTTCTACATTTATTATTCATTTCTTAATGAATAATGTATATAATTAGGAGCCTGTATTTTTAATATATGAAATTTTATATAATGCATTTTTTGGGGAAAAAAAGGTTGTGACGTCAAGACGCTCAACCATAAACTTCTATATGTTCACATTAATCCAAATGAGAAACTACAAAAAATCAAAAGCTAGGTTTGTTTGCATGTTCTATAACATTCGCTTAGGTTTTTTGTAGGTTCTATACTCCCCTGGATATAGATATATTCTGGGCAAGCCACATAGATCATAAAAAATAGCCCCCATACAAACTTGGTGGGGTTATTCCCAAGCCTCCCATGTCCCATTCCGTCTAGCGATCCCCAAAAAACAGTTGAATCAGAGGTTGACACCAACACAACAAGCAAAGCTGCATGCACATCCCTTGCAACAAGAAACCAAAGAAGAGATGCTCAACATCCTCCTATATTGACAAACGACGCTGACATGAGCTATCAGTCCTTGGGAAGAATCTAGCTCTTCATTCACCAATCATCAGATGATCCCTTCTTAGCATCTAAATGCAAATATGAACCCACAATACCTTCTACTTCTATATGTCCCTAAACTGGTACGAAATCGCTCACTAGATCAAAAATCGTAGCCATGTAAAAGGTTTTGTATGCCTTCTGCATCATGAAGCGTCCATCAACCTAGGACCAATGATCTACAGTGTCAAAAAGTCCCTTGCAAACTGCAGTGTCTACAAAAGATGCACAAACTCCACAAAATGTTAATCCAATAAATCGGTATGGAAGAGTGGATGCGAACAGTCTTTCGTATAACGGCATGCGACAGCAGCCAAAGCGAACATGTATGGGAAACAAGCCCAAAGCATCCTAGTCTTATCCAATCATAGGTCCAAAAAACAAAACCCATAGACATCACCTAAAACAGGTCCTATGAGCAGAATCACATGATAGAGAAAATCCACTTCCAAAATTCGGAAGGCACAGACACAGCAATAACATGTGCAAAGGGATCCGAAGAACAACGTAAATAAATCGAGCGTAACATTTTAGACCATCACCTCCAAATGCGGATCATCCACTTCATCAACAAAGCATTATTTATTACCTCCAAACTCCGTATCCATGGCCCGCTTTCATCCTTAAACATCAGGGTTTTTCACCCTCTCCCTCCAAGGACATCTCTTGCAAGCTTGCAAGTCCCTGTAAGATATCTAGAAGAAGCATACTTATAAGTGCATCTAGCCCAACAAACGACACTAGACATGAAGAACACTGGAATAGCTGAGAGAATGGCCTTCAACAGCATCAAGCAGTCACGTCTCAAGAGACAGGTTGCACATCAGCTCACCAACTTCTTCTACATCATCTCAATAACATGCAGCAAGTCAGACTGTCGTAGTTTGCCCCCCACTCCACCAAAAGCAATCCAATGTATAGAATTGGGAGGCCCTCGAGCGTATCTGCAAAGTATCCTCACAAACCTTTGTCTCCCCATCCATCGCAAAGGGATAAAAGCAAACTTGATATGATTAATCTTCATGTCATATATCAACATAAACAACTCAAAAACAGTGGTCATCTATTTCGCAAGAGATACTTACACCCATAACGCTGAGTAATTCCGCAATTACAATTATAATACCGTGTAATCGTGAATTACATTCAAGACCCTCAATAGTCTTAACTCATACACCCATAACCTCCGTGTTGACTTCCATCCAATTTCTCGTTAACTATGACGGTATCCGTTAAACATTTTACATTTTCTATCCTTTAAGCTCTATTATTTACAAATGAGTACCCTCCCCCTTCCTACCTCATCCTCCCCATCCACCACCTCCTCCCCTTGGTCGACCACCACCTCCTCCACCCCGTCGAACACCTCCTCCTCCAGGAACACCCCCCCCCCGGTCGACTCGTCGACCACATCCCCCTCCCAGCTGAACACCTCCTCCAACAGCACCAACCTCCCCCCCCCCCCTCGCTGACCTCCTCCTCCTCCAACACCAACCTCCCCTCCCCATTGACAGCTATTAAAAAAATAAAAATAAATAAATAAATCCCTAACCCCCTCCCCCTTCCTCCTCCACGCTCGACGGCCTCCTCCCTCCTCCTCCAGGCCTGCCTGCTGCTCTCCACCCTCAACCTTCTCCCCGACACCCTCCCCCTGTTGACTGCCACCCCTTCTTCCTTCTCTGATTGTGTCCCCCAGCTGACTGCCTCCCCAACCCCTTCTTCCTCCTTCAGCTCGCCCCCACCCCTTCTTCATCCTCCATATCTTGCCACCCTCGCCGACCGTAGCCCACACCTTCGCGTGTTGGTACTTCACCTCCCTTTGGATCAGCCTCGTCGTGTCCGTCTCCGTGTACTACCTCACGGACAACCTTGTGCAGCTCGGTATGACCTGGTGGTAGGGTGTTGCCACCATCATCCTCGCCAATGTCGTCCTCCCCTTCCCCATCCTCACTTGTTCTGCCTTCAGATTCCGCAGAGCGCAGTAGCCCACCTCCTTCGCACTCTCGTCGTCTGTGGCCGGTTTGGCATCAACACATGGATCGACAACCAGACCTTCCTCCTCCTCCCATCCTCGTGGGTCGGGGGACCCCCATTGCAATGGCTCAACACATCCCTCCCCCAGTCCTCATGATTTATGGCCTTCCGAGTGCTCCAGATAGACGTGCTCTGGAAAGGGATAGAAGGGGTCAGCGTGCTTGACAGGTACGATGTGCCTCTTATCATAGATCTTGTGGTCATGTTCTTCTCGTTAGCGCTGGTGAAGGCAGCCGGGCTCAAGGAGATGCTCGCCCCCACTCCGAGACTCACGTCGTCCTAATTCTGGGCACTCTTCTTCCCGTCCCTGAAGGCCAACATGGGCTCGTGGTCAGGGATGGCACTAAGCATTCGCGACTTCTCGCGCAACGCCAAGAGCTAGAAGGACTAGATCGCGGGGCAACTGGGTCTCCCTATCTTCATGGGTGCATTCACCTTCGTGGGTCTCGCGATCACGTAAGCCAGTGTCGTTATCTACGACGCACCCATCTCCGATCCAGTGTTGCTCGACCGGGAGATCACATGTAACAACAACGAGGTTGTTAGTGCCGTCGTCTCGACGGTGGTTGTCGTAGGAATTGGTAATGCCACCATCACCACCAACGTCCCCACGAACGTTTGACTTCACCAAAGTACTTGCTGATCTGGACTCGTCGCTCCTTACGTTCGGGAAGGTGGCGCTGGTGAGGGATATAGTCGACCTTGTGTTCCAACTGTGGAGGGTGTTCCAAAGTAGTGGGAGCTTCGGGTTGTCGTGGCTTGTTGGGTACGTGAGCATCACCGGACCCATCTCGGGGATTTTGCTCGTGGATTACTGTGTTGTCCGACGCATGGAGTTGGATGAGATTATGGGTTAGATCAACTCAATGAAATGGTTAGGTTAACGGAAAAACTAACGGACGATTATGGGTATGAGACGGAATGACTATCTAGGACATCTCATGTAATTCACGATTATGTGGGGTTATGATTGTAATCGCGGAATTACTCAGGGGGTTATGGGTGTAAAAATCCCTTTCACAAAAGCAGCCTTTCACTCAACAAAAAAGATTCTATCATCAGTGTAATAGAGTATGGGACAAAATCTCTCATATGGACACCTGCCAAAAATCATCCATCTCTTGCCTTAGTCGCCATTCTAGCCAGAGTTTTTATAACCAAGGTAGGAAATATCGATATCGATATTATACCTGTCCACCTGAAAAAGGATATATTGGGATATATCATCTGTATATTAATGATATTGATAAAAATGTCGGAAATGACTCAAAAAGCCATTTTTATCATTTTTCAAAAATTAAGATAAACCAATATATAAAAACAACAAATAACCTACAAATACATACTTATACCACACATATCGATCATATCGAACATATCACTGTTAATATTGATTATTGACTTATAAATATAGGAATGGATTTAATCCAAAGTTCTTATAACATTAAATAACTTACAAATATACACGTAGATGATACATATAGATTATATATGACCCTTTTATCGCACATATCGGTCATATCAAACATATCGTTATTAATGTTGATTGGTGATTAATAAATATTGAAATTGAAATCAAAGTAGCTAAGTTAAGCACACTTAGAACACTTGTTTTGTTCATGGAATATAGGTGAATGGCATTGAGATGGGTCATTTAATTAAAAAATGTACATAATGATTAATGAGACAATATTTCTTTGGTATAAAAATTTATCTATTCACAAAAAAATGAAAAAAAATAAATTAATACAATATTGCAAAAGAGATTACCCAGTCATGAGGGGTTTAGAACCAAGAGTTTCGTGGAGGGCAAGGTAGGAAATATCGATATCGTATCGATCTGCCTGGTCGAAAATGATGTAAAAATGTTTTTTTTTGAATTAAGATCATCCTAATTATTAAAACAATAAATAATATATAATTACACATTATATCCAAGAATGAGGTGTATTTAGCACACTAATACACATTATATCGCAGAAATCGATGGTTGTTAATGTTGACTGCCGAGCTAATTGCTGATGTATTATGGACCTGTAACTCTGACTTGATCAGCATTAGACTTGTTTTCATCTTTATTGCCAAAGAGGGCGAAATCCACTAATTGAAGAACCATCGTATGCACCTCCTGTAGCATCATACCCTACCAGACAGGGGCCTCGCTGGTAAGTATTTGAAATCAAGTTTACAAGGGTAATATCATTGATACATATAGATATCGACGAAATAGCGATGGTATCGACCGATATCTGAGAAATTTTATACTGAAACCATTCAATTTCGAGCGACAATGCTCGATATGGTGATATATCACCGATATCTCGCGATATTGGCCGATATCCTGGAAAAGGATATCTATATGAATATCAGTAGCCACATCTCATCGATACCGATATATCGCGATATTACCGACTATGTTTATAACCACAACAAAAAGCAACGATGCAATTACGCAAGCTTGTCTAACCTCGAACTGCCGAAAGAAATCATCTTCAGGCCTACAATTCACCAACACTACTTATGAAAAAGTCGTCACACATCTTGGGAAGCATGTATGACGCATGTACGATGAAAAAGACATCACATCCAAAATATTCACTCACTTGGGAAGCATGTTTGATGTAGGGATGTCCAAACGAATCTAGTCAACACAGTCATATGCCTTTAAAAAATCCACCTTCCATAAGAACCTCTTCGTTCTCTTTCTTCACCATTCTACAACGGTACAACCACAGCAAATGCCAAAACAGTTCCCTGCATCATATGATAGACCAGGATGAAAGTTGACTGGACTAGACCAATAATAGAGCCAAGTACTTCCCAACAAAGTCTTAAATATCAGTTTCACTGTATAGGTGACCGGCTGAAATTCAGACAAAATTTCGTCAAAGCTTCAACCATTTTGGTCACCAATACTTGTATCGGCCGCCCTAAAGGCTCAAATGTCCAGGCACAAGATGATAGTAGAATTATATTATATATACACTTAGGAACTATTAGAAACATTATTATTTCAAGAACAATTGATTTTAGTCAATGTTGATATGATGTCGGGATTTCGTTAGAATGTGGACGCCAAACACTTTATTAACATAGGTAAAATGGCACCAATATCAACATTTGAAATCGTGTTATGAAGGCAATTGTACATGCCTACTAAACATGGACATCTATGTTGAGATAATTGCTATTAATGTATTTAGATTATTCCAAGTTTTGTTTTTTGCTTTATCTTTTGTAATCCTCTATTTATCATTTCCTTTCTTTTGTATTTTATCCCATGGGTTTTTCTCCTATATAAGAGAACCCTTGGGTCTTTAATAAATCATCTGAGTTTATCCCTATTACATGGTATCAGAGCCACGTACCTAACCCCTCCCTAAATCGCCTATACCACCCGCGTATAGCCATACGCCTCTCGCGCACATCCAAGCGCTCTTCCCCGCCTGGTATCCCCTCTCCCTCGCCCCGCGCGTGGCCCTCCGGGCCCCCGTACGAGGTGCGAGGTATCCTCGCCTCCGGTAGGCGCGCATCTCGCAGGTTTGCGCATCTTGGCAACACCGTCGATACTTCGGCATCTCGGCGCGCCTTCGCTACCCAGCCAACTCCTCCCGCAGCGCCTTGGCGCCCTCCCAGCCATCTCCTCGCGCGTCGCCTCCCAGCCTCTCCATCGCGCGCCCCCCACCGACGAGAGCACCCTCCGCCGCACTCTCCATTAGGGATGAGCATGGGTCGGGCTGGGCCGGGCCCTGAAGAGCCAGGCCCGGCCCAATTCCTATGGGTCGGGCTTGGGCCGAGCCGGCCCATCTTAACACATTATATATTATTAACTTTGAATTTATGTTTAAAGTCAATCTCAATTCAAGTTAGACGAGCTAAAATTGTTTAAAACATATGCCATAATACTTGTGGAACAACTAAAACTCAATTCTACCGGAGATGATTTCTCATTTTATACAAGTCCACTCAATGTTGTATACCATAAACGTCTATCATTACAAAAATTGAAAGAGTGAACTAAGTTTACACAGTTAACAACAACAGGTGCACCAGGCACTACATGTTAAAAAAATGGTCATAAAGCTCGTATTGGGTAAAGGTTCAATAATAGAAAATATTATAATAGAAAAATAAACACTAAAAACTCAAGAATTACTACCAGAATCTAAGACATAGACTAATTAAGAAAAAATAAATCTAAAAGAAATATAATGATCATCAACTCATATATCCTACACATGACTTTCTTGATTTATAAACATTGTATGAGGAGAGGATACATAAACAGAGTGTGCATGACAGGTGAGAGTTTCCATACGTGTAGGATATGGGAAGTGTTCGGGCCCTCTTCGGGTCGGGCCCATGGGCCGGGTCGGGCCAGGCCAAGCCAAGCCCGAGCCCAGCCCAAAAAAATTTCGGGCCTAAAAATTAGGCCCAAGCCCGGCCCAATATTCGTTTGGGCTTGGGCCAGGTCGGACTTTTTGGGGTGGGCTTCGGGTTGGGCCGGGCCGACCCAGCCCAATGCTCATCCCTACTCTCCATCGCGTGCCTCGTCTACCGCAACAGCCGCCGCTCGTTGACTTGGGCGAAAAAAAAAAAGAAAGGGGGACGCCACGTCTTCACACTCCCAGCGATGGCCGCTTCTCGTGGTCGAGGTGGTGCGATCCATCTCAGAGGACGCACACCTCGAGGAAGAGGCGAGGGACGCCAACGTGATCCCTGCACCTACTGCCGCAAGCCTGGACATGCAGAGGATACATGCTATCAGAAGCATGGATATCCTATTTCTGGTCGAGCAGCAGAACAGATTACATCCTCAGAGACTTCACCTCCACAGGCCGATCCTCGACTGGATGATATTGTCTCTCATATTCGAGAGATCATAACTCCTAGTGCTGACACCAGCACAGATACCGTTGCAGTATCCAGAGCCTCTTCAAGCTCCTCAGGTATCACATATGCTTTTACTGGTAGTACAAATGCAGACATGACAGAATGGATTATGGATTCTGGAGCTTCTCACCACTTGTGTGGAGACAAACACAACTGAAGTCCTACAGGGCTATACCACCTGGCAGATGGGTCGTTATTGCTAATGACAACCACTTACCTGTTACAGGACAGGGAGAGGTGCAGCTGACACCTTCCATGCGCCTGAAGAATGTTTTATATGCTCCTTCTTTTCAGATGAATTTACTTTCTATTAGTCAGATAACTAAGGATTTGCATTGTCGTGCCATCTTTGACCCCTCATCTCTTGCGTTTCAGGACATACTCACGGGCAGGGTGATTGGATGTGGTCGTGAGCAGCGAGGACTCTACAAACTGGTCCAACCCCCTCATGTTAATGTTTCCATTATACCTACAGGACATGTCTCTCCTTATCTATGGCACCTTAGGTTTGGACATCTTCCTCTGCAGAAGTTATGCCATGGTCTCCCTCAGATTTCTACGAGATCCTCCTTTCAGTGTGAGGCTTGTCAACTTGGGAAGCACCACCGTTCTCCTTTTCCATCCCGTCAGAGTCGGAGCAGTTCTCAGCTATTTGAGCTCCTTCATTTAGACATTTGGGGTCCTAGTCGTGTTTCTGATCTTCAAGGACACCGCTTTTATTTTGTAGTTGTGGATGATTTTTCTAGACTTTCTTGGGTTTTCTTATTAAAAAATAAATCTGAGGTTGGATCTGTTATCAGGTATTTTTATTAATGAAATAAAGAATATTTTTTCTGCCAAAGTCAAGTATCTTCGTACTGATAATGCCTTGGAATTTTGCACCTTACATCTTTCTGAGTTTCTTAGATCACATGGCATTTTTCACCAGACATCATGTATCTACACTTCCCAGCAAAACAATGTTGCCGAGCGCAAACACCGTCACCTACTTGATGTAACCAGAACATTGTTAATACAGAGCCGTGCTCCTCATGCTTACTGGGGTGATGCTGTCCTTACTGCTTGCTATTTGGTTAATCGTATGCCCTTGTCCGTGTTAGGAGAAAAGATTCCTTACTCGATTGCGTTTCTCGAGAAGGATTTTTTCTCTCTTACACCTCGTGTGTTTGGATCTGTTGCCTTTGTTCATGATATCTCTCCAGGGCGTGACAAGCTCTCTCCTAGAGCTATTAAGTGTGTGTTTGTCGGTTACTCTCGCACCCAAAAAGAGTATCGCTGCTTTGATCCACTAAGCCAGAAATATTTTGTTAGTGCGGACGTTACTTTCTTTGAATCAGTCATGTTTTTTTCTCCTTCAGGTGACAGAATTATTCCATCTGACTCTGATGATGAAATATACATGTCACCACCACCTTCAGTTGATTCT
Organism: Ottelia alismoides; assembly: GCA_037367405.1. Lineage (NCBI taxonomy): Eukaryota > Viridiplantae > Streptophyta > Magnoliopsida > Alismatales > Hydrocharitaceae > Ottelia > Ottelia alismoides. The sequence continues at coordinate 529,551 of JAZKJV010001010.1, read as the reverse complement.
TCACCTACCCGTCATCTTCACCACCTCCACCACCACCTCCTCCGCTGGTTCAGTTCTTGCCACGTGTTTTCTCTCGCCAAATCTCGCTCTGTTCGCCTTGCTCACAAGCCTTGTCCATCATCCAACACGCCTCAGGTATGTAATGAGCATGTTGTTTCTACCGATGGCACTACTGAATTGACTGTACAACAGGATTCTAGACATGAGGAGCATGTACCCTCTCAAGAGGGGGATACCCAGGCCCATGATTTGGCAAATGATCTTGATGTACCAATTGCTCTGTGAAAGCCAAAAAGGACATGTGCTACTTACCCACTTGCAGCCCAGAGCTCCTTGGATAGGTTGTCAGAAGATTTCAGGAGATTTACGCTAGCACTGTCAGCCGTACAAATACCACGGACATACCGGGAGGCTCTCAAGGATAGTCATTGGAGGATTTCCATGGAGGAGATGGTTGCGCTACAGTCACATGGTACGTGTCTTGTTTCTGCTCATGTTGATACGTCAGTTGTGGGTTGCAAATGGGTATTCACCGTGAAACACCGCGCGGATGGCAGTGTGGAACGCTATAAGGCGAGACTTGTGGCACGAGGGTTCACCCAGACATATGGGGTGGACTATCAAGATACTTTCTCCCAGTTGCCAGACATTCTACTCTACGTATTCTCCTTACTGTTGTCGTAACACGAGATTAGCCTCTTCATCAGTTTGATGTGAAAAATGCATTCCTCTATGGTGACTTACAGGAAGAGGTCTACATGCAGCAGTCACCTGGGTTCGCTACTGAGGGGGAGTGTCATAAGGTGTGCAGGTTACATAAGGCTATCTATGGCCTCAAGCAGAGTCCAAGAGCATGGTTCCAGAAGCTCTCGGACTTGATAGAGCATGGGGGTTTGTGAGAATCAACTGCAAATCACTCCTTGTTTATACAGAAGACCCAAAGAGGTATTACAGTCATTCTTGTTTATGTTGATGACATTATTATTACAGGGGATGACGAGCAAGGTATTCAGGATGCCAAGGACTTCCTAGGTCAGCAGTTTGTGACCAAGGACCTTGGACATTTACGTTACTTTCTTGGAATAGAGTTTGCCAGGAATCAACGGGATCTTGTAATGACCCAAAGAAAATATGTTATAGATCTTCTCTCAGAAACAGGTATGGCAGATTGCAGACCTGCCACTACTCCGCTTGACCCAAGCATGAAGTTGTTTGATGATGATACTGAGAAAGACGACAAGAGAAGATACAGAGAGCTGGTCGGCAAGCTATTATATGTAACTATTACCAGGCCCGACATAGCATTTGCAGTAAGCAAAGTATGTCAATTTATGGAGCAGCCCAGACAGACACATATGGATGCACATGCACTCCATATGATTCTAAGATACTTGAAGACTTCACCTGGTACTGGACTTCTTTTCAGCAGAGGCACGTCTCTATCAGTGACAGCATGCGCAGATGCAGATTATGCTGAATGTCCAAAAGATAGAAAGTCTACATCTGGATTTGTCGTGTTCATAGGAAATTCTCTTGTTTCATGGAAAAGTAAGAAGCAGACGGTAGTTGCTAGATCAAGTGCTGAATCAGAATACAGGGCTATGGCACAGGCTAGTACAGAAATGATGTGGGTCAGATCTGTTCTTATTGATCTAACTATAGAAGTACCTCTTCCCATGCATCTCCAGTATGATAATCAAGCTGCTCTCTTCATTGCAAATAACCCAGCCTTTCGTGAAAGGACGAAGCACATAGAGGTGGATTGTCACTACACTCGTGACATAATACAGAAGGGTTTTATCACTACTACATATGTCAGCTCTGGAGACCAGACAGCAGATATACTTACAAAGGCTCTAGCAAGAGGACCTTATCAGAAATGTTGTTCCAAGCTGAGTCTTATCGATATCTACGCTCCAGCTTGAGGGGGAGTGTTGAGATAATTGCTATTTATGTATTTAGATTATTCCAAGTTTTGTTTATTGCTTTATCTTTTGTAATCCTCTATTTATCCATTCCTTTCTTTTGTATTTATCCCATGGGTTTTTCTCCTATATAAGAGAACCCTTGGGTTTTTAATAAATCATCTGAGTTTATTCCTATTACAATCTACATTTATTCCAACAAATTTGAATGACATGAGCATGCCTTGCAGATTACTGTATACAATTATCACCTATTTAAAAAAAAGTAGCCATCTACAAACAAAATCTAGCAATCAATCCGTCCATTTGCTTTGCTTAGCTCTAGGATCTTTCGGTAAAATTGCTTCTCCTAACAGCCCTCCAATTTCACACAATGATCAATAAATTGGGATATTTTAGTCATACAATATCTGAAGGATATGGAATTATCCTCAAGCGCATCACGATGCGTGATCGTCGTATCGGATACAACGAAGAACGACTAGTTTCACTAGTTGTTCGGTGCAGCGGAATTTAAAATTTTTATTCGATGAAACCACATGATCCGAGAACCATTCTCAGATCGTTTCATCTCTAACCACAACAAGTATAATGCAATACCTCTTGCAGCGTGGTTGATCGAGTCTCTAAAAAAGAGATCTCCTGTCTCAAGTCCGATCGTCGGCGAGACCGCTTGCGAGCGCGGGGATGAACCGCGTTGTCCTCGTAATCCAAGAAGTTGAACCAAGCGTAGTTGCTCCTGATCTCGTCGCACGAGATCGAACGTCTCCTTCGTGAGTCCAGCACTCCAAGAAGACGGAGAACCGAAAAACGTCGAAGCGGCAGCGCGGTGGCGAGAGTGTCGACGATTCTCTCCTCTAGGGTATGGTGGACGGCCACCAATATTAGAGGGAGAGAGGGTTGTTGTGTATGAAGAGAGAGAGAGAGAGCTCCAATAATTCATGTGAAGAGAGAGCAGGGTATGCCTCTCTATTTATAGGGTTTTGGGATTCATGGATCTCAATCCATGTGACATATAAAATCAATGGGTGAGATTGATTTATGTCAATCCAATGGTCAAGATTGTTTTTGTCAAAAAACAACAAATTTGGATTAAAATATGTTTGACAAAATCAAATATAAATTAGTCCTAAATCAAACCAATAAATAAGGAGAGAATATATACATGGAGATTACAATTCCATGTATAACATGGTGGACGGCCACACATTCCAAATAGGACATGGGTGTCGCCCACCCCTTTCCTAATGGAGGGCAATCTCAAGATAATTCATGAGATTGCATATCTCCATGGAAATTCTCTCTTTATTTATTTGCAACAAATTTTGTTGGGTTTTATTCTCCAAAAATAATTCACAATTATATTTGAGAATATTGCAATCTTGCCATGGAAAAATTGTGAATCATACTCACAACCCAAAACAACATATAATTTACATTGTCAATTAATTATACAATGTGTATCCAATACACATTATAATTAATCAACACATATGAATTATAATTTTAGCTCTTTCTAATACATTATAAATCACATTTATAATATATTATGAATAATTGGATATTTCTATCCACATTATTCTTATCCATAATAATTAAATCACATTTAATTATATTGGATAATTTCTTCACACATCAAGATGATTAAATCACATTTAATCATCATTTCTTCATTTCTTAGATCTTATGGAATTATTCTTGAACCCTTCAAGAATAATGCAATCTCTCCGCAGATACTTGGAGATAAGGACAGGACGATTGTATTGTTCCACGTATAGTGACATGGATATTGAGATCGTATCTCAAATCCAGATTGTGGGCCTCCCATAGATGCTTGATTAAATCAAGACCGCAAATCTAATCTTCTCTTTGCATCTGAATCGCATTCAGATCAATGTCCAACATTTGGACTAAGATCAGATTACTTCTCTATTTTGAGATAAGTCACTAAAATCCAGACCCGTTTCATCACTCCCTAGGAATGGAAGCGTCATGGTTATACAATCGTTTATGATCACATCGCCTTCAGGTATTCCCAATACCTGTACATCCTGCATACTGGAAGACTCAGAATAAACCCGAAGTATTAGATCAATTTTATACTGTCTACTTCAGGGTTCTACCAGTAAGTTTCTCATTCGATCATTGGGAGTCGGCATCGATCATATACTTTCCAAAAGCATATATCATACCTAGGTCTTGATCACATACTTTCCAAAAGTATATATCAAACCTACAAATTCAGTCAAGCTTCCAAAGCGAGACGACCATGCGCATGGAATTTGATTCTTCCCAATATCTCATGAGTGAGCTCATGCCTTCCGGTTCAGTAACTGAACCTGTATGATCCCTTTAAGAGATTGTATTACTCATATGCCCTTATATGCACACCAGCGCGTCGGTGTTTAGACCTTGGTTAGGTCATCAACCTATTGGTCTGCCAAATGTACATACTCAGACATATAGTAACACATCTGTCTCCGGTCAGAGGATGCGTGCTTGTATCGTGACAGCATATGATATAGGACTTTGGTTATCTCGATCTCGTTAAGTCAACTCTTTGACCTAACTAATCTGACACCTCTGAATCTCTATTCCTATGCAGAGGACCTGCATCAAGAGGACGGTCAGATATCAGCCTTCAGAGATAAGGATTGACATCTCCTACTCAGGCTGGAGATCATCTCTTAATAATCATTTGACGGTGCTTGATGAGTCCTCAATCTAACTCTTTAGATATTCATCCAAGCGTCAGCCTCTATGATTCAATAGTTGAATCAACAGCTGTATGATCATCAAGATGGCCATGGTACATAACCCTAATTGTACTAAGGGACCTATTATACAAATTATTCATTCTTCCTTTCAGATCAGGGAATGATATGTGCAATAACATTTATTGCATAATGGCTCGCCGTGGGCTCGCATTTCCAACAATATCTAGTTGTCGAACCAATAAAAAAGGAATGAGGGAGGCTAAACCATTTCATCTATTCACAAAAATCCAAGGGTCAATTAGTCATATTTAAGCAATCAAACACCTAGCTTGCAAAAGTAGACGCCTCTCCTCAACTGAGATTCAATAACTATTTTCTGGGTTTTTAGTTAAAAAAAGGGTGAAACGCACTATAATGGCCGCTCCAGATATATTATATTAAAATGGAAATTGAAAAGATTTAAAGCTCTTTATTTTGGTGGTGTATATGATACGTGGGCTGTCGGAGGGGGAGATGCAAGAAAAATTAATAACTTAACCCTTAGCCCAAGTGTTTTTTTTAAGTCCAAAGAGAGGGGCAGACACTCTTCGGTGTTCACCCCAAAATATTAAAGTAAAAGAAAAGAAAATGAAAGTACAAAAACAAGGGAAAAAAGTTGTACAGAGAAGAAACAACACCTCCACCATGCCCACAACCAAAAAGGAACAACGTCGAGTCCTAAAACACGTCCCAATCCTCCACCAACCTTGCGCTTTGAATAATCACGTTCTCCTTGTAGAATCTTTGACTCGAGAAGACGGCCTCATTACGACCACGCCAAATTGCCCATAATCATTACGACCACGCCAAATAGCCCAAGTGTTATGTTTGGTTATTTATTAAAATCTCCTTTGGGGGAGAAGCATTTATGTTCGGACCCGCTTGTGAAAGAGTAGAATGAACGAGAAATGTAACGAATTTTGAACCATCGATGAAAAATGGGGGAAAATAGTTAGGAAATAAAAAGGATTTTTACCGAGGATAGAGGGACTTGAACCCTCATAATTTTCTAAAGTCGAAAGATTTTCCTCTTACTATAAATTTCATTGTTGTCAATATTGACATGTAGAATGGGACTCTCTCTTTATTCTCGTCTGATTAATATTTTTTTCCAAATTCGTAGACCGGGTCAGTTGATACGTTTTAAAATAGTTTTATGTATACATTTCCTAGTCCTTTTATGTCACAGGGTTGAAATCATGAAATATTTGTTATTTTCCCGATGTTTTCCAATGCTTTCAATAAAAGCCTCTTGTAAAAGTATTTTAACAATGTTTTCAGTTATATTGGCAGATGTTATTCCAACCATTTCCTTTTTGTCCGTATAAGCATTTCAGCTTATGACTCGAGGATAGTCCTAGCATGGAAAATAACAGTTTCTATATAATACCGATCAGAAACAAAAATAACACCATTCCTTGCTAAGTATAAAGCCCAAAGCGCTGCAAGAGGGAGAAATAGCTCGTTGGGTGTGCGGTGTATGTCATTGTAAATCGAATCCCATAAGACCTCCCTGTTATCAGATTTCACACAATCAATCTCCAGTTCCTGCCATAACTCTTTAGTCTTTTCGCGTAAAAAGAATAGATGATTTATATTCTTTGGTATTCCATCACAAAGCAGGAATCTACCCGATCCTCCCGTAAAGAGCATCTACCAACGACCTCTTCATCAAGATTCTCATGTACATACATACAATCACAAGAAAATCTTGATGCAATTTGTTATCTTCAGTTCCAAGATATGTCTAGTCACGGATAAGCAGATCATGCATTAGAGTTGGAGGTATGTCCACAGCTTCATAAGCCCGTCTAAAAGAAAAATCCCCATCTCACTAGGTATGGTGAACGCTCCCCTCCTTTTTGCAATTTAAAGGACGAATAGAGTCAAGAAGCTCCAAGAGTTCATTCAACCGATGATCAAAGAAATTAGCAAGAAAAGATGGCATTCACTTAGCATTGTTCCAATAGTTTACTGCCACAACCTCACGATCCGCGAATAATGCGGAGAGATGAGGGAAATAGGAACAAGTAGGCCATTATCAGTCCAATTATCTGTCCAGAAAGCAAAAGAGTATCCATCTCCGAGAATCAGGAAATAATTCCAGAAATCATGGTCATTTGGGTGCATATGCCCTTCCAAAAAGCTGAGGGGATGGGTGATGTGCTAGCTGGTCATGTGCACGTGTGCAATATATTCTACGAAAAAGCTTACAACAAAGGTCTTCACCTCTACCCCCAAATCCTCGAAACCCACTTCAAACGGAGGGCTTTATTCATAGTGTCCAAATGAGAGATCCCAAGATCGACCTATGTTTTTGAGAATGTGACCATATGTAACTTAGTCAACCAAATGAATTCATGTGTTATCTTGACATGTACTGCTCTAGAAAAATCTCCGCATAATTATTTCAAGACCATGTCGAACACCCATAGGAAGAACCCTTGACGACATAAAAAATAGGTGTGACAGCAAGAGTTGCTCTCACGAGGACAAGATGTCCTCTGCGTGAAAGCAAAGAAGCTTTCCATCCAATCAATTTCTTCTCCATCTTAATGGTTCATAATCAATAAGAGGATCTAAGTAAGACACAGGTCAAATGTAGACCAAGATAACGATTCGAGGTAGCTGCAAGATGTGCCAAGTGTCGTCTACCTCTGCCAAGCCAAAGGGGATCGACCACAATCAACTTTTTTCTATTTATTGTGAGCCCAAAGAGTTCTCCAAAAATTCCAAGGACGGCAGCAATTCCCATAGCTGCCTCCTTTCCTCCTTTGATGAAAAAAATTGCATCATCGACGTATTGCAAAAGAGGAATTGAGATGTTCCCTAGAGACTAACCAGAAATAATTCCATGTTGTGTCGCTTGGGCTACCACACATGCTAACATACATAATTGCAAAATCTGAAGAGGATCGTACTTTCTGGTTAGTTGCTTTCAAAAGTTTCTTTAACTAGTTCCTGACAACTACTAAGCATAGTTATAAAATCATTTTATAAATAACTAGTATCAAACATTTGAACTTGAAACTTATGTCCGTTAACTAGTTCCTAGTAAGTAATAACTACTAAGTCTAATAGTGCATGTCCACACGATCAAACACCTAGTTTGTAGAAATAAACAAATCACAGCAGTGTGGGTTAAAACTAGTTTCTAATTGATTGCTCTAGAAAAGCATGTCCCAAACCAGTTCCTAGTAACTAAAAGCAGCGCTATGTATAAAACTCTATAAATACCTCGTGAACCTACAGAACTCAATTCGGATAAAATATCCCATCTACATGCAATTGAGAGACCAAAGTGTTCTCTGTGTCCCAAGTGCTCTTGCCTTTAGAAATCATGCTTTTTCAGCTTACGAGCCTCGTATTCTCAACAGCGATCTGTCGTTGAATTTAGAGTCTCCATAATTTGTGTTTCATTAAATTCCTTTAATTCAATGCACTATATATTAATATCACTACTTCAAAAACTGAACCCGAACAACCAGTTCAGTCGATGCAACTACAAACAGCATCCCAATGATCAATCCATCATTTCCACAACTCATAAGAGGAATGCAAAATTTTTCAGCCAGTGGTTGAACCGGGCAACTGGTTGTCAAAATCAGATCAGCTCAACTGGTTCACCCCCCACCCCCGCTCATTCTCGTAGTGCGATCTGTGACCAGTCACTTTCATTACCCAACAAGCACCACCCTCCCACACATTCCCTCTATTTTATTACAGCTGTTGCTCCCTCTCATCGCGACCTTGCAATGCTGCCGGCATTCCTCTCTTGTCTCTTGCAACACAATCACTTCACCACTATCTTGGTCCTGAGTAGCAAGTGTGACCCTGACTTTGTCACAAGCTTGCCGCACCTCATCGCAACCACGCCTCTGTCATGCGCTCACTCTCCCTTACTATATGGTGTCTGTCCAGTTCAAAAAATTATGTCTACCTCTTAAGTAACGGTGATTCGATAATTTACAGGTCTATGGATACCAATGTCATCCCAATGCATCTAGCAATCCTGCCGATTTGAACCGACTCATAATACTGTTAACGAGGGCCAGAGTATGGTAAGTTTCCCAAAAGCACGGCACCAATGTGTCAGCCTTCAAGTCTTCCTCAAGTATACTTGTTACACGCGAAACAAATCAACAAACAAAATTAAACAAAAAACTTCTAGAAAATCACTGTCTAAACTGTACAAAAACATTATTTAAAAGTCCAAACTAACATGAAAAACTTGCCTTTACTGCACTGACATCAGGTGTATCAGGAGTTTTAACAGGATAAAACTTGAAGAACCGCATATTTTCAAACGCTGCCTTCTTTTCCGGGTCCATTTCTTCTCTCGCTTTTCTCCTGGCTTCCTTAGCCTGAATATAAATACATATTTTGTTTAATTTTTGAAAGAAAAAAAGATGATTGCCAACAAGGCACTCACCTGAAGAAAATGCTTGCAACAGAAACCCGTCGTTCAACAATAAAAAAATGGATAATATATAGTGTGTGACTAGCAAGCAAACTTGAAAAACCCCTCTGAACATAATACCTGTCGCTGTGCCCTCTTTCGTTCACGAACCTGTTCCTTCACAAAATCCTGGAGGATGCTCATTAAAATTAAAGGACCACCTAATAAATATATTAACTGTTTTAAAGGTCAAACCTTAAAGGCATCCTTCTGATCTACTGGTAATACTTCATCAGTAATAAGACCATCCGTAAATTCCTACATATTAATACAATATGATGATCTAGTAATATTATAAGAGAACACTAATTACAGCCCAAAGATTGAGAAGTATAACACCTCAATTTCATCAAGCTCCATATCGAAATCACGAACTACCTGAAACAAGTATAGAAATATACAATAAAATCAGAATATTATCGTATTTAGTTCTCTCAAGATTCTACATGAAGCATCCATTCTTTCATCATAGGTCTTAACTATAGGGTGCAAGTATAGAAACAATTTCATCAAACTCAATCTCTTATTATCTGATATTATTTTCCTGAAAATCGGCAAAGAAATAATGTGTTGTAACACGTCAAATATTATAAGTATATATGTCAAAAACAACATGCAGAACTCCAACGAGAAAAGTATGGGATCCGTCTATGGTGAAGTTAATTTTTTTTTTCAAGAGATTTATTACATTGCATACTTCTGATTTATTACATTGCATACTTCTGAATGTAAACCTGGCTTATATTTTCAAACAATTTCGTGAATATAAGATTACATGGCAATGAGAAAGTGTGAGTCTGAACAGCATTTACTTCCATTTTAGACAAGTTCCCAGATACATGTATAAGGGCTCCTAAAACATTATTTGATCTACAACAGTATGGCGAAAAATAAAAGCTGAGAATATTGTCAAAATTCTGTACTATCACTCACAGGAGGTTCCATTGGATACATGATTGAGATCACAGTGTCATCATCATCTTCATCATCTTGCAAAGGCTGGTAAAAATCTACAAGAAACAAACTAAGATTCTAAAGGAAGAGAAGAATTTGGCGTGCAGCCTTCAGATTATCACCATAGCTACTAAATGAGACAAAATACAAATACAGCGAAGCCTAATATTCGAGACAGAACACTCTTACATGTATTAAACAAATGGATGAAGCAGGGCAAGAAAATCTAAACTTTGAACACCAACGTACAAAATAAAATAGGGGAATAATTCAAGTAATTAACCATATGTTTAACATACAATTCAATTTATGAGTGTAATACATGTTAGTTCCAAACTATTCCACTATACTTCAACAAAAATTTGCATATCATGTTCTAAATTCCATCCGAATTAGGGCTTACGAGCTTGTTAAGAAGACTCCTACTCCTACCCCTACAGAAGTTAAAATAACAACATTGCTATCAGTTAAAACTAGGTCCTGGAAAACTCAAGACCCGAGAAAACTATAGTGCTTAGCAGCAATTTTCAGGTACTTAGCCATCATTTTCATTTTTCAACATAAAGTTGGCATTTTCATTAGTAAAAGACGGCAGAACTTAAAGGGCATCTTGCACTTTTGACCTAATTAAGCACCATAACCAATACCTCAAAACACACATTTGAATTGAGCCCCCAGCTTCTTTTGATAATTTATTCAACTCAAACTCGGATTTTCAGTTCCCAAATCACGACAAGCAGTTTAACTGTGTTACTCAAATAAATAAAATAACTATCATCATGATGTCAAATGTATTTTCTGCAATTATCATTTCTCATGAACAATCCCACTCTTGCAGTGGTTGCGTTAGGTAGTCGACAGCCAGCGTAAAAAATAGTCGAATCTTTCATCATGGATTTGAGCAAGAATCCGTGTAGCCGACCCCACTTGTAGTGGGAGAAGGCTTAGTACATTTTATCATTTCTCATGAACATCTTCATCAGATGTGACAAGAAAAAAAGGCAAACAACATCATTAGCTCCAAACAAATTCTTCACTACGCAAAGGTCCAATTGATTAAGAGCATTGTTAACTTTGACTACGTCAGCGGATTTTTGCTCATTTTGATAATCAGGTTCAAGCAATAGCTGCAGTTATGAATGACGAAGTTAGTCATCTACTTCTTCTACAAGTTTGAGAAGGCAGGATTTTATTGCCATATTTTCCATACAGGCTTGTCACTGCCAAAAACTACACCATTTCATGCTTCAATGCATCACCATCACGTATAATATATATCTTTTGTCACGCACTGCCTTTACCAAGATGGTCCCAAAAAATCTGGTAGTGGTCGATGTGATATTACCTCGTGTGTACATGTTCAAAACTCATTCTTAAACAACCAAAAAAAGGGATCCATCAACATCAACACATCCTGATTCCTGGCCACTGGCCAACCTCAAAATTGGCACATCCATCCCCTATAAAGACTGTTGACGCATATTGAATAACTGTATCTCTTTGTTATTTTATTTTCTTGTTATTCTCTTTATGTAATTTACCCATAGGCTACTCTCCTATATAAGAGAGCCTAGGGCTATGGAATAGAGTATCTCATTCACGTTTCCCAACATGGTATCAGAGCGACGGTCCTAGGCCGGAGTTCTCGAAACCCTAACCCTAACACCCCACCCGCCGGCCTCTCTTCTCCCTCTCTCTCTCGAATCGGCGCCGCCTAACCGATCGGCGATCGTCTCCGATCTTCTCCGCGCCGAGCATCGCATCGCACCTGTGCGCACATCTCGCGCATCGCCTCGCGCGTGTGTGCGCATCTTTGTGCCTGTGGTATCCCTCTTCGCGCATCACTGTGCGCATCGCTTCTGTGCGACTGTGCGCACTACTACGCGCACTGTTGCGTGCACAGTTGCGTGCGCCAGTGCGCGCGTGATACTCCAGGTGTGTGCGCGCGTGCTCCTTGCACGTGCTTACGTGCCCTAAGCCCCAAAACCCTAGGGCACACATCCTGATCTACATGGGATTAGTTGCTTGAAGTCTACACACGCAACTAATCCCGTCTATGTCATTGTAGACAAAGATTACCTTCTCTCAGTCGCTCCAGTCTTCCGTCTCCAGTATGTCAGACAGCAAGGCAGATATCCCGTCTATTGGCGCATTTCGTGGTCCAGGGCCCCATTGTCAAGATGGATGGTACGAACTATGAACTGTGGGCAATGCAGTTCATGAGTATGATGAAGTCTACCGGTAAGAAGCACATTCTTACCGAGCCCGAGCCTGCAGAGAAGACTGGGAGTTCATGCCTCATGGGAGGCTGATGATGCATATGCCAAGGTGTGGCTATCTGGCACATTGGCTATTGAAATCGCCAATGACATTCTACATCAACCCACAGCCAAAGACATGTGTGATATCCTGGCAGCGACATATTCTCAGGCAAAGAACGAGACGAAGATCCTGCAACTACAACATGATATATTCACAATAAAGCAGAACGGCCGTCCTTTACATTCTCTCTATACATCATTGAGAGAGATGTTTGAGAAGCTTTATAGCTTCATGCCTCTTACCGCCACGCCAGAAAAGCAGAAGACATACAGGAATGCGACGATGGTGGGTGTGTTTCTCGCTGCACTTGATCCAGAGTATGAGGCAGCACGTTCACAGATTTTGGCGGACTCGACTATTCCTCCCATGGAGGAAGCTTTTCACAGATTGAGTAGGATCACTGTACCTTCAGCAGCGGCGAGCCAGAATCCCTCAGCTATGGCAGCTAACAGAGGCCGTGGTTTTCATCACCAGGGCCGTGGACGTACCCCTCGTGGAAGGGGTGGCCGCACTAGGCCAACATGCTCATATTGTCACCGAGTCGGACATACTGAAGACACATGTTACTCAAAGCATGGATTCCCTGCATCTGCACGAGCCGCTGAGCAGATAGAGCCCCCATCTGCTGCTACACTGGATCAACGATTTGATGATCTAGTTGCCCGCCTCAGGGGCATTATCCCACCATCAGGCCCAGCACCGACTACAGAGAGTCATAATGATGCTGCTGCTTCTGCCTCCGCCTCTACTAGTACTTCAGGTAGTACACTTGCACTCCACAGTAGTAGATCTGGTACATTACCGTGGATCATGGACTCGGGCGCTACACATCATCTATGTGGCGACCAGAGCCTACTTACAGGATACACTCAGATTCCTCCAGGACGGACAGTAGTGATTGCAAATGGCACACACTCCCCTATCACGGGTCAGGGGGAGATTAGATTGACATCTTCTATGCAGCTCAAGAATGTCCTACATGCACCGCATTTTTCTATGAATCTATTGTCAATTAGTCAGATTACGAAGGATCTCCATTGTCGAGCTATTTTTGATCCATCTTCTTTGATTTTTCAGGACATCTGTACGGGCAACGTGATTGGTCATGGCTATGAGCAAGGAGGCCTTTATCGACTGAACCAGACCCCATTTGCTGGAACCACATCTTCTCCTGCTGGACAAGTATCTCCTCTCCTGTGGCATCTGCGCTTTGGTCATTTACCGCTTCAGAAGTTGCGTCTAGTTCTACCCTATGGTCTCTCTCACACACCTATCCAGTGTGAGGCATGTCAGTTGGGAAAGCATCACAGGTCGTCTTTTCCCAGTAGTCAAGGTCGGAGTAGTAACTCCAAGTTTGAGTTGTTTCATGTCGATGTCTGGGGTTCGAGTCGTGTTCCCGATCATCAGGGACACAGGTTTTATATTGTATTTGTGGACGATTTTTCTAGAGCATCATGGGTCTTTCTTATGAAAAATAAATCTGAAGCAGGACATATTATTATCCACTTTCTTAATGAAATTCAAAATATTTTTTCCACTTCTGTCAAGAGTGTGAGAAGTGATAATGCTTTAGAGTTGTGCACCAACATTCTAGCCAATTACTACTCTTCAAAAGGGATTATTCACCAAACATCTTGTGCTCATACATCTCAACAGAATGGGGTTGCTGAAAGAAAACACCGTCACCTTCTTGATGTCACAAGGTCTCTTCTTATTCAGAGTCATGTTCCGTACTCCTACTGGGGTGATGCAGTCCTTACTGCATGTTACCTTATCAACCGTATGCCTTCGTCTGTCTTGAATGAACAGATTCCCTTTTCACTCATTTACCCTGACAAGGATTTGTTCATGCTTACCCCTCGTGTGTTTGGGTCAGTCGCATTTGTCCATCAGTTGTCGCCTGGTACTGACAAGCTCTCTCCTAGGGCTGTCAAGTGCGTCTTTGTGGGGTACTCCAGAACTCAAAAGGGGTACAAGTGTTTTGATCCTGTGCGTCGACGGTATATGATCAGTGCAGATGTCACATTTTTTGAATCTATTATGTATTTTTCAGAATCCGGGAACATGCAGCCACCACCTATATCTCCTGATACCGTATTCATGGCACCACCAACAACACCACCGTCACCACCATCACCACCGTCACCACCACCGCCACCACCACCGCCATCAACAGTATCCCCGCTACCATTCCATTACACCCGCAGGCCTCCTCCAGCTCATGGTCCTGACCAGTCAACTAGCCCGCCTATGGTATGTAATGAAAATATTAATGTTGATGGATCTGACGACATTTCTCAGCAGGATGCATTACAGGAGCATGGTGATAACACAGAGGATCTGGATGTTCCAATCGCTCTACGCAAGCCGAAGAGAAGCTGTGCCAAATATCCAGTATCAGCAGCTGTGTCTTTTGAGAGGCTATCTGGACACTTCAGGACGTTTGCATTGGCACTTTCAGCTATAGACATTCCACGGAACCACCATGATGCTTTGCAGGATTCTAGATGGCGGCTAGCAATGGAGGAAGAGATGGCGGCACTTCAGTCTAGAGGAACCTGGAGTTTGGTTCCTATACCTCCAGATGTCAGCCCGGTGAGTTGCAAATGGGTGTTTACAGTTAAACACAATGCAGATGGCTCCATTGACAGGTACAAGGCACGCCTAGTGGCACGGGGATTCACACAGACATATGGGGTAGATTACTTTGACACGTTCTCCCCTGTGGCGCGTCATTCCACTCTACGGATCCTGTTATCAGTTGCAGTTACTAGAGACTGGCCACTCTATCAACTGGACGTGAAGAATGCATTTCTGTATGGAGACTTGCAGGAGGAAGTCTATATGCAACAGCCACCAGGTTTTGCTATTGAGGGGGAGTGTTCCAAGGTTTGCAGGTTACATAAGGCCATCTATGGCCTTAAGCAGAGCCCCAGAGCATGGTTCCAGAAGCTGTCAGACCTCTTTGAGAAACAAGGATATAAACACTCCAATGCTGATCATTCCTTGTTTGTACAGAAGACGACGAGAGGTATCATTGTAATCATGGTTTATGTTGATGATATCTTGATTACAGGTGATGATGACCAGGGCATCAAGCAGGCAAAGGAAAGGCTGGGGACTGAGTTTGTCACCAAGGACCTGGGAGTCCTTAGATATTTTCTGGGGCTGGAATTTGCCAGGAATCCGTATGGATTAGTCATGTCACAGAGGAAGTATGTTACAGATCTACTGAGTGAGACAGGTATGCTAGGGTGTCGACCGGCTACGACACCAATGGATCCTAGCATGAAGCTGTATGATGATGACACAGAGGAGGTGAACGGGAGAAGATATAGAGAACTGGTAGGCAAACTGTTATATGTCACGATCACTAGGCCAGATAGTGAGCCGTGTGAGCCAGTTCATGGAGCAACCACGCCAGGTGCATATGGATGCAATACATATGAGACTAAGATATCTCAAATCTTCTCCAGGTGCAGGTCTGCTATTCAAGAAAGGAAAGGGGATTTCTATCTCAGCATGCGCAGATGCAGACTATGCAGGATGTCCCAAGGATAGGAAGTCCACCTCAGGGTATGCTGTCTATGTTGGAGATGCCCTAGTTTCATGGAGGAGCAAGAAACAAACTGTGGTAGCTAGATCTAGTGCTGAATCCGAATATAGGGCTATGGCCCAGGCTACTACAGAGATGATGTGGGTGAAAGCGGTGCTGACAGATTTATGCTTAGATGTACCACTTCCTATGAACTTGGAGTGTGATAATCAGGCTGCTTTGTTTATTGCAAACAACCCTGCATTCCATGAGCGGACCAAGCATATTGAGGTGGATTGTCACTTCATACGTGATATGATTCAGAAAGGATTCATTGCCACATCTCATGTTACTTCAGAGAACCAGACTGCAGACATATTCACCAAGGCATTGTTACGAGGTCCATTTCAGAAGTGTGCTTCCAAGCTGAGCATGATTGACATCTATGCTCCATCTTGAGGGGGAGAGTTGACGCATATTGAATAACTGTATCTCTTTGTTATTTTATTTTCTTGTTATTCTCAATTTACCCATAGGCTACTCTCCTATATAAGAGAGCCTAGGGCTATGGAATAGAGTATCTCATTCACGTTTCCCAACAAAGACTTCTGACTTTTGTAATACTTCATGGCCAATCAGTCTCTTTCATTTGACTAGTCAACCGAATAACTGGAGCATTACGGAAACGCATGGTCAAAATAACTTGTCGTTGTTAAAAACATGTCTTTGTAACAAATTATGACCACTCTCACTCATCTGAGCAGAAAACTGAATAAATTTATCTTTATGAAATGCTTGGATCTCTATAATAGTGTGGCTATCAAAAAGACCTGCATCTATACTTACTCACTAAAGCCCTCACAGGAGAGCCTCCCTACCAACCCTATAGGTGCGTGAGTCGGCGAGGTTCACGTCTCGTAGGGTTTGCCTCCCTCAAAAGAGGGGGCCAGAGCAAGTCTCCACACATGGTTAACGAAGCCTTCTCCCACTATAAGTAGGGTCGGCTACATGGATTCTTGCTCAAATCCATGTTGAAAGATACGATTATTTTTTACGCTGGCTGTCGACTACCTAACGCAACCCCACAAGGGAGGATTTGAACGCAATAAAGGAAAATACTTAGTAAAATATATGGCTAAGCATTCTCCCACTTTAAGTAGGGTCGGCTACATGGATTCTTGCTCAAATCCATGTTGAAAGATCCAACTATATTTTACACTGGCAGTCGGCTACCTAACACAACCCCCACAAGGGAGGATTTGAACCCTGGCCTTTTGGGTGGATGCACTTAGTAAAATATATAATGCACAAAAACATCTATTTTCAGTTGTTACTAAATGTTTACTGCAATCTAACTTTGCTTCTTTCATATGATAAAAGAAATGTGTAAAGAGAAAATGTAGAGATAGATTATTATTGACAATAAAATACGAATGCACTGAGATCAATAACAGGAATAGCAACAAATAATTTAGTATGACAAATCACTTATATTGCCATGATCGATAATGTCCAACAACTAAAGTCGTGAATAACATACGGATTTTGATATGTGCAAGAACAAATTATAGGATGATGACAAAAGTTTCGTAGATTGTTCACATGGCGATCGACATCACCTCCAGACAATGATAGCCACCATTGTCGATTGTCATGAAAGGATAACTACCACAATGAGAAAGCATGGGAGGAATACACAAATAGACAATGTATCAAGACAAATGTTAAGGATGAACTAAGCGTAGCACGGCTATCGTCTTCACATGCAAGGAGACAGATCATCACCGTCTATCCAGGGGGTTCATGGATCTTGGGTAAAGAACGATAAGAGGAAAGGAAAAGGTGGGATGGGGAATATATATATAGGGGAAACTTCCAATAAGCTGGACCTTTCCTGGATGCATGGAAAGCTACATCAATTTAGGTATTTTTCTATTTATTTTACAATTTCTAACTCCATAAATTTAATACTAAATATTAACATAATATGTATATCACGAAAGATTTACGAAAATATTAGTATATTTAACAAAAAAATGTTTGTTTCAATATGGATGATATGTTTTACAAAATTGTATGATCATCATCATTTTACAATGTGCAATTTAAATTTACAAAAGTGTAACACAATTTACAAATTTGGTAGTGGCTTTTTGAATTTCAAGAAAAACTCACCTCATTGGAAGGGCTCCCTATATATATATATATATATATATATATATATATATATATATGGAAAAAGGAGCCTACCTCGGCGAGTGCAGGTAGCTCCCTACACCCGGCCTAATTTTTCATTAGTTTTTGATTTTCTTTGAAATGAAACCTTGCTGGATTTAGATCACTATGTATCACCATGTTGTCATTCCAAATTCAACTTAATTCGAGACTTCTGCCATCTTCATCAAGACTACCAAATTTTTAACGGTTTAAGAATTGCTGAAATCGATCATGTCTAGATGAACGTGTTAGGATTGTTTGTTTTGCATGAAACTTGAAACACATATTCCCCTTAACATATTAAGTAAATCCCCCCAACTTTTAATTCAAAAAAATAAAAAATAATCGAAAAATGAGGGTGGGTGCAGGGAGTTTCCTACACCCCAGGGTGCAGGCTCCCTGCCCCCTATATATATGGGGTTGCCCCTAGGGAGGAGCTAACTTGGCTCCCTCCACCCCATTCGCCTGGTTTTTTTTGGAAATTACTTCCGTAGATTTTCATCAATATATCCCTATACTATGTCATTCTAATTTCACGCGAAACAGAGATTCCCTACGGCCTACATCCAGACAGGGTCATTTTTGGCAATTCTATTACCGTTAAAAAATGAATGTCTGGATGGAGGTCGTAGGGTCTCTGTTTCGCACGAAATTTGAATAACACAATATAGATATAGTGATGAAATTCCACAGAAGAAATTTTCAAAAAAATAAAAAATTCGGACGAAATAGGGTGGGGAAAGCCAAGTTAGCTCCCCCAAGGGGCAGCCCCATTTAACCCTATATATATATATATATATATATTGGAAGGGCCCCCTATATATAGATATATCTTACACATGTATTATATCCTTGTAAATCATGTGATAAATATTTTTATTCTAATTTTCTATGGAGGACGTCCATTCATTAACTAATAGTGTCAGTTTGTGTGCCTACACACATACATAGTTATTATTTACATGCATAGATAAATAAATAGACACAAATATATACACATATGTGTACATTTATTATCTTCGTGGTGAGTGTGAGCATGCATGCACGTTGAGCGTGTTGAGGAATGGGAGATAAAATCTTAGACATTTTATTTCCAGTCGATCCTAAGGACAAGATTTTCTTTTCAAATAGTTTTACATTCAGTCTCTATGCATACATAGAACACACATATATTGTGGGGAGGTGGGATGCATCTATTTTCTACTCTAGTCTTTGACTAATGGAACGCATGAACGAATATACAAATAAATTTTAATATTATCAAGAATTGCTACATTTTTTTCAAACTGATTCATGTTTATGCAGATTCAATTTGTTTAAAACTGAATCTGCAAGTCATTTATTTCTAACTAAACTTTTTTCTAGGATTTGCCAAAAATCCTAATCAAGTTCAAGTGATTCAACTCGATTAACATCCCTATTTCTAGCAATGATTATGTCTCGCTATTTGAATACTATAATCACATTCAACACTCAACACATGCCAGTTCAAGTGATTCAACTCGATTAACATCCCTATTTCTAGCAATGATTAGGCCTCGCTATTTGAATACTATAATCACATTCTACACTCAACACGTATGCAAGGCAGCAGATTTTTTTCATATGTTATTGCTCTCAAATGAGTATCTCTTGCCAACATATCGTCTCTTATCAATGTTAAGTATGTACAGTAATTTGTTCTATGGCTACTTTTTGTAAATCAAGCAGCAGACTATTATTTACATCCTTTACGTTGCAAGAACTCCAGACAATGAAGCAGAGCAGTGGAGAATTTAGCAAAGATCTCCGAAGTGTACAAAAACCTCACATGCAAAACCACTCCCATCTCATAATCACCAACACTACCAGCTTCCTTACATCTTCAGGTTAGATAATCCTAGCATGTCACTGCTCCATGGTCAATTCCTGAATATGACTGCAATGGAGTTCAATGTGAAACTTGTCTGTATAGCAAGCATAATTGATCTTCCTTTCATTCAGGATTGATTGAAAGAAAAAAAATAATACTTCTGCCTTAGTTCAAGCCATGGGATCAAATTTCACCGAAATTCGGTCGAATTTCGGTTTCCGTGGGTGACCGAAATTTGACCGAAATGGCTTATATCAAGGTTGCAGAAAGCGGTAGTCGGTACTCGGTCGGTAGGGTCACTGACTAAGGATTAATCGGTAGTCGGGCGACTAATCGGATTTAGTCGGCCATTAATCGGTTTTGAATTTTTTTAATTATTTTAAACATATAAATCAATTTATACACATATTCTTATGTATTTGTATTTATTTGTATATTTTCTATATTATCATAATGAAATAAAGAAGTAATTGCCTTTAAATATAACATTAAGCATATTAGAATAAGTTTGCTTTTAGAAAATCGAAAAACTAAAAAATTAAAAAATCTCTATGTAAAAGTCGGCCTTGTAGTCGGGCGACTAGTCGGACTAGTCGGCCCGATTAGTCGGGTTGATCGACTAAGGGCCGACTAGGCCTAGTCGAGTCGGCTACCCCCACCTACTAGGCTAGTCGGGCCGACTAATCGGCCTGGTCGGCCGACTTTTACAACAGTGGCTTATATCAGCAAAAGTTTGGGGACCATGGTCCAAAAAAGGACCGAAATGACCAAAATTTCAGTCGAATTTCAACCGAAATTCGGCCAAAATTTCGTTTTGGTCAGTCATTGAAACGAAACTGAAATCCGACATTTAAGGCATTGGTTCAAGTATATTTGAAAGGGTCCTTGTTGAGCAAGGAGACTAAGAGGTTTCTTGCTCCTTGTTTAGGTTAAGAAAAAATAATAAAAATACTCATTTTAAACTTCTAGGAAATCAAAACACAGCATCCCAATTCAATCTGCAATGTTAGAACTTAGAAGTAAAAATGAGTTTGTCTTATCGACAATGATCTGCCTGCCTTTTTACTTCTCTCGGAAGGTTGCCTCGGTCATCTTGTGTGAAACACCTCGAAGTGCTATCATATTTCAAAGGCATATTACGTCCAGATATTGGTTTGATAATATTGTTGATTCTGCTTTCCTCGAAAATCAAGGTTTCTATCTTTGGAGGAGAAATACCACACTGTGGAAAGGAGCAAAGTTGTATTACGAAGTAGTCCTAGAGCTCTCTTATATAGGAGAAAAGCTCTAAAGGAAAATTAGATATCATAAACAGAACTGCAAGTAACAAAGTAACAGTAATGAGATATAAATATCTCAACGCTCCCCCCTCAAGCCGGAGCATATATATATCATGCTCAACTTGGAACAGCAACGATGAATAGGACCCCTTGCAAGAGCTTTCATAAACATATATGCAATCTGGTCGCTTGAAGGAACATGAGAGGTGGAAATAAATCCCTTCTAGATTAGATCGTGAGTGTAATGACAATCTACTTTGATTTGCTTTGTCCTTTCATGGAAAACTGGATATTAGCTATGAATAAGGCAGTTTGGTTGTCACATTTGAGATGCATAGGAAGAGGCACCTCAATAGTTAGGTCAGTCAGAATAGACTTAACCCACATCATTTCCGAGCTCCCTTTGGGCCATGGCCCTATACTGTGATTCTGCACTAAATATAGCCACAACTGTATGTTTTTTTACTCCTCCAAGAAACAAGCAATCTACCTACAAACATCGTGAAGCCTGAGGTGGACTTCCTGTCCTTGGGACACCCAGCATAGTTAACATCTGCACATCCAATAAATATGAGAGAAGTGTCCTTTCTGAACAAAAGTCCTGCACCTAGAGAAGACTTCAGATACCTCAAGATCATGTTCATTGAATCCATACGAACCTTCCTAGGCTACTCCATAACATGGTTGACCATGCTAACATCAAATGATATATTTGGTATGGTGATAGTAGCATACAACTTCCCTACTAGCTCTATGTATCGTCTTTATCCAGCTCCTCAGAATCATCATCATAGAGCCTAGTATTGGGATCTATTGGAGTAGTAGAAGGGTCTACATCTAGTAATGCCCGTCTCAGATAGAAGGTCAGTGACATACTTCCTTTGTGTCATTATCATACCCTGATGATTTCTTGCAAATTCAAGGTAAAGAAAGTAACATATCTTGTCAAGATCCTTGGTCACAAACTTTCGTCCAAGGAGATCCTTAGCTGCTTGAATGGCATGTTCATTACTTCCTGTAACAATAATGTCATCAACTTAGACTAGAATAGCAATGATACATCTCTGGGTTCTCCTAAAAAAAGAGAATGATCTGCAGTAGATCTGACAAATCCTTATTGTTCAATCAACCAGAAGAGTTTCTGAAACCAAGTCCTCGAACTCTGCTTAAGGCAATAAAGTGGCTTTCTGCTAGGATCAGGGTATCTCCAAAGCCGACAGACCCACAAAATCTCCGAAAATCCTATGAAAGTTGTGCCAGAGAAACATGGGAAGTAAAAGGATACATGTACGCATCTTCTTCCGTAAAGCAATAGACACATCAAGGTTTGTGGCTTCTTCAATAGCAGAGACTGGAACATCCAGAGTATCCTACATATCAAGTTCCACACGCAAATCATCAGTGCCATTAGTTAAACTCAAATGCTCAGAACATACCTAGGGCGTGTTGGATGATGGAGAAGGCCCATGAGCACGGGGCAGATGCTGGTAAACCTGCAGAAAGACAGTAGGTATGGCATGTAGTGGAGGAGGTGGTGGTGGTGGAGGAGGAGGTGGTGGCGGTGGAATAGACGAAATTGAAGGAAGA
Source organism: Ottelia alismoides (assembly GCA_037367405.1). Classification (NCBI taxonomy): domain Eukaryota; kingdom Viridiplantae; phylum Streptophyta; class Magnoliopsida; order Alismatales; family Hydrocharitaceae; genus Ottelia; species Ottelia alismoides. Next base: position 506,664 of record JAZKJV010001010.1, on the reverse strand, counting down.
GGCATGTATATCTCTTCTCCATTCTCCGAAGGAATGAGCTTGTCACATGTAGAAGAGAAATACATAATAGACTCAAAGAAGGAGCCATCCACACTAACATAATACCTTCGTCGAAAAGGGTCAAAGCAATGGTATCCCTTTTGGGTCCTTGAATACCTAACAAAAACACACTTGACAGCTCTAGGAGAGAGTTGTCATGACATGGAGACATCTGATGGACGAAAGCAACTGACCAAAAAACACGAGGCGTAAGAGAGAAAAGATCAGTCTCAGGAAATGCAATCGAGAATGGAATCTTATCCCCTAGAACCGACAAGGGTATGCGATTTACCAAGTACCAGGCAGTTAGAACCGCATCCCTCGGGTACAAGTGACGAGCACGGCTCTAAATCAAGAGAGTCCTGGTAACATCTAAAATGTGACGATGTTTCCGTTCAACCACCTCATTCTGTCGAGACGTATAAGCACAGGATGTCTGATAGACAATACCATAAGATCTAAGAAACTAAGAGAGTTGAATACTGTAAAATTCTAAGGCAATATCTGAGCAAATATATTTGACATTTGCAGAAAAAAACATGCATTATCTCATTAATAGAGGACTGAATAACAGGACTAACCTCAAACTTGTTTTTAAGAAGGAAGACCCACGAAAATCTTGAAAACGCATCAATTGCAGCAGGATAAACTTTATGTGCCTAATGATCTGGGACACGACTTGGACCTCAAATGTCAAAATTAATTAACTCAAACAGACTATACTACTTCGACCCTGACGACTCTGGAATGTAGACCGATGATGCTTCCCAAGCAAGACCTTAAATGTCGGTTTCGACCACCATTTCGGTATCAGCCAAAACAGAATTTCGATGGAATTTCGGTGGAATTTCGACCGGAATTTCGGTCATTTCGGTCATTTTTTGTACTAGGACCCCCATATTTCGGTCATTTCGGTCCAATTTCGATTTCGACTGGATATCGATATTCGACAGAAATTCGACCGAATTTCGCTGAAATTTGAGGCCATGTTCCCAAGTCGACAAGCTTCGTACTGAAAGGTAGAGCGAGGGGAAATCTAAGGAAGAACGTGGCACAGCTTCTGCAGAAGAAGATGACTAAACTGAAGATGCCACACATAGGGAGAAATCGATCCAGTACGAAGAGAAGAAGCATCACCATAAGGGGATTGTACCATCCTATAGAGACCTCCTTGCTCACGGCCAGATCCAATCACCTCGCCCGTAAGAATATCTTGAAACACAAGAGTAGATGGATCAAATATGGCACGACAATGTAAATCCTTGGTGATTTGACTAATAGACAATAAATTCATAGACAATTCAGGAGCATAAAAAAAATTTTGAAGTCGCATTGCAAGGGTTAACTGCACCTTCCCTGACCGGTGATGGGAGAGTGTATTACGTCTGCTATTACTAGTGATCTCCATGGTTGAGTCGAACTGTAACTACTAAATGTCCTCTGACACCACAAAGATGATGGGATGCTCCTGAATCCATAATTCATTCTGACAGGTCTGCCATGTAACTACTAGTAAGAGCGTATGCTAAATCTGATGTAGACGTTGATGTTGAGGCAGCTACCTCTGAGGGTCCTAATTTGATCCAGGAGCGGGCATAAGCAGTATGAGTCGCGCTACAAGTTCATCAAATCTCTAATCAAATGCATGTAAAGAACTGCCAACATGTTGGGCATGCTCTGTAACACATGCTGAAACGGGAAAACCATGCTCAGGGCATGTTTGGTTACTGGGTTGGATTGGGTTGGGTTACCCCTGTGAATAGTAAACTGTGAGGAGGATTGGGCAAGTTGGAAGGAGGGGTACACCGGTGCATGGAAGGACATATCGATATCGGTATCGATATCGGTACCATGTCGATACCGATATATCGCCGATATATCGACGCCATATCGCCAACATCGGACCGAATCTCGCATTTTAGCATGTCGATACTTGGTATCAACCATATTGGCGATCTATCGGTAACCTGTCGATACTGATATATCACCGATATATCGTCGATATATCACGATATGGTCGTCCCTGCACCGGTGTACCACAACCCAACCCAACAACTAAACAAGCCCTTAGAATAGCATGTTTCTTCCCCCTCCTCTGTCATGGGTACCTCAACCACAATACTATTAGGGCTCCCCCCTACCATGAGATGCAACTTTGGCCGAAGAGGTCCTGAGGACTGCTGAGTGCCACCATAAA